>CM042320.1:37231988-37421988 GCA_023566125.1 Zingel zingel | reverse complement strand
GATAAAGTAAAAAAAACTAAAAGGAAACAGTGTTTTTTAGTGAGCAGCACTGAATCTAAACATGAAAACAGTGAAAATTTCACACATACTATTTTCATATAGAAGTTGACACTGCATCACAATATTTTATAAGCTTACCATATGTTTTTAATGTACACATTTATCTGGAGAAGTGTTTCAAGTCTTAATCTGCAAACTTGTAGCTACAGCTGTCATAATAAATGTAGTGGAGTGGTAATAGTATATTTTTGTGCAGATGGTTTTAACTTCTTCAGAATGACTGCCAATACAGAGTAGCCTATACACATTTGTAGCGCAGGCAGGTAAAGAGTAGGCCTACAACATACATTCTCCCACATGGTCTCTGAGACCTAAAGTCAAGCTCTGCTTTACAAAACTTGCAGTCGGTTTTAGAGTAAGTCTGAATCTCCACTGCATTTCATGTTCCTTTTCATATTCACAGTGCACTGCAGTGTGTGAGAGTTCCTCCTTCTTCATGTGTGTGTGTGTGTGTGTGTGTGTGTGTGTGTGTGTGTGTGTGTGTGTGTGTGTGTGTGTGTGTGTGTGTATGTGTGTGTGTGTGTGTGTGTGTGTGTGTGTGTGTGTGTGTGTGTGTGTGTGTGTGTATGTGTGCTAGCAAATGGATGTGGGGGTTGAAATGGTTCTTTCTCAGAGGAAGTCTGTGGTTGGGCCGTTTCTACATATTTTCCCCTCACACACACACACACACACACACACACACACACACACACACACGCACACACACACACACACACACACACACACACACACACACACACACACACATTTTCCCTGTCAAGCCAAATGAAGCTTTCTTTTAAAAGCACCATGCAGGCCTACATATGTGGAAGCCATCTTTCTCTCACACTTTTGTCACACACACACACACACACAGAAAAATATTCACTCGAATAAACACAAAAACCCACAGTCTCTTGGATTTCGGTCTCCCCTGAAACCCCGGTGCAGTGTGGGTAGCTCTGGTAAAAGAGGTCCCTGTGAGAGGCTGTCCAAAAATAGCCTGAGTAAAAATGCAGGAACGTGGAGCTTGCCCAGTGTCACACAGAAACTCCAGTCATCTCTGTGTATGTGTGGGTTTTGGGGGGGGGAGTGTTTGATTTTGTAAATGTATTCCTTAATACTTGTTTACTCAGATAAAAATACCACCTAAAAACATTCTACCCTGGGAAAAACAGATTGTCTGTGTTCCACTGCATCTGTTGTCTCTTCCTCATGGAAATCAGTGTCGTGGGAAAGAAGAAGACAAAGAGACAAAGAATAGTTTATTGAAAGAAAGCAAATTCCACATTTATTGTATCAGGCTTTATCAAGTTTTTATTAGTTTTTGGCTGAAAGACAAGATACATCTCACTTTAAAAGCCTATTCAAAGCATTAGCGTTAGGGGTTGAGGTAAGACTGTGTGTGTGTATGCGTATTTTCTCACTCAGTAGATATGGAGAAACATTAGCATTCATTTGGAATATGGTTTCTGGCCCCCTGACAAATGTCCAATATTCACTTGTCTTTTACCTCCGTTTTGGTCTCCACCTACTCCTGAGGAAAATATCTGGCTCTTTAGCGTCTCCAAAGGGTACTTTTCACACAAAATAAGCTGCTTGGAGTGAATTGGATGGATATTTGTATGTATAAAGACAGACTGTTACTTAAATAGCTGCATGGGTTAACTTTCTGTGTGTTGTGCCTTTACAGTTTTTCTCAATCGCTTTGGCACATTTACCGAAACAAACCACGTGGTACATTCAGCACATCAATCTATGTGATCGCAAAAGGTGATAACTCAATCAAAACAAATAACTCCTGTATTGTCAAATGACACTGTACTCTGAAAGGCAGCTGAAAAGTATTGATGTCCACCATGGCACACACTATACTTTCTCATTGTAAGTACACACCAGCCAACCACAAATACACAAAGGAAGCTTGTACGGAAGAAAAGATATACAACAGAAAAATTATCAGGAACTGTTGTACAAGATGTGCAAGAAAAAAGAAAATATGATGCAAATGTATCAACCTCAAGGGTCATCCAATATCCTCTCTGTCAGGCCATAACATTTTATCCACATCACACCTGATATCCTCCCTTGCAATGCAAAAAGGGAAAATCTTTTGGCATGACGCAGCCCCCCCTCCAGCAATCTGCTATGATATCCTCACCTGTCACCTGTCTGTGTTTGGTTGCCCTAAATTGTAAGGACATTGTATTGTTCCCCATATAGTATATTCTTAGTCTATTCATCTGACAACTTTTACAACAAAACCAAATACCCGTTATGTACTTAATACATAGGTGACAGGTTATCGTGATTGTTGCTTGCTTTATTATGCATGTAGGGATTCAAACAATGAACGTGTATAGTTACATTTAAGAATAAGATGATTTAATAGCAAATTAATGCAAACTGTTTTGATCTGCAAGGCTTACTCAATGCATTTTGTGCCAAAGCAATGACAAATGACTATAGTCATTTGAACAACTGACCTAATGTTCATACAATTCAACGATTGCGCCAAAGCGATTGAGAAAAACTGTATTTAACATCAGAAAGTTCCGATTTTTGAAGTTCTCACATCAAATTCTTCAAGCTCTCGCATTTTGCACCATATTTACCTTCCTATTCACCCCACTCTCCTGTTCTCCCTCTCACAGATACCCAAAATAGACACCACAAGGTCTATCAAGACAGACATAATGATCTGTGGACAGCCTACTGATATGTTGTTTTGTACTTCAGTTGTTATTACCAGGCTAATCTAAAGACACGTGAGAACTGAAGCCACATTATATTTACTTTTAATAAATAAATAAGGTCATTATCCCAGGATAAAATACCAGTGATATTTTACCTGCCAGTGTATGAGTAAAGCCATTGAATAAGTCGCAGAGCCTGGGCAATGGTCATGCAAATGAACAACACGCACACAAAAAATGACAAAAAGAATAAAATGTTTTTTTGGCATATATTTATTTTTGATCACATTTTGTCCACTTAGTCCAATACAAACACTTAGTTTCCCCCTAAAACAAGATCGGTATCCTGCAGCAGCAAATGAACACACAAAAACATACACAGATTGGTACACATGTCACATTCATGGAAACACTAACCTCAGCGCACATGCCCACATCTGTCTATGTGTGTGTGTGTGTGTGTGTGTGTGTATGTGTTCTTGTTTAACTACATTCATGGGATCCAAAAACCGGGAGTCCAATATACTTGTGGGGTCCGACCAGCTTTGTGGGGCCAAAATGCTGGACACCACAACTTTAAAGGTCTGTTTGAGGGCTAAGACTTGGTTTTAGGATCAGGGTTAGAATTAGGTTATGGTTAGGGTGAGGGTAAGGGTTAAGGTTAGGCATTTAGTTGTCATGGTTAAGGTTAGGGTAAGGGGCTAGGGAATGCATTATGTCAATGACGGGTCCCCACAAAGATAGTGAGATGCACTGTGTGTGTGTGTGTGTGTGTGTGTGTGTGTGTGTGTGTGTGTGTGTGTGTGTGTGTGTGTGTGTGTGTGTGTGTGTGTGTGTGTGATTTACTAGTCCAACACTCAATTGTACTAGAAAGGTTTTGACGTAGTTGGTGGTTTTTCCTCTTTCACAGCAGTAATAGCGGGGGGAGGAAGGAGAGGCCACCATCTCCCTAACACAGAGCTTTTTATTATTCTGGGGGAAAAAAACAGCTGACGGTTCCACATTTAAGAATTGCAATTTTGAGTGTAACTCCAGGTCATATTAAGCTGCTGCTCCTTCCTAAGGCTAATGTAGAATCAATCGTCTTCTTGTTTTTTGTTGATCATTGTTAATTTCCATGTAGCTTAGCCTTAGAGTTACTGAGCATCAGATGGTTAACACAACAATTGTCAAGTCTCACACAGGACACATGTTTCTATGACACAACAAAATACTGAACAAATGCTTAAACTGTACTGAAAATACAGTTCATTGTTGCTGCTGGCATTAATTTCTCTCTGTCTCTCTCTCTTTCTCTCTCTCTCTCTCTCTCTCTCTCTCTCTCTCTCTCTCTCTCTCTCTCTCTCTCTCTCTCTCTCTCTCCAGGTCTATTTAAAGGCTCCCATGATCTTGAACGGGGTGTGTGTGATCTGGAAAGGCTGGATCGACCTACAGCGGCTGGATGGGATGGGATTCCTGGAGTATGATGAAGAGAGGGCGCAGGTAGCACAACACATGTATACAGACAGAGTGATGCATTCTAATGTGTGCACACAGAAAAAAACACTCCGTTGGACTTGAAGCCATATCCCTGTCTCTGTCTTGTTTAAACTAACCTCACTCTCTCTGTTGTGTGTGTGTGTGTGTGTGTGTGTGTGTGTGTGTGTGTGTGTGTGTGTGTGTGTGTGTGTGTGTGTGTGTGTGTGTGTGTGTGCGTGTTCGTGCGCGTGCGTGTGTGCAGCAGGAGGATGCTTTGGCCCAGGCAGCGTTTGAAGAGGCTCGACGCAGAACCAGAGACTTTGAAGACAGAGACCGATCACACAGAGAGGATCTGGAGGTGAGAGGGCCCTGTGATGTTGCTGTTTATAGAGGGCCGATGCTGGTCTGCCATCATAAAGACAAGTGGACTGTTGTTGGATAGTGTAGCTCCAACTGTAAAGACAAAATTAGTTCTACCTTTATACCGGGGTTACATGTTCAAAGAATGCCTCTAAAAGTCAAATAATACCGGCAAAGGCGTTATTCGGAACATCCAAACGGACTATGCTGTTTATATGACCCGTATCAAATTGGTAATATTGTCATATTCTGAATAATAGTGGAATAAATGTGTGCATGTAAACGTACTCACTGTTGGGTGTGTTCTATTGCACCCGACAGTGATTATTCATTGGCCACACCCCGAGTACACTTGTGCATCACTGGAGGTCATCAAATACAAGAATGTCACCTGCTGTTAAATTAGTGTGTGAAGTAACATTTTTGACTTTTTTTTTTTAACCCCAAATTTGAGACATTTCCACAAAAGATGCTATGATATTTTTAGACAACAGACATTCAAGCAGGTAGCTGATTCATGCGGCCCTTGTGTAGAAACTAGGGCTCCTGTTGATGTCTGAGTAATGTTAAGTTGATTTGAACTGAGTCCTTTCTTGGCAGACCACAGTGAGCAACGTGAAATGTCATGTTTGCGGGCTTTTGCTAGGCTAGACCTACCCAACTGGAAATTTGCAAATAGTATTTTCAGATTTACAAATTCACAGAGCAAGCAAGCATCATCAAAACTGCTTGTAATAGTACAGTTTGTACTGTCTTGCTTACGAGCCATACCGAAAATTATTTGGCACTATAAAATGTAGAGTAAATAAACTTTTAGATACTTTGTTTCGGAGATTAATGGTACATCTTTTAGCAAAATCTTTTGCCCTAAAATGGTTCTGCATTTGCCATAATTCTGTATCTGTAAAACTATATTGATTGGTGTTTAGGGAAGATGAAAGACCATTTTATCACAGCCACAGAGTCAAATTTCCAGTCTGGTTTTTCTTTGCTTAGTGCTTGGGGTGGCTTAGGGTTGTGTGATGTGTGGTTGTGTGATTTTTTTACAGTTTGAATCATAGGTTTAGTGCATGATCAGTTTGACGATAAATCTAATCTGATAATTTATTTGATTTGATATTATTAAACTTTTGAATGACTGATTCAGTTTTGTCAGGTGTACCAAAAGCCTCTGAAGGGAAAGTAGTTGATTTACTACAAAACAACTTCAATTTGATCAACCCAAAAAACATCAGCAAATGCAATCAAAATGCACATTCCAGAAAAATTCAAATTGCTGGAGGTCTGTTCTTAAATTGCATTTTGTTCATTGAATTATCATCATGTACAAGTTTGTTTGCAGTGTTTTACATGTACACAAATTCAGATTCACAAATGTATACGCTGTCACTTTGAATTTTAAACACACACACACACACACACACAGAACCTTTTACTACTTGAGACAAACTCACTTTCCCAGCAAGGCTTTGGGGAGATCAATGGAATCCTTCCTAAGATGACGAAGTTACGAATGAATCCCAAATTGTTTATTTTTTAGGACCCTGTGGTTTCTAAAATCTGGGACTGATGACACACAGACAGACAGCCAGCAGAAAAGAACAGGGTCTGTGTCCTTCATTTCTCAACATTAATCACACTGTCATGCACTAAACCACCCTGTGTGTGTGTGCATATGTATGTGTGTGTGTGTGTGTGTGTGTGTGTGTGTGTGTGTGTGTGTGTGTGTGCGTGTGCGTGTGCGTGTGCGTGTGCGTGTATGTGTCCACCTGTTTCATTTATGTATGTGCATTCTCTTATTTTCTGTGTGTGACCACAGGAAGCTGTCTGTGTTTTTATTTTTCAGGTATGTGTGTTTGTTTGGCGCGTCTGTTTATGAATATGCATGCACTTGTAATGAATTTATGACTATCTTATCTGCTCCTGCTTGTTAAATGCATGTATGGCGCGAGAGACGGAAACAGCAAGATGTAACCATTTCATAGCTAGACACACACACACACACACACACATCATCATCAAGACCTACCACAGCTTTGGTCCTGCATAAATTAGAGAGATAGGAAGGCAGGAACAGAGGGGTGAGAGCAGCACAGATGAGGGGAACAGAAAGACAGGTAAGACAGAAAGAGAGGCGCTTATTGAAGGTCCTCTTCCATCGGACTGATCTTGTGTTTCCTCCCTGAGGCTATCAGAGAAAAATAAAGAAAACTCTGTCTCCTGCTGAATCAATATAGGTGCCAGCGTTATCCTGTGGCGGTTCTAGACCATAAAGGCCATTCCAATGCTCAGTTATGTCCCAAAACTTGTTGTCATATTTGCTGTGTCTCTACATCCTGCATAGTGTTAATTTTGTCACCTATTTTTAATTTAGTCTTAGTCTTGTGCAAAATGTCCTTCTTAGTAGTCATATTTAGTCATTCACATATCTTTTTTTGTTAGTCAAGTTTTAGTCTACTAAAGTCTCGTCATTTTAGTCTAGTTTTAGTCAAAAGAAAACTCAATATATCTTAGTCACGTTTTAGTCAAAACATTTGTCTAAAACGTATTATTTTTTTATTATTATAAAAATTATTTCTGAGATTATTCCTGATAACCATTTCAGTCAAATAGTGTTTCACACATCTCAAATATTGGTTAAATGTCATAATTACCTGACAAAATACACTTGTTGAATGCAACTTTGTTAAACGCGTCTGGTTCTCTGATTTAAGAGACACATTCACAAATGATGAACTTGTTCTGAAGATTATTCTATTTTGAACCGACACAATTCAAAAGCTGGGGCCCAACAGACTCCGACTGACAAGTTACAAAGGTTTTTAAAACAGTTTTTGGTTGCCTTGTGTCTAATTTTTTTCTATTCAGAGCAGAAATTAAATGAATATACCCAGAAAAAGCACCTGCGCTCGTCGCTTTGGCAGAAATCTCTGGTGTTCGCTACTGCCTCTGGGTGTTGTGTTCTTGCTCCATGTCGTTTTGTGTTGCAGCCACAGGCTGGCAGCAACAGCACAAACTCATTCGGAATATTTTGAAGGCGTAACAGCTGAATATTCTGTCTCATGATGAAAAAGTAGAGACGATTGTAGACGAAAATGAAGAGAGATTTGATCTTAGTTTTTATTTTATGCAAAACATTTTAGTCTTGTCTTTTTTCGTCAACAATAATGCATGTTAATTTAGTCTTGGTCAGCGTTTTTGGACATTGCCGCAGTCTCGTCATCGCCTCGTCTTAGTCACGGAAAAAAACGGTCGTTGACGAACTGTTTAGTCTCGTCTCGTCTGACGAATTAACACTAATCCTGTAGAGCTGCAACTAACGATTTTTTTCTCGATTCTCTTAATAGATTATTTGTTTGGTCTATAAAATGTCAGAAAATTGTGACACATTTTTATCAGTGTTTTCCAAAGCCCAAGATGACGTCCACAAATGTCTTGTTTTGTCCACGACTCAAAGATAGAGGAGAGAAGGAACTAACAAAAATATTCACATTTAAGAAGCTGGAATCAGATAATTTTTTGCTTTCTTTTTAGAAGAAAATGACTCAAACAAATTAATCGATTATTAAAATAGTTGGCAATTAATTTAAAAGTTGACAACTAATCGATTAATCAACAGGTTTCAGACAGGTTGCTCTCGTCACATCTACGTCTTCAAGCTCAGTTGGAGGCTGCTCAGTAACGCTCAGCCATCACCGGAAAAGAGCTTCTAATATCCTTCACTGGTCTCCGTCCAGAGACACGGGACCTGCTGGTCCATTATATATATGTCAATGCAGTTCACGAGCGGCCATTGACGTGAGAGACTCCTGGGCTCTGATTGGTTGTTTTCCTTATGCCTTTAGGAGCACCAGAAAGAGGCAGAGGAACGTGATTTTTTTTTTTTATCAGATCACCTGTGAAAACAGTGACAGTTTGAGCAAATATGACAAAAAATATATAATATTTTTTAGAAAAGTTACCAAATGTAGCTTTACAGGAGAAGATAACATTTTATAAATCGATTTATAAACAATGCTCACATATGTACATTCTGTTCCCTTATTTAAGCAATGTAGCCTACTGAAAACATCCACAGTCCTGGCTCCACAAAATCTAATAATAGTCTTTTTTGTAAAAAAATTAAAATAAAAATAAAAAAAAGGAAAAGGAATTCCCTCGTTGTAATGCTGTCCCTCCACTGCAGCACGATATAATAAAACATCTATAATAATAGATTGTATTTATGTGTGCTTTTCAAGATAACATACTTCAAAGTAATAAAAAAATGAAAAAAAAATGAAAAAATATATAAAAGATCCTACCTGACTATAAACACACTACAGGCAAGTTAATACAAAATCAAATGTGACATTTGAAGAAGAAAAAATACTTGATTGAGGCAAAACTGCCAATCTATGGACTTTATACCCCTAGTGACTGTTTTACGTGTAAAGTGGGAGGAGTTGGGCACTTTAAGTGTGGTCACCCTGAAGAACCACACTGTGTTAATCTGGGCCTAACTGTAGCTATTGTCAACCAGCGGCTGGGTGCAGGGATTTTTCTGCTGAATGTCTGACAGCCTCATTAATCATTAATGACAAGACTCTTAGAAGCCCAGAGATATGACATTTGAATTAGTGAACGTTACAGGTGCTCTGTGGACGGATTTAACCTGGACAGAGAATGAGGGCATTTCTCAAAACAGTTACAAATACTGTATATGTGGTGGCCTACAGGCCAAGAGGAAATAAGGACGAGCAAAAAAAACACTGAAATACTGTTTTAGTGTTTGTTGTTTGCCGTTTTATGTTGCTGCAGCGGCACGTTAAAGCAATTTAACTGTGGCCCTCAAAAATGTTGTTTTTCTCTCTGCCACCACTGGCTGTGTGCTCGTTTCTTTGCATTCAGTTTACTCTCTGCAATTTCTGACAAATGCAAGGCAATCAAAACGCCAAAGAAACCCCACACACACACACACACACACACACACACACACACAAACAATCTCTCTCTCTGTGGATAGAGCATACATACCAGACAAAATAAGTTTGAATCCAATAGCTCTGAAGAAGTTCTTCTTATGTCACATCAGATTGTATTTATGCGTATGCTTTTAACATCATTTGCTGGGAAATCCTAACTGATAAAGGCTTGCTCTACAGCTCTGCTTGGACGTAATTTCAAAGCTTACAGTAAGAATGTTATTCAACAGAACATTGGCAATACAAAAATATAATAAGCAATAGATTGTGCACAACAAATCCTAAACAATTCAATATGTGTTAAAATACTCCTATTGTCTCGCAAAGGATAAGAGAAGCCGTTGCAAAATCAGTTTCAAAACAAAATGTGCACATGACTCAAATTTTAGAGTTAAGATAGTTCGAAACAGCAGTGGGATCTTGCAGATGTGCTTCTAGCTGTTTCTGAGGGTGTGACGAGCATTGCTGAATAGCTCCACAGATGCAGCCTCTGCATTTCTGTGGTCTGAACTCCACCTCTCCTTCGGCCATCTAGTTATCTGCCTGTACTGTTAACTTCTGTCTTTCTGTCAGAGAGAAAAAGGAAGACAGTAGTCACTAAATGTGTGTTGTGATGGTTCATAGTTTCCTTTTTGTATTTGTTGCATAGTATGAAGTTAAATGAAATGATTCCACCTATATTTACCGTCTACATTTGTAAAACATTTCTTCTGTTGCAAATCAATAATAAATAAGCAGGCAGAGAAGCAGTTTTGCAGAACCGACAGTGGGTGAGAGAGGACAGCAGAGAGAGAGCAAGAGAGAAACATGTGACATATGGAGGAGTTAAGTAAGGCAAGGCATGGGATAAAGGGGCTGGAATGCAGTTATACTGTATTGTAGATATGCGTTTGTCATGCTTTTGCTCATGCATTTTTTTTAAACAACATTTCAGTAGGCCTATAATTTACATATTTGGAGCATACACTTTGACTGACGTACGATATTTAGACTGAAGTTATCACAAGTGGTAGTCACCATCTTAAGCCAATATCTCAATCTGGGAAAACATAAATCATTATGAGTATAAATCATTACTTAAATCTCACTTCAACCTAGAATAAGGAAGATTATTAAGGTGATCAGGAGCTGTAGATTACATTTATTTATATTTATGACTTTCTATGTGATCAATAAAGATAACATTTCAAAATTGCTGTCGGGGAAACTTGTTACTCCATTTTATTTTATTGGGTTGAGTAGGTTTCCTTACAGTAAAGCTCAGCCGAAAAACAGTGATGTCTTTTTTTTCACTGGGTGCTCACAGAATATAAAGCGGTTTCCCCTTCAATTCCTGAAGCCTTGTCATTTTGGCAGATACACATTTTTTTATCCAAAAGAAGTGATATTCCAGTCATTCAAGGTCAGAAGGTTCCTGTCAGGATGATGGATGGAGAAGCAATAGTTAGAGAAGAAATGCGCCTTTTAACTCAACACACACAAACACACACAAACACACACACACACACACGTACACTTCTCCAAGTGCTCAGCAGAAAGAGATTTGGTGGTGAATGATGAGCTGGCACTGAAAGCATTAATATATCATTAGTATTGATCGCCATCAGACCCCCTGCTTTGACTAACACACACACACACACACACACACACAAACACACACGTTCAGATACTGAAGGCACATGTGCACAATCTCGCAGATACAGCAAATCTGCACTAATTTTGTCACCACAATCACGCACACACACACGCACGCGTGCACACACGCACGCACACCCACACACCCACACCCACACACCCACACACACACACACACACACAGTCTCTCCAGTATTGAGTTGTGGTTAAGCAGCCTATAGTGGCCCAGCAGGCTTCCATCTGTATGTAGATCAATACAGAAAGCTCTCCTGCCCTTATGATTAGCAAAGACCACTCCTTTCTACAAAGACAAACACAACACAACGGCCATGATGCAGCAGCAACAGTGCTAAGTGAAAACAGTGGATATTTTCTTTTTTTTTTACCTCTTAAACTCAAGCCATCTGGGGTAACATTTCTACAGGCTGGCTTGTAGAATTTGTTGTATTATATTTCAATCGTGTCCACGTCAATCATCTGAATGTATTTTAAGTCAATAGCACGTGACTGATATTGTAAATTGTAAACAGATATGAGTGTTTGCTACTTATTAAACATAAAATGAATACCGGTATGTTTAATAAGTAAGAAATCTTCTGGTTTTCCTTTTTCTCTGACTTTGATTTTTACATCATACTCTGTAGTTCTCTGTATTGATTAGTTAGAGCAATGGAGTGAACTGTCATTGTTATTAGTTCCACCTGTGCTTTTCTTGCTATGACAAGTCAACATGTCTGCTGTCTATGAATCAGATTAATTCAGACAAAAGAAAAAAAAGATTGCTCTAATGCTATAGCAACAAGGAAAGGACAAAACGGACAGATTTGACAGGAAAGAAAAGACAAAGTGGAGATGCTCATTTAGCAGACCTGTTAGACAAAGTCCAAAATATTTGGGAGTACTTGGGGTTCGGGAACCACTGCATTCTCCCAAATGTAAATCACTTTTTAAAAATTATTTCAACAATTCTGCAAGATCCAAAAATTAAGAGTTGAGTTTTTTTCTAAATATAGATGTATATATCTGATAGCAGCAGTTTTGTTAAAGCAATAGAAAGCTTCCCAGAGGAGACAGACCGAAACTGGAGTCAGTCTGGCTGTAAGGAGTCAAAATGGTAGAATGACATAATGTATGTGTGTGTGCATGTGACTGTGTGTATGTTGCTATAACGGTGAGTCATTGAGATGACACAAACTACATTCCAGTTGAACTAAGCAACCCCTTTACTATCTTTGTCTGCATTTCTGTCTGCTCTGCTCTCTCTGTCACCTCTCCTCACACTTCCACCCCCCCTTGCAATTCCACCCAGCTATCACTTAAGTGTAAACATATAACCACAAGTATTTTTATTTTTTTTACAGCAGGAGCAGATCGTGCCACATGCTTATAAACACACCAGTCATGAAATATATGTAAAAGTCTTGTCATACTGATGGTTTCTAATGATGACCTAATGTTCCACACTGTGTGTGTGTGTGTGTGTGTGTGTGTGTGTGTGTGTGTGTGTGTGTGTGTGTGTGTGTGTGTGTGTGTGTGTGTTGGTGCGCGCGCGCGTGCATGCATGCATGTGTGTGTGCATACGTGTGTGTGATTGTGGTGAAAAATTAGTGTAGATTTGCTGTATCTGCGAGACTGTGCACAGGTGCCTACAGTGCCTACAGTATCTGAATGTGTGTGTGTGCGTGTGTGTGTGTGTGTGTGTGTGTGTGTGTGTGTGTGTGTGTGTGTTTATCTGTGTCAGACAGCCTGTCTCTCTGTCTGTCTCTCTCTCTGTCTGTCTGCTACCTTGACTAAAATACCAACATTAGTAAAGCGGATAAACAGCCGCTGAGCTGTGTCGTGATATAGAGGTCTCTGGCCTCCTCTAGTGACAGTTTGTGGAACTGCAACTTCATTTTTCTTTTTTCTTTTTGTCCCACATCAGCCTGTAGTGGTAGATTAACTAAATACGGTTGTTTTCACATTTGGGTTCTTGTTGGTTACCTTCCAAACCCTTGGACTAGAGCTGGCCCATATGGAGAAAATCAGATATCACGATATTTTTGACCAAATACATCGATGTCAATATTGCAGCGATATTGTAGGGTTGACAATTGGTGCTTTCACTAAATATTTACACAATGAGATTTTTGATAAATAATGATCAATAATGTGGATATAATTACTAAGTGGGTAAAGGCAAATAATAGAACAGCTAGAACAGTCTGGTAAGTTCAGAAAATGACATCACTTTACTGTAATGCAGCCTTTAATATCAGGAAAACACAACACTTGTGTCATATTACGATGTTAGGTTATCCAAAATGTAAAACGATATCTAGTCTCATATATCCACATCAATATAATATCGATATATTGCCCAGCCCTATCTTGGACATTGTATCTTAACTCACCTACATGTATAGCATTTATAAGCAGTAAATAAACAATGAATAAATGGGTTTTAACATGGAGTTGCTGTAAGCAGATAAAAGGCCTTAAAGGTGCTGTAGATAGGATTGTGATGATCCAGGACTTAGCCAAAGAATTTGAACAGTCCCTCCCCCCTTTCAGGTCAAGCCCGAAACGGTCTCCAAAGCCCCTCCCCCCACAAGGGAGAATGAATGTGTGTGCATGAGCAGTGATTGACATGCAGTTAGACACCCCCCCTGGCCCTGTTTGGTGCATCTGAACAGGGAGCGGTGGATTTTTGCAAATCACACTACAGGCTGTAGGTGGTGCCAGAGGGGCCGGATTTTTTTTTTTAAATGACCTGCTTCATGTAGTTCTACTGGAACATAGGGTCAGTTTCAGCAAATATGACAGGAAGTTAGTTCGGCATAAGTCTTACCTACTGCACCTTTAAGTGTTTATTTTGTCAACAATTTTACCTTTCTTTCTTTCTTTCTTTATTTCTTTATTTTTATTTTGAACAAAACAATAACAATAAAATAAAATATAAAAACACAATAAGTGCGTAGCAACACACCAAAAGGAAAAACAATATCTATAAAGTGTTATGTTCAACAATATGTTCAATCTGTCCGAAAAGGAGCGGGACAAAGCCGAAGCTTTTTATTTTTCCCACACCTCATTTAACTTAAGTTCCTGTATATAGTATAGATTCTGTATATGTATGTCATATATTTTATATTTTATATTCATAGCAAGATAACAAATATGCATACTATATATATATAAAACACCTACCAAACATTTTTACATTTTGCACCAAACAATCCATTACCCCCATCACCCACCCCAGGACAATCAGTATATTAACCCAAACCTCACAGTCAGTTCTCTTCATCCTCATATCCTTTTAATAAAGTGTTTTCATACAACTTTTTAAACTTTATGATGTTTGTACAATGTTTTAGCACCTGGTCCAAACCATTGCACAAACTCACCCCACACATGTACGTGATGCACATACTTTTTAGAGTTGCTCTTATTTTGGGCTTTTTTAAGTTTTGTTCTTCGCTCAGATTATACCCACCTGCTCCTATAAAGGATTCATAAACAGATTGTGTAAACAGTAGATACTTCATAAAACAGTATATTATAGTTGTAATCATATATAAGTGTGCGTCTGTTCATATAAACAAGTTTAAAGTGATGTTCAAGTGTTACCAATATGTATTTACGCCTGTTCATACTTGAACAACTGTACTTAATGTATTGTCTCTTTCTCTCTGATCCCTTTCTCGCTCTCTTTCACATGGCCTTCTCTCCATGTCTCTCTCTCTCTCTCCCCCCCTTCTCCCCCTCTTTCATCCCTCCATCCCTCTCTCTCCCCAGTCCAGACGACAGCAGGACCCCAGCCCTGGCTCAAACATGGCCAACGCTGACGTGGAACACAAGATGCGCTGAGGAGGAAGAGGAAGTTGTGGAAGGATGGAAGAACCACAAAAAAAAAAAAAAAATAGGGCTGGCTGTCCATTCACTTTTAATACAATCAACTGAAAAAAAAAAAAAAAAAAAAGTCAACTGAAACTGCAATTGTTGACCAATTGTTCACCGTTATTTCCTAACAGGTTTGATAAGATCGTTTTCACACGCCAAACGTTTTTGACATATGTAAATGTAGAAGAAAATCAACTTCCTGAATTGATTGAATTGAAAGTGAACCAAGCCCTAAAATAGAAGGAGTAACCGAAATAAGGACACATTCTCACTCCCACCGCGTAACATACGGACGCTTGGTCAGGTGCCTTTGGCGTTGTTATTGACGCTAAAAGTCTCCTTTAGCGTCATATCTAAACGCGCTGGGTCAGGAATGTTAGCGTCACCTTTGACGCAGTTAGATTTAGGGAAAGATCGTGGGTGGGCTAATAAAAAAGTACGTTTCCATGACACACGGGACAAGAACGGGACAGTTGGGTTTAGGAAAAGAAGAAAGCAACGGTTGGGTTTAGGAAACGTGGCACGCAGGACACAAACCCAGATCTCCTGGGTGAAAGTCCTGTGTTGTTTGACAAATCCATCACCCCAACCAACCTACCTGTGCGGATTTTCGGGCTTTCATTCTACTCGCTACTGTTGCTGCTCTTCCCGGTGCGTTCTACAAACACGCTGAAGGGTGCTTTTTGCGTCGTATCTGACGCTGACAGCCACTGTCCAAGCGTCCGTATTTTACGAGTTCAGAGTGAGAACGCAGACCTGGGCAAAAAGTAGTGGAATGTATTTAAATACAGAGGATGGAACATGAGCTGTTAAATTATATTGCAAATGTGACAATATAATTTGACACATCCAGAGATTAGGTTGGGTTTTTTTTTTGGAGTCAAATGAGTATTTCAGATATATAAAGTAGAGATCAAATCATTCAAAGAGTTCTACATTTTTTTGTCCAGGTCTTAAATGATCTGATGGATAGAGTCAGATTCAAGTAGGCTACCAAAAGTATATTTTCTATTAACGGTTAAGATGGGAGAGAGGTTGTAAGGGGGTGTAGATACCATTACCTATAATGATGGCAGTAGGAGGAAAGATAGAAGCTGGAAGGAGCCGAGAAAAGAAAGATTAGTTTGGCGCAGGGTGAAAGTCAGGGCTTATTGGTCAGGATTACCAGAAGAGCATGCATCCAAAGTGAGGTGTTGATAGTCTGTGAAAAAGGAAAAGAAAAGCATTGTGGCTGCACTGTTCACTGTTGTGCAACACTTCACATTTGTGAACATGCCCTTGTTAACCCCAACTATACCTAGCTCACTTCCTGAAACCTGCTGTTTTCTTAGACCAAAGTTCACATTGCTGGAAAGGGAGGGAGGGGGAGGGGGAGGGGGCGCAGGGATGGAGGGAGGGATGGAAGGGGATGAAGGAAGGGTAAAGTGTGTCGCGTTAAAAGTGGTCAGGTGGGAGGAAAGCATCCGGAGAGAATTATGCCAGGTTGTGGTGTTAAGAAGTGTTTGCTGTACCATAATATTCATGATCTCTTTGAAACATTACAATGGTGAGATGCCCGTGACTACAGAATCACGGGTTCAAATATGTAGCAACAACCCTCGAGGCGTGACGGTTAACAAAGAAAACTGCTACAAAGTCTGATATCTTTGGCTCTGGAAGGGGGAGGGGGAGGGAGGTGGGAATCAAACGTCCTCTGTCTTCTGAGGGGTTTTGCACTATGTGATACAATCAGACTTGTTTTCCACATGAATTTTCTTTATATGCATGAAACCAAACGCAGGCCTACCTATGTTCTCGGGAGAGCACTCTCTTTACAGCGCTTTGATAAGGAATAACTGGGTGATTCAAGGCTATGTCATTGTGAAGCCAAAGGTAGGCGTGCTCTTGCCGTGGCCCCAAACAGTAGCGTGCTCGACAAAGCACAAACACATCTTTTTTTTATTTAACCAGGATGTGTCACCCAGGTGGACTTGGGATCTGGTGTGGCTGTGGCAAAAATGAACCCCAACACTGCAGTGCATAAAGGTGGAGAGCCTTAATTTTGGCCCCTTTTCTTTAGAATTAAGTCTATTGCTTTTTCATAACCTAGCATCGCTGTCCAATGGAGACCATGTATCTCCACTTTTTGTAAGGCCCTGTTTACACGACAACACTCGCAGGTGAAACGACAAAATATTTTATCAGATGTGCCTTTTGTTTTGATGGCGTCGGCGTTTTTGCGCAAAAAAAATGAAACCAACCTCCAGGGTGGAAATCTTAAAAATGCTCAACCGTCGCGTTCCCGTCTAAAGGGTAAAAATGCAAAAGTCTCTATTGTTGTGGTGGCTGGCGACCCACCCACCTTGTATTTCATTACATAAATTTAAATATAGAGTGATTACTCGCCCATGGCCACTCCGCCGTTGGGTATCCACAGCCTGCCTATACTTGATCCGGATGGCTTTCAGCTTTGATGATATCTGACTTTTACAGCTAGCGTCTTTCTCGTGTGGATATTACAACTCTCCAGGTACAGGATACTGCTGAAGAAATTGGATCCATATATATTTTGACTGGCAGGACTCCCAGTCCACGCTCTGTTGTGCCTTCGTGGCTTTGTAATCTAAGGTTGTTTGGAGCAATAACTCCATCTCCTCGTCTGTCCAGACAAAATTGTCAGCTTTTGTTGTTCGCTTCGCCATGTTTTGGTTTTGCGCTACTAGGTTAGAGAAGTAGAAGGAAGGTTCTACACTTGGTGGTGTTGCGTGGCAGTGCTTCATACTACCACCTAGCCGCCTGGTGTGCGCTAGTCTAAACGCGGAATAAAAAGTGAGAACGCAACGGCACTTTTGCGTTTTCTCTTTAGATCGTTTCCGTCTAAACATAGCCTTAGAATTTAGTGTTCCTGTATGGGGTTGAGAAACATTTACTATTTTGTAAGCTAAATAAACGGTTTAAAAAGCCATTGTGTTTGTGAAAATTGCATTGTTGCAAAGTTGACAACGGCTTTTTGTTTTCTAATCTCATGAAAAGTTAATGTTTTGGAGATGCGTGGTTTTCAATAGACAGCGTTGATAGGTAACATACTACTATAACACGCTACCATTCAAATGGATATCAGCAAAGACACAAGATCAAAAACACACCATCGGTTGTGTGATCTATAACTTCTGCCACTTCCACTGAAGAAAAACTGGATTGCTATCAACATTAATAATTTTTCGGCTCAGATGGCAGACTGTACGGCCTACTGTACCAATCCAATGGAGTTAAAATCCATGTATTGATCGATCAATCGCCCAGATATCCCTGATCACGAAAGCACTGTAAAAGCCTCGACGCAATCTAAATACTATTCCCTGTCCTTTTACAGCACTAGTGTAATGAAATGGTGTTTTGTTATCTTTATCGTTTTGTTTGTGTGAAAGTCATGATGTTTACTTTTTATATTACTTCACACCTTCGTATATGTATTCATTTTTGTTCATCTTTCAGCTTTGTTATGAACTATTAGTAGCAGCAGCATTAGGCTATTTCATGTAAAGTTGAAAATTACAAAACGTCTCCAGAAATTTGGGAGTTTTGAGGACTTTTGTTGCTTTACTTTTTCATTGTTTCTTATGTTATTTTTATTGTGTTTTAAAAAAAAATGTTTTAGGAACTCCACTTCCTGGGTTAAATACAATGAATGTGGATTGACTCAAGCCCTGTTTGTTTTTGATATTGTGCAACCAGAAGCTCATTTCATTTCCCAGTGTGCTTTACATGTAGTGCACTCAACGGTTTTATTATAATTCTTATAACCAAGAGAAATCTTTTGTTTGTTATGCTTTTCTGTTTTCTCAGTCTGATTTATTTAGAATTGCGATGAGCTTTACATGAGCTAAGAAAACTGGTGATTTTTTGTTTGTTTTATCTATTGATAGGGTGTTTGTAACATTTTACAAGAAGTTTTACAGTAAAGAAACGTTATTAATAATAGTTGAAATTAAAATAAAGTGAATTGAAAGCTCAAACAATGTGATAAAACTCGATGATACAGGACCTCAGTCCGACCGGCTACAGAGAGGTTAAATCGTTTTAAAAGACCTCAAGATGCAAAAAAACTAAGAACGGTTTAAGCTGCAATGGTAACACATTTGTCAAGTTTCTTACAGCCTCATTAACAAAAGACATCAGGCCAGCTCAGGGTACAAACAAAAAGCAATGCAGGATTTTTATCCTGACAACTGAATCCTCGGCCTACATGAGAGGAATTAATTCAGATAACCCGGGCGTTGGAGAATTAAAGGTGAGTTCCTGCATGGGTTCAGCGCGATTTCATTTTTGTCTCAAATCGTAGGCATCTCTCCTTGATCCGCTAGCTGCCTGCCCCCTGAATACACTGTGAAAAAGCCCGGTCTCGGGAGACAACACAGGGGTCGTAAACGTCAAACAAACACTAGGGGCACAGGCTGTGCACCAAAATACAACACCTCGTTCCAGCCAATCACCGACAAAATGGTTGGGGGAGGGGGTGGGGGTTGTGTGTCCCCTGTGTGTGAAACCATGCAGGAACTCATAGTGCACCTGTTTCTTTATTTTTATCCCCACAGAGATTTGGGAGACTGGGGAAAAAAAACGTAATTAAATGTTTAAAAAAAAATTCTGAGCGTATTGATCCTGCAAAGTCAGCTGGCCTGGGTGCTTAATTTGTTATAGAATATGGAAAACTTACTTTCTGTCTGAGGGAGCCTATAGTGTGAAAAGTGATGGATTTTTGTGACTGAGTTTGATATTGTTATGTTAAAGAGATGAGACACTGTAGTGAGGTGGCATTAAAGACTTGGAGGCGAGGCGGGTGGAGGGACACAGGAAGGCTGTATAGATTTACATGTGCGGTGGCTGTTATATTCCCGTGACACATGGGTCTCAGCAATTCTTCATCCAGTGTAGAAAAAGTTTAAGGATTCGTACCCCAGCAGTACATACCAGGAAAGTTGTAGGTATCTTTGAGTCTGACAGTGTAGACTGTGGTGCGATCACTGGGACCTTCCAGAGCATTGGGTATGAACCAGTACAAGTAGAGGTGAGGTGCAGGTGGACAGTCAGAGACAGTACGGTTTGGGATGGCCACCCAGGTGTTTAGGCTCACTGTAGGCTTTTTTGGAAATAAAGTCATGAATTAATCAGTAATACAGATGGCCAATCAAGCTGTTTCTCTGATCCAGTCTTAGAAATAACACCACCCATGGGTGGGATACGGCATTGAGAACCGGTTCCAACTTGGAACCGTTTCAAAAGTTACGATTCCAATGTAATCGTTTTTTTATTGGAATCGTTTCGAATCGGTTCTAAATCGGTGCAAGTTTTGGTTTCCGTAGTGGCCACCGTACTTCCACGCGCTTGTTGTATTGCAGCCATGGAGCACAGTAAGCGGCGCTTTAAAAGTGTGGCTTTATTTTACGCTGAAAAAGCCCGGTAAAACTGTAAATCACCATTGAATGAAAATGAAATGTTCCCCTTATCTGTGAAATAAGAATGTGGCCCGTTTCAACTCCACCCCTCAAAGAACCGGAATCGAGGATCGATAAGAATTCGAAAGGAAGAATCGGAATTGGAATCAGAATTGTTAAAAATAAAACGACACCCAACCCTACCCATGGTGGACTTATGAAATCTGCCATGTCTGTAGTTCAACTATATATTAACAATTATATCTCTATGGAGTTAAACAGTGTGCTCAGGTTAAGAAAACATTAATGAGAGATCGATTTGCAAGAGACGGAATTTCTAGGTTGTAGTTCAGAAGTGACACCAGTGTACCATCTTGTCCCCGCTACCCCCCCCCCCCCCCCCCCCCCCCAACCCCCCACCCCACCCCCCACCCAATGTATCATTCTACCATGATTTAGGTGGGGGCCAATGTAAACACCTTAGTTGATACGCCATCCCTCAAATTTCTTGATGCAGGCATTAAGGCAAAAAACACAAAAATTTTCTTTTTTCTTTTCTTTAAAAACTGTTTTATCTTTTTATTTGTTTAAGTTATTTATACTTTGGTTTTATTTAGAGATCCAAAGAAGAACTCTGTGATATTTAGTGGCTTGTACACATTCGCTAAGCTTCTCCTTCCTCTGTGTGAGTGTGTGTGTGTGTGTGTGTGTGTGTGTGTGTGTGTGTGTGTGTGTGTGTGTGTGTGTGTGTGTGTGTGTGTGTGTGTGTGTGTGAGTGTGTGTGTGTGTGTGTGTGAGTGTGTGTGTGTGTGTGTGTGTGTGTGTGTGTGTGTGTGTGTGTGTGAGTGTGTGTGTGTGTGTGTGTGTGTGTGTGTGTGTGTGAGTGTGTGTGTGTGTGTGGTCTGTCTTTCCCTCTGTTTTAGGGTTGAGCTTGTCCTCTCGTAAAGGAATCTGAAATATGAGATATTCAATTTAAAATGTTGGATGTTTTTCATAATAAACATGTATGAATTCTTGCATTTGGCTCTATTCTTTGAGACGCTACACAGTCACTTTCCATTGTGTGCTATTAATAACACTTTATTGGTCCCCTGGGGGGATATTTACAAGCTACCCAGCAGCATTTAAAATAATATATAAAATATATAAATAAATAAATTAAAATTAAAATGAGCTTCACCTTTACCCACTGCACTAATGATGAACACATTAATGCATTAATAATTAAATTCCAATAGCCTGTGTATTATTCTGAAATGTGCCATTCTGCATAATACATAACACATGCATAATAATACTCTTTTGATACTTTAAGTAGGCTAAGGAGCGAAATATTTTTAATATGCTACATCTTACTGCACTGGAGCAATTGACAAGGACAAACAACTGAAAGCACCAGAATTACATCTATGGTATATCACGATAGAACAAGTGTTAGAAATGGAAAAGCTCACTTTCATAGCTAGGAATAGCTTAGAAAAGTGGGACAAAATATATCCCAAACACATAATAGACAAAATAACAAAGTTCTTTAATGGCTTGATGTAGGATAGTTTGTGCTTCCACCTCTATACACACACACATATTAACGTGTATTTAATATGTGTATTATATTTAATAAAATATTTTTATTTTATTGTTTTTATTGTTTTTTAATTTTTTTTCCTGGTATGTTGTCAGTGTATGTGTTTTTTTATTTTATTTTTTTTCTCTTTCTTTTTTGTGTTATTTAATAATATAAAACTGTAAAAAATTGAAGTGCAACAGGAAAAACATATAATAACATGTGTCTGGATATGAAAGCACTACAATAAAGTATAAAAAAGTAGGCTATTTTGATGCTAATATTTTTTTACTTTTACTTAAGAAAAAGAAAATGATTGCAGGACTTTAACTTGTAACAGAGTATTTCTACACTGTGCTCTGTGGACTACTTTTAGTGAGCCTGTGTGAGTATGCAGGGCCTTAAACAGGCCTTTTTCACAGCTGACATTTTGACTTGTCACAGGAGGAAAAGCAAAGTTACTAATAACACTGGCTCCAAGTAAGTCATGATAGTGAGCCAGTGAGACAGCGAGCACAGCACCAGGATGCTGAATCTGAGACAGCTAGATGGAATTTAGTCACTAACAATTGGATTACTTACACCTGTGCTTTTTGTACAAAATGTCTACATTTTATGATAGGCCTGTATGCACTGAATCTGAATATATTCTGAACCCATACATTTACATATCTCATGAAACTTTCTGGAATAAACAGAGGAACATAGCCTATGCTATCTCATAAATGAGAGGTGGGAAAGGTTAAGCATCAGAAAATGGCCCTTCTGAGTGAGAAGGGGTAGGTTCTGAACAGGTGAGAAGAAAATAAAACTGAATATGATTCTCTATGTCTTCCAAAGGAGCTATAGCTGCAGAGGAGAAGTCAAGAGCTACAGAATGAAGTTTGAGAAGGAGAGAGCTCACTTGTGGTCAAAAGTTGCTTAGCTATATAGGGACAGTCTCCAAATTTGCAAATTCAGAAATATACAATATAGAAAAAACTGCTGCTGTAATTTGAATGTCCTAATCTGTAGTCTTACTGACAAACAGACATGTTTTAGGATGAAGACACAATTCATTTCACACAGAACACTTACGTATATTTAGGCCCTATTTGAAAACAACTACAACAATAGACTTGACCTCAAATAAGCTATAGGCTATTCGTCAAATGATCTTTATAATTTTTTTGTGTTTTGATGTTGCTTTTTGTTGGTTTTCCACCTAAACTGTATTTAAATTCCATATAGAAAACAGACAGTGTATCAGAAAAGGATAACATTTGAAATATCTATTCGATATATAGCCTAACCTAGTCTATATATAGAAACAGAGGAGCACTGTAAATACAGAATCAAATTGAATAGAAATGATTTAGGCTAAATAGAGTAGCCTACACATGCCTAGCTTACATCAAATAAAAATAAAAATGAGAGCCTGTGTTGTTATAGCCTTAGCCTTTTTACAATAAAGAGTAAAGAGTTTTTTATTCAAATATTCACAATTTCACAATCAAAAAGGCATATTCAAGAGAATACAATAAACAAACAGAGACAACTGAGCGAGTGATATCAATAAAAAATAAAATAAATTATAAAACCAGAAATAAATAATGGAGTCAGTCAGGGATTAAGGTAGCCTACAAAGATATATTACAGCATTTAACATATTTCTTATAATATAAAGCATTATTATGCAGGAAATATAGGAATAGTTTACAAGAAATGACATTTATTCATAAAAATAGTTTGCCAATATAATTAACTAATAAATAAATGTTGTTAGTGTAAAGAGGTTTTTTTTTTTTTTTTGTTTTGTTTTTTTATCAAATCTGTTCGATGTCAGCTGACCAACACGTCATCACGTCAACCGAACGTGGATCGAACACAGGAAGTTGAATTATCAGCTGATCCTGCTGGCTGTTGTTGATGCCTGAAGTTGCTGTTGTTTGGACACTGTGTTGCTCTTATCTGCTGCTGACTTTGAAGACACATTAAACCCGACCAAGGGACACGGTGGGCATTTACCGACTGACGAGCTTATGAGTTACGAGACAAGCGTCTCACAGTGAAGACTTTGAATTTGCGCACTAGCGGCAGAAGAGCTAGCTCCAAAGCTTGAACCTTTGGTGGAAGAAAGACAGCAAAAAAAAGAAAAAACTGCCGACGGCTTGGCGTGCTGCTTATGTCGTGCTAGTCTGAACAGCGATATCAATTTTCTTTGTCTTGAATTTAGAATTTTTCTGCACATACGTAATTTATATTTGTACTTTATTACCAGTACGCGGAGGGTCAGCTAGCTCGTCAGCTAACGTTAGCCCATAGCGCAAAAACCCAAACTGTCTTGTTGTCAAGCTTTGATGCTTTCGTAACCGCCCAGCAGTGTCAGATAGCGATAGCTAACCGTGCGAATAGTCGTGCCTCTAGTTTGAAGTGCTTGTCACTGGATCAGGTGCTTTATTGGTGTGTTGGAGACACAGGACAGCACTGTAACCGAACAAGTCCATGTTAAATCGGAGCCTGCTGGAGATGTGTGTGTCTGTTTAACACGTCTGACATATCTGTTTGTTTATTCCTGACTTCGAGCCAAGTGAACTCAGTTTTTTGTTCTTCTTCTTATTCGTATCGATTTTAAACCACACAAACAAGTAATAGGTTAACTGACAGCTGGCCTGGTACGTTTTAGTTGTTAAACTGTTATTTAAAACGTATGTATCTCTGTAAGCATTAGGTGTTCAGCCACAGGTGGCTCTGTGGATGTCATTTTGACTATTCAACACATTTTAATCACATATGACGTGAGAAAGCGGCGACCTTTCACTGTAACCCATAGACTGAGTAGCTGTTTGATGCTCACACTCAGAGAAACAAGTAGATAGAGTTATGAATTAAAGTAGCCATCTGAAACTATTGTGAGACTGTGCTGTGATCAGGGAAAGACAGGCAAAGAGAAAGGGTCCCTCAGAGGGTCCCATTGTGTGTTGAGGTGAGGTGAGCTGAGCTGAGCTGCCCCCCCCCTCCCCCCACTACTTGCCAATGCTGGATCTGGAGGTGGTGCCTGAGAGATCACTAGGAAATGAGCAATGGGAATTCGCCTTAGGTGAGTTTTATAACAACTTTTTCAAGTTATAAGAAGAACATAACACATACAGAAAAAATAGAAAAAAACTGTTTAAAGCCACATTGAAAATTATTTTGCTTGCATGTTATTGTTAACCCTTGTGTTGACCTCGGGTCACATTGACCCGTTTACATTTTTTGTTTAATATCAGAAAATATGGGACATAGAAATAAGCGCTGAAAATGTGTAGAAGAAAAATTTAAAACGTTGTAAAAAGCAAAAACAAATTGTGAAAAAAAGGTTCAAGGGTTAACTGTTGATGGCTAAGGCTCCATAAGAAATACTGCTGCTTCTCTTCATTTGTGTGTGTGTGTTTGCATATCTTTGTTAACAGGGATGCCATTGGCCCAGGCCATCTCTATTCTGCAGAAACACTGCCGCATTATTAAAAATGTCCAGGTGCTATACAGTGAACAGGTGAGATGGCTGTTATTATACACACACACACAAAGTTCTGTATTTGGTCAAGTGTCTGCCAAACATATGTTTGAGGTAATTCAGAAATAGTGTTGAAAGGTTTATTTCCTAAGTGTCCTGCTATTATCTTGGTCACAATTCTTTAAAAACATCAAAGGATCTAAAAAAAAGAAAAATGTTTTGATACGTGTCCATGTAAAAAAATTCATACAGGCCGATATACCTTGATTTTATTTTTTATTTTTAAACATCAGCCTCAAAAATCCAAGATCAGGCCACATTTAAATATATGTAATTTCCCCAGGTTCAATAGCTATAACTGAAGTCAGTCAGAGAGGTTGTTTTTACACCACCATGAATCTTAGATTCATGATTTGTTTAAGAGCAACTGGAAGCATTTCATGTTAACACGAATTACACCAAATATAAAAACACACGTTCATCTACATGGAACGGGCCATTTTGTGACCTGTTTCACATCTTGTTGTGTGCCTTGTGTCCCTTTAAATTAAGTTGAGCAACCGCTCCTTTTGATTGTTTGCCTATCTGCATATCTGTTCATGGTGCCTCTCTTTTAATAAATGAGTTTGTTTATCTCCCGTCCAGACGCCACTCAGCCATGACCTCATACTGAACTTGACTCAGGATGGGATTAAACTGCTGTTTGATGCCACAAGTCAGAGACTCAAGGTGACAATGGTTGATTTAAGGAGACTTAAAGAGACTGCCTCTCAATAAGCTAGGGGGTCTAAATATGACATTTATTTATCAGTTACTATTAGACAGGAATTTTAACAGTGATTGAATTGAACTTGGAGTTGCACTTCAGATATTCAGGAGAGAGGGCTGTGAGTAATATTTCTCCAGCTGTTAGCAGCAGCAACATTTCCCCCTATTTCTAGATAGCTGGCAAATATATTAGACTCCAGACCTGACTTTGATATAGGACATTTAACTATTTATTTGTTTTGTACCCTTTGTCTCCTAACTTATTTCATCTTTCTGAGCGACAGGTGATTGAAGTGTATGACCTGAGCAAAGTCAAGTTGAAATACTGGTGAGTAGATGTACTGTAATAATGCCAAAATGAAGTCGAAAGCGTTTAGAAACATATTATTATTATTATTATTATTATTATTATTATTATTATTATTATTATTAACGTGTTAGTATTGATGCAGCAAGGATAAAACCATCTCAGACTAGGGCTGTGCAATTAATTGAACTCTTAATCGCGATCACAATTTTGGCTCCTAATGATCACAAAAAATAGCCTGGTCCTCCCAGCCTCTTGTACATTTCATTAGTCCAGAGAGTCTGGCCTCTCTCCATTGACAAGTGTTAACTTCCTTGAAGGCGGGTGCTCTGTTGAAGTTTAAAACTATTGGATCTGCCCAGAGCCACTCTGGATCTGCCATAACCAATCGCTAACGTTTGGTTGTGACGTATGTCATGCGCATGTGCAACAAGAGGGGAGACTGTCAAGGCTTATATTTAGCATTAGCATCGCTAGCGTTAGCCTTAGCCAACTCCTTCACCACTAACGGAGCGAGCTGGAAAATCAAACTGTTCCCGAACCCCGTGGGGAGGAGGGCCACAACATCATGGCCACCAACACAACTCAGCAAAGATTGTTCTTGCTCAGGCTTTAACTTCTGGATATTCGGCAGCATTGCCACAACGGACCGAATGTTCGCTGATTGGACCGCCAAATATTTTGCTTGAGAAAACCCGCAAATATACCGCAAACCCAGACGGAGTACTGAAGGGAAATGAAAATTG
The DNA here is from genome assembly GCA_023566125.1 of Zingel zingel. NCBI lineage: Eukaryota > Metazoa > Chordata > Actinopteri > Perciformes > Percidae > Zingel > Zingel zingel. The sequence continues at coordinate 37,394,674 of CM042320.1, read as the reverse complement.
AGTGGAAGTACGTAGGAGGGCGGAGCCAGGCTACACAAAAATATTGGATAATCGAAGAAAAACGATTATTTCTCACATTGCGTTTTGCAAGTAAACTCTATAGAAAAAGACGTCACAGTAATGGAGTCTGCCTGCGTTAATGTGTTTTTTTTTAACTCTGTGTGTACGTCTATTTCACGTCCCTGGCATTAGCTCCTCAGCTAATGCAGTACATCCTGCATGAATGTTAAAAGCTGTACTAACGCTGGCTGTTTGTGTGTGTAATGTGTTTCAGTGGAGTCCATTTCAACTCTCAGGCCATTGCCCCCACGATAGAGCAAATAGACCAGTCATTCGGAGCTACGCACCCTGGAGGTACTTTACAAAGCATAAACCTATTGAGTGTGTCGTCTCGTTTATCTCTTTTTGTGACATCTTTTCATCCTCTTTCCTTTCCGTCCAGTTTACAATGCTGCCGAGCAGTTGTTCCATCTCAACTTTCGCGGCCTGTCCTTCTCCTTCCAACTGGACTCATGGAATGAAGCTCCAAAATACGAGGTGAGAATGAATTTGCTTTCCCGCCAGTTAAATCAGGGCTGATGGTAGGGCTGCAGCTATCGATTCTTTTTGTAATCGATTAATCTAGCACTTAATCGATCGATTAATCAGATATATTTTTTAATTTTTTTACGTTTTTAAACAACCAAAACCTATATGGAAATATTAGTTATACTTAACCTATTTTCATTTATATATTTGATTATAATGTCACACAGCTCTGTTACACTTATGCTATTAGATGAAGGATAGTCAGCTCAGATCGTGGTCACCACTACGTATTTCCTTGTCTTTGATTTTGGTAGTTGTGTCTGATGTGATGTCATCGTCCATACGACTCTGTGATTGGCTTTTGTCGGTCCTCTTCGTGGAACGGATGATGAAGTTAGACTCCATGTTCTCTGTTCAGATGCTAAAGCTCTGACGTCATGCTATTATTGTGCTAAGCTAGTTTGATGTTGCAGTAGACCCACTGTCCAGAGTTTTAGTTTTAATTCCGTCTGAACTGATTCCAACCTTTGGACCCTTCCTGTGGTCTCCTCCAGCCGGTCTCTTCTCTCAGCCCTCACTAGTTACCTCTGGCATGTGTCTGAACTGATTCCAACCTTTGGACCCTTCCTGTGGTCTCCTCCAGCCGGTCTCTTCTCTCAGCCCTCACTAGTTACCTCTGGCATGTGTCTCCAGCAGCAGACTGAGCCGTCTGGTGTGCGACAGTAGGAAACACCGTCTGTCAGCGATACAACGTTAGTAACACTGATGTAACCGAGCTTCGAGGCAAGTCATTTTGCATCGAGGATTTTTTGTAATCGAATTATTCGAGGAATCGTTTCAGCCCTAGCTGAGGGGTTATTTCCTTACATTCCGGGGGAATCGCGGCAGCAGCCACGTGATTGAAGTGATTAGCCTTCATATGGAAAAGTCTGAGGTCACGTTGCCTTGAGCACATCCCTGAATCCCTGTCAACTACAATCAACCAATCAGTCAGTTTTTATTTCTCACATGACAACGTACTAAGTAAAATTCCAGTTAAATGTTATCCCATCAGCTCCTTCAACCTGTGCATGACTCATCGTGAAGCAGAGTGTGGCCGTCAGAATATGGCACACAGGAAAAGAGTCACCTGGGTGGATGAATTGAAATACATGTTGTTATGTCGTGATAATAATGTGAGACTGAATGAGGAAACCAAGTGCATGTTGACAATGTGATTGTCTAGCTGCTTGTTTATTCTTGGGCACAAAATATTTTCCAAAGTGCGTAGAGATGTGACACAAGATGCAGACCCTTTTGTGGCAGATTTTCTGAAACATCGAAAGGAACCATGACAGATCTAAAAATGCACCAAGTACGAATTCCAGTGTTATACTGTTGAGATTTTATTTAGGGCTGTCAAAATAACGCGTTCATTTCGATTAATTAATCTGAGAAAAAATAACTCATTAAAAAAAATAACGCAGATTAATCCATTCCATATTGACGTTTGACCCGGAGCCGTTCTATCCACCATTGGACTGTAAAATGAAGGAGGGAGACGAGAATGTGCTGCCTGGATCATTAATTAGAACATTTACTTCATAAAAAGTTTTACTGTAGAGGATTCAACACCAGGATGTAACAATCTACAGCTGCCGTCGGAAAAACAACACAGATGGTGTGTTCAATGAAACTGGTAATCTACAGCCTCGTGGTGCATTTGAAGTTATTGTAAATGTCCTTTTCCCATCTGGTGGTTGTTTTTGTCGTTCAACAGCAATTTACTAGTGAAATACGTTATTGTTATTGTTATACATTATTATTAAATCATTTAATTTTGACCATATGGCCTTAGCAATAAACAAGCCGTTCTTTAATGTCACCGACTGTTGTTTAGTACCTTTTTTTTTCTTTTCTTTTTTTACTTTCTTAAAAAGTATCAGTTCAGGCACAGTTTATTATGTATGCGATTAATTTTGATTAATTAATCACAGAGTATGTAATTAATTAGATTACATTTTTTAATCGATTGACAGCCCTAATTTTATTTATTTCAGGTTTGTTTAACAGGGACAATGCACCCTAATAATACATATGAAAATGTAAAATGTGCCAGAATTAGCCAAAAGGCTATTTTACATCTGCTGTCCCTGGACAGATCGTACAATGTCACACCTAAAAAGACAAAAGGATTATAATAGTACATATAGGAGGTGATATAGAGATGTCAAAGACTTATTGCAGTGATATGTAAGCAGTTAAGTTCGGACTGCAGTAGGGAGTTTAGGGACTTGGGATGGCTCAGGCAACATGAGTTTATAATTAAATTTTCCAAGAGAGACGCCGACACCCAGCAGCTTACAGATTTTACAAGACAATATGACATAGGGCTGCACAATTAACTACATTTTTAATCACGATTACGATTTTGGCTCCTAACGATCACAAAAACAGAGTAATCAAGAAAAATGATTATTTCGCACATTAAGTTTTACAATTAAACTCTTATTTAGTCTTGTGTTCTGAATGAGAAAAAAAAAAAAAGTTCAACGGGAAAAGTATTTAAGTCTCTGACGCACCAAGTCTGGCGAGGTCGGTGACTCGAGTCTGTTCGGTGTGTTCCGTGCCGACGTCAGTCGGAGGAAGAGCCGTCGGCATCCATTTTGGCTAATTTGACTTGTTAAATCGGCCGGTGGGCAGTCGGACTCAATGACCAATCTGATTGGTGGAGTGCTAGCCCTCGACTAGCGAATCGGTGCATGAGAAAACCCGAGAGCTGACAACGCCAGTATCTTCTTATTACTAGCCATCGTATTTTCTTCCGTTCAGCGAGTAATGACAACAACGATCCTTCTTGACTACTACCAACACTCTCTGATGAAAACAATGACTGACGACAGCATGCTCTGTGTTTACTAGGTCTAGAGAGATGTTCCGTCATTTCCGGTTTTCATTTTTTGGGCGACAATACAGATTGGCGCCACCTGCTGTTATGGAGACGTATTACGTCTTGCGCACGCGTAGAAGTCGCTTCGTCGCTTGAGTGTGTGCCGAGACGGGAGCCGACTGATCAGTCCGACTGCCTTTTCTGCCGACGGTCGGCCATCGGGTTGGTGCGTCAGAGCCTTAAGGGAAATTTCACAGTTCAAAGTGTTCTCACTGTTCATTTGTTTAAGTGTTTTACTGGGGGAAATGATCACTCATTTCCAAAAGTCAATGAGTGATCGTGTTAAATAATCGTAGTTTCAATATTGATCAAAGTAATCGTGATTATATTTTCTACAATCGAGCAGCCCTAATATGACCTCTCAGTCTGCAGACTGCACGTTTTTTTTACATACTGTACATAAAGTGTTAGGTTTTCGCCTATGTGGATTTGTTTTTGGATTGAGGTTTGTACAATTAGTCAGATGTTTTACTGTCTGCACTGCACAGCTGTGGATGTCTTGAGAGATGCGTGTCATGAGCCAGCTGCTCCACCGTCTGCTCCATGCTGCAGCTTGCCACTGTGAAAGTACACATCACATATTGATGTTTTTACTGCTCCCTCATCTGATATCATTTCCCATTGACAAGGCTTTTTTTTTTTTTTTGCAGTCTATCGCATCTTTTTTTGGATGAGCCATTCTGCTGCTCCAACATGTCTGTGATATCATAGTAACTGCATTGATTGTTTCCTAAACCTCCCAGTCCGCCCTGAGCTGCATGCTGAGCTGGTTTACAATGGTTGCGTTTGTTTTACTGAAAGAACAGCTTGTGCTTGCGTGTCATCTGTAGTTGTGTGCCAGTGCAAACGTGGTAGTTTCAGCTTATAGTTTGTGTTGGAATATTTGCATTTCTTTGTCTAAAGCTCAACACTCAGCTGTAATTTGTTTCCTGTTTTGTTATGAGCGTGTAAGAAGGTTTCTATTGCATTAAGGTCTGAACATATTCCGATCCCTTTGTCTTTCCCACATTTGTTGTGATTTTTCTTTCCTATTAATCTACACGATAACACATACTGATAAAGAGAAAATTCCCACGGACTTCTGGAATTGTTTGTTCAATTAGTTTAATCTTTTGAATGGGGGTAAGCTTTTGCTTTAATTCAATATCAGTGTGACTTAGAGCTGGGCTATTATATTATACGATATCGTGATATGAGATTAGATATCGTCTTAGATTTTGGATAACCTAATATGGCATAAGTGTTGTCTTTTCCTGGTATTAAAGGCTGCATTACAGTAAAGTGATGTCATTTTCTGAACTTACCAGACTGTTGTAACTGTTCTATTATTTGCCTTTACCCACACAGTCATTATATCCACATTACTGATGATTATTTATCAAAAATCGTGTGTAAATATTTTGTGAAAGCACCAATAGTCAACACTACAATATTGTTGCAGTATCGATATTGAGGTATTTGGTCAAAAATATTGTGATATTTGATTTTTCGCCATATCGCCCAGCCCTAGGACTCATCAGCAGCCGTTTTGAGTCTCTAGTGCTTGGTGGTGATGAATGCAAATTGGAAATGCACGAAGAATCAGCAGAGAAATGAAGTAACCTCTGCTGAGTCACCCTTCATTTTGATTGGATACTGGATAGGGGTGGGGGGAAAAAGTCGATAGAGCATAGTATTTTCTGTGGCAATACTGTATCGATACACACAACGCCAAGTATTGATCTTATTTTTTATTTTATTTTGATTATATTTTGGGCTTTTTTGGCCTTTATTCGATAGGACAGCTGATGACAGGAAAGGGGATATAGAGACTTTTAGACTTTATTGTACCGCAGGGGAAATTCTTTGTCTCAACACTGTAAGTTACACAGCACGCTGACAGAAAAACAGAAGTACAAACGTAACAGAATGCACAGACAAATAGGCACGGATTTGTCTGTGTTATGATGTGTGGCGGGTCGGAGTCGAATCCCGGGCCGCTGCGGTAAGGACTGAGCCTTAGTATGCGTACGCTCAACCAGGTCAGCTACCAGGGCACCCCAAAGTATCTATCTTGTCCATTAGATGGAGCAGTTGAGGGTTTTTTTTCTTCTCCGGCTGTGTGCTCGACCCCTTTGGAGATCATTTAAAGTTGGAAAAAAGCTAATAAATTGCAACATATCGCAGAATATCGCAATATGTTTAAGATCGCAATAATAATGTATCGTGAAATAAGAATTGTGATAATATTGTACATCGTGGGCCCTTGGTGATTCCGGCCCTTAATATAGGACCTCTCTCAGATTCAAAGTTGTTACCTAACAGAGGTCCAAACTGGATTAAAATGTATCAGTGGAATCCTTGTGTTTGAGTTTTTACCTCTGGAATGTGAGTATTAGGGTCAGTCAGTGTGTTATGAGGCGTTTTACTGCACAATGCTTCATCACACATGATCGCATCTTTCTCTACTTGGTAACAGTTTATTCTTGTAAAGTCTTATTTGTTGTTATTGTGCACACACAAACCCAGTATATAACAGTCCCATATTACTCCCAGTTGTTTTGCCTTGGCAGCCTAACTTTGCCATGGGTTTGGCCTCCCTGCAGATTCCACACGGGGCCATGGTCAAGAGGATGCACATCTACACTGGCAACAACCTGCAAGAAACAAGGTAACAAACACACACACATTCAGATCAACAAACTAGACTCAGACTCAGAGAGCACACACCTCTACCAACGGGTGCCCACACTGCTCAAAGTTTATTATTCTAATAATGGAACATCTTTGGAGGAGGTTAAAGCTATAGGGCCCTAGCTTACACCCAGCACAATTGACTTTGTACACCGACGCATGTATCATTCCTATTTTGTACCCAACGCACAGCGGACTTTTCCCTCCACAGACTTGCGTCAGTAAATTAGGGAATGAAAATGTTCCCTAGTGCTATTTTGCAGTTTCAGAAACCAATTCCTACACAGACCAGGAAAAACCTAGTCTAAAGTCAGTGGCGCATTATTCAGATGCTATTTTAAGAGCTGTAATGTAGAGTGTGCACACCGCGCATACACTTTGCTTCTCTCATCTCACAGACCCAGCAGTTCCCATTTTTGCAAACCATACATAAATACAAGGACAAATATGACCTTGTTTTACACATTTCCATGAATCATGGATGTGTTGATGACATAAATGAGGAAATATTAGAGGACTTAAGGAGATGTGATGTTGAACTACATGTGCCGATGCCACTTAACCCAAATGCCCCCCAGCAGCAGCATGGGAGAGGAGAGACAGAAGAACTGCATCGTCTATAGTGAGGTCATCTCGGTCTAATGTTAGACTACATTGCAAAAATATCACTATGCATTCATAACCTCGTGATTCCGTGAGAGTGAGCCCAAAACATCGGAAAGTATGTTTTTGTGACATTTCTTTATTTACATTTTGTCAAAAAGAAAAATCACTAGCAAACGTCGGTGTCCTCGGCTGTGAACCGCCCCTGGCGTGCACCCATGGATGTATTAACAGTCCCTCCAGAAAAACGTGATTATGCGATATTTATAATTCAATGCATAATCAGCCAAAGTCCGCATATTCATGCGGGGGCCGCATTTTTTCAAATACGCCGCACTTTCGCTGCATAAATTGCCGATTTCAGCGCAAAATATGTGGGGCTTGCATGATTTCATAATGCCCACATTTTCGTTGCAAAAAAGTCACATATATCTTAGCAGAAATGTTGCGTTTACTTCCCGCAAGTTACCACATTTTTTGCAAGTTCCTGCAATTTCATTGCATAAAATTGCATAAATATCCCGCATATTCCATCGCATTTTTTAAGAAAACGTGCCGCATAATCAAGGATTTTTGCCCGCAACAATCACAAAAAAACTCTGCATTTTTCTGGAAGGACTGTATTAGAGCGTGCGCCTAGCAAGTCCGCCATTATAATAGCAATCCGCCATGGAACAAGCGTGCCTGCTTTTAAAGGGAATGTGAGATAACGCTCTGACTGGTTTATTGCACGTTACGCCCAAACCACACCTATGAGTAATGTAGCTACTTCAGACCAACCCATTTTAGATTGGTAGAGTCATTTATCCCGCCGGTATAATAGCAACAGCGCCCGAGATCCGCCCACAAAGCTACTTGCGTTTGGCGTTTAATACTTGCGTTTCAGATCATTAAAATAGGGCCCATAGTGTGTAGTTTCTGTCTCCCCCATGAGGAATTGTAAGTAATAACAACAAAACGGCGCATCCACAAGCCTTCTGTGATCGCGCACCACCCCCACCCCTCCTTCACGCAGGTGCTTGTAACCCAGGAGGACATGGAGGATTAAAAAAACATGATGGACTCTTCAGAACAGGTAATTAGCTTTTCTGTGCGCGAAAGTCGCCGGACGACACCGTTTTGTAAACATGGCTATACTGAGAAATACAGAGTGAGTCGCGTGGAGCCGATAGTCTTAACTAGCTTTGTAGCAACTCATTTAGCAATGGCTTGAATGTAACGGACGTTCATTAATATGAAAAAGTTACACACTAAAGCTTTAACCTCCATCTCAATCTGCATCCAACCACTCGGAGTGGAAATACATCAAAGGTTTCCAAACTAACCAAAAACGAACTGAAATCTCTTGACCAAAAACCATGGGAGCAAACTAGGCTCACAAACATATATTTTGTGAAAGAAGCAGATAGTCATTGATTAATGGCTGTGTGATAGACAACAAAAAAAAACCATACAAATACACAAACGCACTGTTCTCTCTGTCCTCAGAGCTCCGGCGATGCCGTTGGCTTGTTTCCTTGGTAACATCTTTGCAGAGTGTGTGGATGTCCTGAGAGATCGGGCAGGGCCTCTGGGGCTCAAACTCCGCCTTCTCACTGCAGGTAACATATGTTTCTGTGTGAATGTCTGGAGGACTGCAGCTAAGATTTGTGATTCATAATCATTGTGTTTTCCTCACAAATTCTCATATCTACATTTTGATTCACAGGATGATTCACAGTTTTTGTTCTCTTGCCTCCAGACTTCCCTTGACATTTCTACTGCAGTCTGTCCTACTGCTGAAAAGTTGGAGCAAAACCGAAAATCAAATGTTTTTAAATTGGCAGTGAACACAATGTAGACATTTATTGTTAAAATGTCAGCCATGAAGACCACACTAAATGTGTCTGTCTCCACTGCAGAATAATCTAAACTATTTAACTGTTTGGTGTAACATAGACAAACACAGATTTAGCTGCAGGTACGTGGCTGAACCATGTACAGTATATCTAGCTGTATGGTAAACATAAAAAAAATGCTTTTGTCCAACAGTCCACGCTCAGGAAGACAATCATTGTCACGGACATGCTGTTTGACATTTATCTGGAGATTGATTGACTTATTTCCTTTTTCTGTTCTACTGTACTGTGTGAGTGCAGGTTGCGGTCCGGGTGGGATGGCTGACGGTAAAGTGAGGTCCCTAGAAAGGAGCATCTACTTTGGAGATTCTTGTCAGGATGTACTGGGTGCTCTGGGTTCGCCACATAAAGTCTTCTACAAGTCTGAGGACAAGGTAGGAAAACTCTGTTCCTTTCAGTGTTCATGTTGTTGTTGTTGTTTGAATTACGCTTTATTATCTTCACTTTGCCCTGCTCGTCCTATCCTGATCAACATTGTGTCCTCTATCACTCCGACAGCTCAACACCCTCAAGGAAGTTCAACATTTATAACCGATAAAAAGCAGGATATTTGTTGTAATTATTCAGTTACTGCCAGAAAAACCTGACTTCAAATTGCAAATGTTCCTCTGTATGTGGCCGGGTTGGATCAGTGGGTAGAGCAAGCGGGCGCACATACACTGAGAGGTCCAGGGTTCGAATCCGACCTGTGACGATTTCCTGCATGTCTTCCCCCCTCTCTCTCCCCTTTCTCACCTAGCTGTCTTGTCAAAAATGAAAGGTGGAAAAGCCCCCAAAAAATAATCCTCTGTATCTGAACATGAAAATAATTCAATTGTAGCATTAATAGTGAAGATATACAATACAGCATATGGTCAGTTGTCCTCTGTATCATTATGTGTTATTTTTGTTTATTTCAGATGAAGATCCACTCTCCATCTCCTCACAAGCAGGTTCCTTCCAAATGTAACGACTACTACTTCAACTACTTCACCCTCGGAGTGGTACGTCGACTCAACCTAGGCTTGTTTGTGTGCCCAAGTTGCTATACTTCAGTGTTTGTGGGTTTTTTATGTATAGTTGTATTCATACAGTTACAGTTTTATAGACTTAATTCACTTTAAATTAAGAGTTAGTCATACGTTGTTTTGAAGCTACCGACCAACTTGGGACGAAAAAGAGTCACGTCAGATGTACTTTTATTAATTACAGATACAATGTTGGACATTTGTTCATGTATATACTGATCTGGTGAGTTCTTGGAAGTGAAGTGTGTGTGAATGTAACAGCCAGTTGTGGAATGTTACTAATTAGTAGGACATTTACTCAAGTACTGTACTTAAGTGCAGATTTGAGGTACCTTTACTTTACTTGAGTCTTTTCTTTTCCTGCTACTTTCTACTTCTTCTCCGCTACATTTCAAAGAGAAATATTGTACTTTTTACTCCACTACATTCATCTGACAGCTTTATTTACTAGTTACTTTACAAATCAAGATTTTTTGCACATAAATCGAATGTAGTTTATAAAATACGATGTTTTATAATAAATGAAACTACCCAACAATATACAGGCTACAAGTCCAGCTGAAATGATTAGACACTTAGTTGATTGACAGAACTGGTTTGCTCCTTTCCAGTTCCTTAAATGTGAGGAGTTTGCATTGAGTACTTTTTTGCATAGAGTTCTGAGGATACTTTTTTCAAAATCGGGACTTTTACTTGTAACAGAGTATTTTTTACAGTGTGGCATTAGTACTGTTACTTAAGCAAAGGATCTGAATACTTCTTACTAACAGTAGTTAAGTGTACCTCAGCCAAAGTAGGGTTCATGGAAGTATTTATTTATTTGGTAACACTTTACTTGAAGGTATCTACATAAGAGTGACATGACACAGTCATGATACATGAATCCTAACTCTAACCTTAACCTGTCATGACAAAAACCGAATGGCACTTACTAAAAGAAGCGTTATGTCATAAATGTTTATGACTGTTTATGTTTATGACACGTTCATGACAGTGTCATGTCACTCTTGGATGTAGATACCTTCAAGTAAAGTGTGACCATTTATTTTTCTGCTTAATGTGAAGTCTGTTTTTTTAGTCCTATTGCACTGAAATACCCTGTCAGTTGGGGATCAGATCCTCTGAACAACAAGCTTGAGCATCTGCTCAGCGGCCAGCTGGCAACACTGGCTGCTAATAATTAGTGGCTGTGGGTGTGAACAGTAGTCCTGCATCTGCTAGTGCCGCTGTTTGCAGCAAACAGGACTGTATTGAGCTGGTTTTGCCAGATATATAGCACACAAGCAATCTGTTTTTTTTCCCTATTTTTCAGGATATCCTGTTTGACTCTACAACTCACCTGGTTAAAAAGTTTGTCCTCCATACCAACTATCCCGGACATTACAACTTCAATATGTAAATATCTTGTTTCTGTGTCTTTCTTTCTGAATCTGTCAGATTCCTTTACCCAGTTTTTCATCCACCTTTTGGTCTTTCTCCATCATACTCCATGATAGTTGACATTACTGCATTAGTGTTGCAAATTTCCGGGAATATCCAACGTAGAAACTTTCCATGGGAATAACGAGAATGTATGCGAATGAATGGGAAATAACGGGAATAAAATGGTAATATCAAGGTTGTTTTCTCTTGTCTGCTGTATTTGCCATGTCATATCTGCATATGAAAAAACCTTTTACCATATCACGAGCAGACATAATCCATGCATTTGCCAAATAAATACATTCATTTGTCAAATACATAAAATGTCAAATGTGCCATGTGGTGAGGGGATTTGAGCAGACAATGTGGGCTGTGTGCCGTGTTAAGGTTTAAAGTGAACAACTAATTTATAATAGTTATAATTCATTCTATGTTTTACATAGAATGAATTGGTATAGATATAGTTATATAATCAAAACTCACATGCTTTCATGCAGTCCTTTTGGCTCAGACCTGGCAGTAGTGTGGGCTGCACATGTGAGAATGCACTGCGCATGCAGAGAGTTGTAGTTTGACTGAATTCCTATTTAATGGGCTTCTGGCAAATAATCTGTACATATGCTGAAAATAGTACAGACCATTTGCAGCCCAAATACTGCATCATCGATATGTAATTATCTACATCCTGTGCCGATATTGTGCTACTCAGTTAGCCCTTATTTCTCGATTGTTACCTCTTACACTGTAGCATTTCTGTCATTAGTTTAATTGCCTATGCTTTTCATTGTTTTCTCTCTCGTCACAGATATCATCGCTGTGACTTTAAGATTCCACTTGTCATTAAGAAAGGTGAGACGCTTCTCTGTCACAAATGTCTTCAAAGAATGAACCCTGCGTGTCTCCGCGTGAATGGTATGATGTTGATTTTTTATTCCGCCCCTCATCTAATGCCTTTGTGTTCCTGCACTCTAGATGGAGCTGATTCTCAGACGGAGGACTGCATCTTAACCACCAACAGCAAGGTCGGTTATAGACAGAATCTATAGAACTGTTACGTTTTGCCAGAGGTCAGTGCTGTTGTTGTAAACTCACAAGGTGGCATCACTACTTCTAAAACCTGCTCTCCGTATCACTAGTAAACCCTTTGTTTCATATCCAGTTTTCCGTATTTTATGTTCGAATAATGAGGTAAACGTATTTCAGAGAAATCCCCATGAGCTAAAACGTTCAGATTTCCAAATGTTCCGAACACTCTAGTTTAAACACTGTTTTCTACTCTCGGCTCGGCATCACGTAACACTTAGCCGGCCTTCTATGGGACATGGGATTGGTTGTCTGCTCCAGGCAGGAACTACTGTTTTTTTTTTTTTTTTTTTTTTCAAAGGCACTGCTGTGTTAACATTGTCGCATGTAGCTACGTGCTAACAGCAGTAAAAGATGTAATCTTGGCTGCCAGTGTTGTTAAAGGTGCCCTGCCACACATATTTCATTACTTTGTGGTAATGTCTGAAGTTCTACCATGGACTCTGTAACATTTTTTTGTGGAAAAAATGCCTTGGTTACCTTGTTTCAAGCCATTCTAGCGTGGTATAGAAAGCCTGCAGGAAGACTCCGCTCCATTTGTGCCAATTCTCATTAATATTCAACGAGCTAAGCTGCTTGACTCTGATTGGCTAACAGCTAGCCAATAAGAGCCTGGCTATCAGCATCCTTTACCCAGCACAACTGGGCGAGCTCATGAATAGTAATGAGCTCAGGCAACACCACGTCAGACTGACCAGCTTTTGTAATTGGCCTGATTTCTCCGCTTATTTCTTTTCAGTGGCTAGAGCTGACAGAGGAGGTAGCAGTTAATTTTCACATTTACCACATAACACAAACACATGTGGAACTAACATATTTCAAAAAATGCAAGTGAAAACGGTTTTGTGTGGCAGGGCACCTTTAAATTTCTCCCCAATTCTGGGTCACATTACTCCTGAAACATTTCCAGTTATGTAGTATTTGGTTTAAAAGCCTTTATCTGCGATTGTTGACGGTAGAAAGTGCTGCTATATTCTATTAGTGTCCACTGCTAACTACAGTAAAGTTAGCTGCGTGCTAATGCCAGATAGCTGTAATCCTAGCGGCTGATGTTGGTAATTTCTCCCCAATTTCGGGTCACATTACTGAGTTCTGCCAGATTTCACTCTTTTAGGCCGGATGTCCGTTACCTTGGGCTTTCTTTGTGTTGGCATTTCAAACTCTAGTTGATTTATAAGTACTATGGTTAACTGCTCCTCAGATCTCTGCAGGGTAAATCCAGACAGCTAGCTAGACTATCTGTCCAATCTGAATTTTCCGTTGCACGACTAAACGACCTTTGAACGTACACATTCCACCAAAACAAGTTCCTTTCCGAGGCTATTTTGCAGCTGCACCGTTGCTCCATACATCACTTAGCACCGCCCAAGACGATTGTGATTGGTTTAAAGAAATGCCAATAAACCAGAGCACGTTTCTCTCCTAGAATGTTGAGTGGACTAGCCAGACCCTCCTCCGCAACACTGTGGAGGAAGGTCTGGCAAAGCGAGACTACAAAATGAGGCGACCTATTTTTGCAACGGCAGACATGGCCAAAATAGTACTGGCAACAGGCTGGCTAGCAGGACGTTTTACATATATACACAAATGTACAGCATCGCTGGCATTGTATGTGACCGTCGGACTTCTAGTTAGTGGGTAGTCTTCATAGATATATATACGGGTAGACTTCCAGTTTTTTTCAGGCTTCTGATTGGCCAACATCTTCTTCTTCTTTAAACGACTGGGGTTATCTCACCCCATGTTGGCTTGGCAGCATGACAGCGCTTCAGTTGTGTTTTTTACATTTTTAATGTGGACGGAGCTTTTTTCTTAAAAGTGCACGTGTGGATGCAATTCTTTTTTATTAGGAATGGACAAAAGAAAAGACCTGTTTTTAAAAAACAATACCCATTTACCTGTGGACCAGACCTAAGACATCTGTTTAATGCTGTAGCTACAGTTCTATTTTGATACTACAGAGCAAGTCATATAAGTAAAGTGTTGTGATATGACTTGTATCCACTAAAACATCCCAGAATTTGCCTCAATTTAGCTTGAAGAAAATTCTCATGGAGATAAGGGTTTTTAGTGAAAACAGGATACAGCATTTGATCTTCAGCAATGATGTGATGATCTACAATCTGTTTGTCCTTTACCACACATTGGTCTATCTGAATACATTCTGTTGCCACTCGAAACAGCAGTACTATCACCCAGAAGCAACTACAACCACAGTCTTGTTGTTCCCCTAATCAACCTATTTATACAGGTCTGGTAACTTTGTGATACAAGGCAGTGGATAAACGAGCCTTTTTATCTACTGCCACGGAAGTCGTCTCGTAAGTTGTTTGCTAACTTTGTGTTCCTCTGTCAGTGGGATCAGATTCAGGAAATGCTCGGTCACCCGATGGAAAAACCAGTCGTGCTCCACAGGTACATACACATGCTCTTGCATCTACACAGACAAAATGGATCCCATTTTAAATGTGTCCCACATACATCTACGATCATTTGTTGGCACGTTTTAAAGCAACACCAAAGATTATTTTGTACCTTTTTAAAATAATGTTTCCAAAATAGTTTCAGTGGTTCATCAACTCGTAACAGGGTGAATGGCACTTCTGCATTCTCTTTGCGGCCTTCTATCAGCTATAACCGCACTATGCAAGTTTGCCAGATCAGGTAGCGGATCTGTAGTTCGAATGAGAACGGTAATGGACAATTCCACTTCCAACCTGTAGGGGGACCGAAAAGGAAAAGTGCTTTGGTGTTGCTTTAATGTTGTTGTTGGCCATTATCCAAATGAATGTCCTCTCTCTGACATTATCAGATGTTTGTGTTTGCCAGGTCCTCGTCAGCCAATAACACCAACCCCTTCGGCTCTACCTTCTGCTTTGGACTGCAGAGGATGATCTTTGAGGTCAGAACACGTATCTCTGTAGCTTTAGCTAGCATTCCAGTGTGCACAATATGTGTGAAACTACAGTTAGCACAGCTATCTGTAACCACTCTCCACAGTTACAGTCATGGCAATGTTTACTTTAATTTTCTCATTGCCAGTTTGTCAACAATTGTACCACTCATTAAATGGAAATTCTGCAGCTTACATTGGCATTTTGAGCAATGCTATTACAACAGGATATTGCACAGGTACTGCGTGGTGCTAGCTAGCTAGCGTGCTAGCTAGCTAGCACCCCGCTGGTTATCCATAGCTAGATAACCTCTCTATGGATAAACTTATACAGAAAGAGAGCGGGGCTGAGCAAAGCAATGCGCCGCGTGCAGCTCTACAATTAACTATGATTTTACACATTTAAAATAGTAAAACGATTAGAAAAATAAATATATATGGCGTCAACACAGAATCCACAGTGTATTTTATATTTTATGTATGTAAAGCTACGCATAACATTTGAATAATACCCTTGAATCTACACTAGACTATCTAGACATTTGATTGGCTACAGATGAATGAAAATGCTTTTGTGAGTCGAGCCACGGTAGAGGGAGTCTCAAAAATATAAGTTCACACATGACGAGCAGTTTGTAAAACGCAGGTTCAGGAGTTTGTATATAAATGTAACAACATCCAAATATGTTTTTGATGAAAAATGCAAATACCTTTTGATACATATATTTGTGAATTTCTACTAAATTGATTTAAAACAAGAAACATTTATGAGTGCATCAGTAGTACATTTGTGAACCTTTGGCTTTGTTTTTACATTTATATACAACGATAACTATTTGTGTACATTGAAAACTATTTATGTGGAGTCATTTATATATAAATCCCGAAATTCATTTGAATCTTTCTGTGTGCACTCGTTAATATTTAGACCGATCTGACTCATAATTCTCTATCTTATAAAGGGGACTTTGGCTGAACAAAAAAGATGGAGAACTTTTGCACTTAAAGATATGATCTTAACCTAAAACTTTGAGTTTTGGCTGCTTTGTCTCAGTTTGCATGAAACTGTATTTTTTAAAACAAGGCCTTGAACACAGTATTTCAGAATATTGTAACTCCATATCTTTGTATATGATCGGATCCATTCTAACACATCATTTGTTCCTCAGGTGATGCAGAATAACCACATAGCATCAGTGACCCTCTATGGTGCTCCACGGACCGCTAGCCAAGCCCGACCTGAATCCAGCAGTAGTTCCCACTGAACAAGTCACCAGAACCACATCTCATTCTGGCCTGTCCTGAATCTAGCAACTCTGCTGACTGAACCTCTAACCCAGAGCCAGATTCGTAACCAAGCAGACCTTCCAAGTCAACAACAAAGTCATTCATACCCAGCGCAGATGCTACTCATCGAACCAAAACGCAACCAGAATAACCAAGTCCTACCTGGCATTTATCACCTTTTTTTCCTGGTGGGTGGTCCTAAGACTTACTCTTCTGATCGGACACACCCAGTCGGCACAGTCAACCCAACCCAGACTAGCTCAGGATCGAGTGACATGGTCGCAGTGCTGGACCACTGATGCTTTGAAATGAGACAAATTAAAATGACGTCTTGGTTGTGTGGGAATATCACAGTGGGTGCTGCAAACTGACGTGGTGAAGAAATCTCTGCTCAACTAGAGCTCTCCTGTTTCCATCCAGTGACTGAATTTGCCCAGGACCACAGAAGAAAAGTTTGTCCAGACTGTAGTTTGGATGCTATGGTTCCACCAGTAAGGTGTCATGGCAGCCTGTATATGACAATAACCTCCATTACATTTTGTGGTGAAAT
Organism: Zingel zingel; assembly: GCA_023566125.1. Taxonomy (NCBI): domain Eukaryota; kingdom Metazoa; phylum Chordata; class Actinopteri; order Perciformes; family Percidae; genus Zingel; species Zingel zingel. Next base: position 37,377,801 of record CM042320.1, on the reverse strand, counting down.
GATTCAGCATTTAATTATCATCGTGCTACAAATCTCTTATGGAAAATTGCAGTGGCCAAAGTCTTGAAAACAAACTCTTGCTCGACCCACTGAATAAACATCAAGCATCAACCACACTGCCAGCCCAACCGGTACCGCCTGTCTTCCTGCCGGCGACTTCAGAACCAGGCCCGACTGGCTCAATGGAAAGCCGGACGCATTAACAACCGCAAGAACCAAACCCGCCCGTCCCAATCAAGAGCCATCAGAGCCAAACGCATCGGAAGCTGCAGAGGACTGTAACAAAAACGCAGGGAAAAAAGAAAAAAACCCGGGAGAATCCAGATTTTGTCATACGAGTGAAGAACCAAACGCGCTCACCCCCGACGGCCGGGTGAGCCTGATGTGAAGCCTCTCAAAGCAGAACGACCCAAACGTGGTCAACATTATTGTCTCCCTTGTCCAGCTTCCTACTCACGATTCCTCCAACCATTTTTCAGTAATGCCCGCAAACAACACACAGACACACACACTTAAGCACACAGCAACAAACACCCTATTAACCCACAGCTGTTGTTATTCGCAGCTCTGGGCATTGGCGTGTCAGTCTCCTCGCCCACACACACACACACACACACACACACAAGCATCTGCATGTGTTAGACTGCTGTTTTTCAAATTGACATTTCAACAGACTTGAATTCAAACACACACAGCATTTCAGTTCCTACTCAACTACTATTCTCACGTGTATTTGTAATACATGAAAGCTGGTTTATATTTTTTAGCCTTTTAAGCACAAAATTCAACATGGAGACATGCAGGCATGACACAAGGATTTGCATGAACTTGGCAGATGCTTTCGAATGAGAGGAAACTTCTTATAAGCACAACGGCAATCCGTCTCGTTTTATTTGATCCTGCATGTTGTGAGGGCCAGAGGCTCGTTTTTATTTCTCTCTGCCCTGATTTCCTCATTCACACCATGACCATTTTCATTGTGTTCTCTTGTTACATTTGCACTAATACACACCTTTTTTTTACTTGATTGGTTGATTGTGCCCTATCCTCAGTGATGTGTGTGTGTGTGTGTGTGTGTGTGTGTGTGTGTGTGTGTGTGTGTGTGTGTGTGTGTGTGTGTGTGTGTGTGTGTGTGTGTGTGTGTGTGTGTGTGTGTGTGTGTGTGTGTGTGTGTGTGTGTGTGTTTTACTATATTCGTGGGGTCCAAAAACCGGGGAATACAGTATACTTGTGGGGTCTGCACAGCCTTGTGGGGCCAAAATGCTGTACAGCACAAGGTTAAAGGTCTGTTTGAGGGTTAAGACTTGGTTTTAGGATTAGGGTTAGAATTAAGTTATGGTTAGGGTAAGGGTTAAGGTTAGGCATTTAGTGGTGATGGTTAAGGTTAGGGTAAGGAGCTAGGGAATGCATTATCTCAATGACGGGTCCCCACAAAGATAGTGAAACAAACGTGTGTGTGGTACACTCTTCTCCCTCTTTCTTCATCTCTACATGTGTTCGATGCATTGCAATTCATCCCTCAGCAATGTCTGCATTTATTTCTTTTGTTGAATTGCCAAATGCTCCAGCCAAAGACATTTCAGGATGATTTAATTTGATCCGCTCACACTATCACTGTAGTCTATCTTGTCTGCGCCTGTCCCAAAGGAGAGAGCTGTGTGTCGGCCGCCCCCCTTCTCTTGCGTGTGCCGTGGTAACAACTCTAAATTCAGCTCCTGGTTTCTGTAAACGCTGACAGTAATTACACGTGATGCAATAGCTGACTCACGTGTGTGTTTTTGGATTTGGTCACGTTAATTAGAGACACATCAACAATGGGAACAACTAGTGTTGTCCATCTTGTACCGTTGTTATTGTTATTGTCGGAGAGCTGTAATTTAAAGAATTACCGTTATTCCTCTGTGATTTCAGTACATTTGAACCCATTTTAGGAAATGGGGAAGAACATCAGTCATTCCTTGATCCTAACATTTGTTTCTCTTCCCAATGTCTGAATTTAAAATCTTTTGAATTCTAAGCATTTCAATAAACTGTGTATTCATGTTAATACACACATTCTCTTTTATTGTCCCTTGATACAAAAGCCTTTTGTTTTTTACTATTGCTGAGTTTATGATTGCTTATATCAACGTGTGTGAAAGCATCAGGGTTGAAGTCGGGGCACGTATACTGTATATGACAGAAATGTTGAAAGTGACGACTAGAGAATTAAAGTTCCGAGTATACAATGCCAAGCTGCCTGCTTGTAGGTGGTTTCGGAGAAATACAGTGGGGGTTTTTTCAGAGCGGGTCAGATATTTTTTTCTGCAGTTTGTCATGCGTTATATCAAGGAGCTTGAAGTGAGTTTTAGGGCCCTATTTTAACGATCTAAGCGCACGGCGTGAAGTGCATGGCGCAGGTGCGTTTAGGGCGTGTTCAAATCCACTTTTGCTAGTTTGACGGCGGAAAAAAAGGTCCGTGTGCCAGGCGCATGGATCAAAAGAGTTGTACTTAGTGTCTTCATTAATTCGTAGGTGTGTTTTGGGCGTAACATGCAATAAACCAATCATAGTGTCATCTCCCATTCCCTTTAAAAGCCAGGTGCGTTTGTACCTTGGCGCATTGCTATTGTGATGGCGGATTTGCACCGTAATATTTGTGTGTGTGTGTGTGTGTGTGTGTGTGTGTGTGTGTGTACCAAGCATAGTGTGCGCGTGCTGTGCACGAGCCTAGGCGCATTTTACTAATTCTCTGTTAAAATAACAATGAAATGCTGCGCTATTGACTGTAGACCAGGTTTTTGTTGGTCAGTGGCGTGATCACTTCAAGCTGCCTCAAGATAGCAATACGCCAAGAATGCACCTGAACACACCTCCCTGTAAGACCAGCACGCCCATGGGCGCACAGATGGGCGCAGGTGCATTTGCTATTTAAACGATGTGGGCGCTGGACGGGAAATTGACAACTGCGTCGGTCTTAAACTAGCAAAGACACGCAAGATAGGGCCCTTGATGTTCAAACTGGCTTCAACTGTGGTATTTTATTTTGTATTTATTAGAGGATCTTCTACATTTTTTTCCTTCACTTTTACAACCCCGGCTGACTACATAAATTGGTTGATATATTTTATGAGAAACCAAATTACATAATGTGAGTTAGCTTGTGACCAGCAGCATCTACAAAGACTAGCCAACCAAACATTTGTGATTCATTATAATAAGGAACTAGTTATGTAAAACTCACCAATAGAAGCCTTTATTACAGTACATTGGTTCTTGGCATTGCATGGCTCTGAACAGTTTTCCTGTGGTTTCTTAGCATACAAATGACCATCAGAAGACTATATTAAAGAGCAGTTGAAGAAATGAATGTCTAAATCCAGTTAGTCAAGCTGTTCTGTATTTTTCTTTCTGTGTTCGGGCCCTGATGTTGGAGTCGATGTTGATGTAAAAATGCTGTAAATAGTTGTGTGCTCTTATTCTGGCATCCTCTTATTTACATGATCTAACTGGGTTGGCAGAAACACAACTGACTCAGGCACTGGCTGAGTCTCTTAATATTTCCTTCTTGATTCTGATTAGACTAAAAACTCAGGAGATGGCATCTGCTCACAACTGGCTCATAAACATGCACTGGAAGTTTTTTTTAATATTCCACACCACTCAGTATTGAAGCTTTTTCTTGTGCAATGTTAAGGCTGCAGTAAACAAAAGTGTTGAGTGTCAGTAGATAGCTCTGCTTCAGCAAAGCTTGAACTGCTGCTGCAGTGTTCACGTTTGATCCCCAAAACGGCATGAGAAAAAAAGAAAGCTCTATTGACGCAGGTGGGGAAAACGATAATACTCCTAATTCACATCTGGACTGGAAGAGAGCTTTGGTTGAGATGTTTTTGTAGAGTGGACAGAATCTGATTCAGAGTCATTGGCATGTTGCTTGATTTTTACGTCTACTTGTTTACACGAGAGAGGGAAAAAAAAGATGGCTTTGGCTGCAGCTTTCTTGTAGCCAGACTCCCTCCTAAATGAGGTGATGTGGTTTCTAAAGGCAGGAGAGACGGATGTTTCTCAGAACGGGATCCCAATAGTTGGAGTAATGTTTCAAGACGAATTCCGACAAATCTAACTAATTTTCTCGTTGAGCTCCCAGGTTTAAAGCCCCTGACACACTAACCCCACGGCAGAAAAGGCAGTCAGACTGATCAGTCGGCTCCCCGAGGTCCAAAAAGTGCCTCGGAACACACCGAAGCGACGTCGTCTTGAGCGTTTGTTCTGCGGGTGCGCGACACGTAATACAAAAAATGAAAACCGGAAATGACTGGCTTCTCCAGCCAATAGTAATGGCGGCTCGTTTGAAATACGATCTTGTATTTTACGAAAATAGTTCACTGAAACGTGTTTCTGAAAACATTTTAAGGGAGAAATAGACCGTGCAGTTGCTGAATCTGTCTTCATTTCAGATCGACAAAAGTCAGTTTAAAAGATCTTCGTCAGATTTTGAGAGGCGTTCGTCACTCATCCCGCTCGTTATTTCCAGGTTAGCTCTCCACTAATCAGATTGGTGGAGTGAGCCCGACTGCCCGCCCTCCGATCCAGCAAGTCAGGTCGGCCAAAATGAAGGCCGACAGCTCCTCCGAGGAACGACGGCACGGAACACACCGAGCCGACTCAAGTCACTGACGTTGCCAGGCTGTCCGACGGTCGATTATCAGGTTGGTGTGTCAGAGCCAAGACGTTTTCAGAGCACTAGCCAGTCTTGTGCTCCTGTCTTGGTTCATCCACATGGGAAACCGGTGTAATATAATTGCCATGACAGCTATATTCCAACATTTTACTACAACGTGCTTGTGTGCTGTTGAACATTGTGCCTCATCTCCCACCGAGCCTGAATTTGACTTCTTTCTCTATCTCCTCTGTTCAAAGGAATCTCGTGGTACATACAGTTTGAGAATTCATTTAAACTGCATCGTTGTACAGTACGTATGTGTGCGTGTCACTGAGCATTAGCAACAAGCTAACATGGTATTATGGCCGTCTGTCATTTTAGTTTTCCTGTTACCTGCAGAGAATGGCAGGTTGGGTTGAGTTTCCCAAAACCAGCATGGGTTTTTCGGGGGGGGTTCCCCACCAATCTTAATGTGTTCGTACTTTGTTCTGTTATATGTGGTGTGTGCGTGTTTATAATTACACCAAACACCCTAAACAATGCAAATGGGAAAGCTCATGATAGTTACTGTGGAATACATGATTTTAGTAATGCAATACTGCCAAAAACAGAAGTGGATTTTCGAGAAGAAAAAAAAAACATGAAGGAAAACCATTCCTTGTCTTCCTTCACACTTTAAATTGGTCAATACCCAAAAGATATCAGAGCTAAGTTGAGCTTTGCTCCATTGGAACCTTTTTGTTTTGGGAGGGAGGGGGGCGCATTTTAGCCTTTTAATTGATAGGACAGTTGTAGACAGAAAAGGGGAGAGAGAGGGGAAGGACATGCAGCAAAGGCAGCAGGTCAGAATGGAACCCTGGGCCGCTGCGGTAAAGACTTAACCTTGGTACGTGAGGCGCATGCTCTACCAAGGGAGCTACCAGGGCGCCCCGTGTCAGAGACGATATAATTGCTGAGGGAAAACGTACATACACACTTAATGCTTTTGGGGAAACTGTGCCCAGCACAATATACACGATACAATACATTAATACAAGAAAAAAAGATTCTATACTCATTAGGCCAGTTTTGGGAAGCCCAGCCCAGCACCATGGCCGCTGAGGTGCATTGTTACTGAGAGTGCGAGAGAGGAGCTATAGGATGCTGGGTAGTTAATCTCACCCAAACTCAGGTGGACATATCGCATCCTTGTTTGTCTCCATTTTTTTTAAGCTAGATAAACAAGTGAAAACTTAAATCTGTCTGTATAGCTTTTAAATTTCACCTTTTTCTTTCTTTTTTTTATTATTTCATTGAATGCAGGAAGGAATGATTGTCATAACCAGATTGTTGTCATTCGTAATGCACAGCTTCGGTTCAGTGTAATGATAATCTCATGTTAGCGCTGTGTATTGTCTGTTCTTGGTATCATATGTTATGTTGCCCATCCTGCTTATTCTCCTCACAATATGTTCTGTGGACTTTAAATCCATTTCTGGAAGTGGGGGGGTGGGGCAGTTATACTTAATGAAAACTTGTGAAATTCATTGGAATGTGACGTTTTATATTTTGAATACTATAGCTTTGTGTATGAAGAAGTAAATTTATTCGGCATGTCCACTGAATATAAGGCAATAACAATACCATGTAGTGCAAAGAGAAGAAGGGTAATGGTGGCTGAAAGCTTTGCTCCACTGCTCACACTTTTGAGTGTGTTTGATGACAGTTGTTGAGATGAGCTACTGCTGTGCAATCTCCATTTGCGACATTTTGGACTTTCATGAAATCAAATGCTCACTATTCATTGACATCAAAGTTCATTTTCTGTGTGTGCAACCAGGATATGAAAAAAAACAATAAAAATGTGGATGTAAAACAGATTGGGACATTTTTATTTCTTGCTTTACACATTAAAACTCAAAATTTAACTTTTGTCTTGAACCATGAGCTAAACCTGAACATCTGTTTTGTATCATAGCCTGGCAGAATTATGTTATAATTATTAGTCACAAAAACCGAGAAGGTTTTATACTGATAAGGTAAGCAATCTTCGTCTACGTGTATTCTCTCCTTTTGAGATCCTCAAAGGAGTTCTCTTCTGATGTATTTCAATGGTTTCTAGTTGCTTTTTTAAAAAAATATTAACTTCTACTGACCTTTGGCTCATTGTGGCATTCACCATTAGGGCAAAAAAACTGTAAAATACCTCCTTAAGAAATAGTCAAAGCACATCATTATAGGGCTAATTTGTCCATAACTGCACGTGTCAACACGTATGTAAATTAGCAACAAGACACAGTTATCACATCAGTTAATCCTGTATATCAGGAGAACTCTTTTATATCAAAGGAAATAGTGAAGTGAATGTTGACTAAAGCAGAACTCTGTAAAGGCCCTGACACGCCAACCCGACTGCCGACCGTCAGGAGGAAAGGCAGTCGGACTGATCAGGCTCCGAGTTGGTCAAAAAAAAAGTGCCTCAGAACACACCGAAGCGACGCCGACCTGCGCGTGCACAAGACGTAATATGTCTCCATAACAGTAGGCGGTGCTAATCTGTATTGTTGGCCAACAATTTCAAACCGGCAGCTGATTGGACAAACGCCTCACGTGGGTCTGGCGGCTCTCGGATTTTACAACCGAGCATAATGGCGGCTCATTCAGAATACGAGCTCATATTTTAGGAAGATAGTTCACCAAAGCGTGTGTTTCTGAAAACATTTTAAGTGAGAAATAGGCCGTGCAGTTGCTGAATCTGTCTTCATTTCAGATCGACAAAGGACAGTTTAAAAGATTTTCATCAGATTTTGAAAGCCGTTCGTCACGCTAACATAAGTGCACTGATTCGCTAGTCAACGGCTAGAACTCCACCAATCAGATTGGTCATTGAGTCCGACTGCCCTCCCTCCGATCCAGCAAGTCAAGTCAGCCAAAATGAAGGCCGACGGCACGGAACACACCGAACAGACTCGCGTCACCGACCTCGCCAGACTGACAGACGGCTGATTATCGGGTTGGTGGGTCAGGTCCTTAAGAGGTTTTGGCAGGAATGAATGAATGAATGAATGAATGAAGGGAACATTCAGTTCCATGTAGATGCACTCATGATCTACCAACATTTAATCAAAAAGCACATTCAGTACAGGTTGTGTGGTTCATGCAAAGTATCGATGGTGGTTTTTACTTTCACGTTAACATTTGAAATCAGTGCAGAATGTCAACACTTGCAATCTAAATGTAATTAGTTTTTCAAGTATTTAATCCTAAACCATAGTATTTGACAAGTTACATTTTTTACATGATGGTACAAAATGAAAAGTCAGGGGATCACCACAGTTCTTACAGTTCATTCTGAGGGGAACATACAGTAAATGTGATGGCAATCCACTCAAAGCCACGCACGTCAACCTCATTGTGGTGCTACAAGAACAAGTAATCGAAGTCCTCAGCAACATCAATGTCTGTACCAAATGTCATGGCAATCCATCCAAACGTTGCGATTTCAGTCTGGATCACAGTGGTGGACAGAGCAATATTGCATAGAGCCACGTAGCTAGCATGGCCAAAGAGGACACCAGCTGAACAATCGCACTGTGATGTGTTTAGCTGTCCCTAGGTCTGGGAACATGCTTGCTGTTGAAATGCAGTAACATTTAACGTTACGAAAACAGATGAGGGTAACAATATCAAGAGTTTTAACCAAAAACACAGAATTATACATTACAACGATTGTAGTGTAGCAACAAATGCCTGACTCCTCAAGTATCAGGCTTTTCAACAAACACTTAGGTGTGTGTGTGTGCTTGTTTTACTATATTCGTGGGGTCCAAAAACCGGGGAATACAGTATACTTGTGGGGTCTGCACAGCCTTGTGGGGCCAAAATGCTGTACAGCACAAGGTTAAAGGTCTGTTTGAGGGTTAAGACTTGGTTTTAGGATTAGGGTTAGAATTAGGTTATGGTTAGGGTGAGGGTAAGGGTTAAGGTTAGGCATTTAGTTGTGATGGTTAAGGTTAGGGTAAGGGGCTAGGGAATGCATTATGTCAAGGACGGGTCCCCACAAAGATAGTGAAACAAACGTGTTTGTGTGTGTCTCCCAGCTGGTTCCCATTTAGGCTTCATTTGTTGTTCCTTCAGATAATGCAACTGTCCATTTGTGGCTCTATCCAGCATAAGGGAGTGAGGAAAGTCTGCTTGTGATTCACAATGAGAACACATACAAATGCTCTACTGTCTTTCCACTCACCCAGTACACACAGCCATCACCAGTCCTGGCTGTCCACACAGTCCGATGTGAGTCAACAGGCCTATGGTAACAATGTTGATGTCTCACACACACAGACGCTTTCACGCTTGGAAGGGGTTAAACCAGCTAACCCAAGGCAAGGGGGGGGGGGGTGCTAGCCACGTCACAAATCTACATACTAACACCAGTTAAAGTCTCTCTCTTGTTTCTGTTTTTTTTTTTTTTAACCCTTGTGTCATCTTCCTGTCGAACATGCAACTTTTTGGGTCTACATTTTTAATTACATTTTTATTTTTTTATTTTTAATATTTTTAATAAAAAATAGTGACAAAAACATTGGGTTTTTTTGTCACTATTTTTTCCACCTTTTTTGTCACTTTTTCCAATGTTTTTGTCGATTTTTTTTTTTTCTGCACTTTTGAAAATGTTTTTGTTTTTTTTCAACGTTCTTTTATCCATTTTTTTTCTTCAAATGCTATAAAAATTGAATGAAACACCCAAATTCAAAGAAAGTAGTGAACCGATCATTTATTTTACTTGTGAAGAGCGTTTTATGGAACCATCCACGTTTTTTTTTTTTGACAAGTTGGTCGAAGGAAACCCACATTTCTGATATAGAAATATATGTGTATAACAATATGAAAATAAGTCAAATTTGACCCGAGGACAACAGGAGGGTTAAATACAGAAATATTTAAGTTAACGACCAGCCACATTGTTCCTAGTCTGGATCAACGGAAGTACTTTTCCAGGATAAAGCCTGACATCCAGATGTCAGGTTTTGTCCCTCTCCTTCTGCTCTCTGTGTGTCAAAATCCCTTCACTACGGGAAACAACAATATCCTTCCAGCCAGCAAGCCACACGCTATGAATGACAAGTTTTGAAGAAAATTTGGATTGTGCAACAAGGCAGGTCTGCTTGGTTCTTTCGGGGAATGATTGTAAAGATTTACAAAGAATATGTTTACAGCATTTCCTCTCTAACTGGGACGTTTGGGGACCAATTGGTGGGATTGTTGTGGATGAAGTACACACGGCGATATACTGGTAAGAGCAAATTACGTTTAACCGTGTACCCAGCTGATTTAATTAGCTCACGTTACTGTATTGTGTGAACAGTTAACTTCATTTAATATTTCATTTGCAGGGTGCAAATGTTCCACCAGAACAAGTTCCTTTCCGAGACTATTTTGCAGAGCCACCGTCGCTGCGTCCGGAGCTTAGTGCGGCCCAAGACGATTGTGATTGGTTTAAAGAAATGCAAAACAACCCAGAGCTTTTTTTTTTTCTCCTATCCTACAATGTATCTGGGGTGTAGCCAGACCTTACTCCACAGCGCTGTGGAGATCCAGACCCAGACTCTGAGGGGGCCCAAGGAGAAGAGGGGGATTAGAAAGATGAGTCGTAGAGAGAAACTCGTGAGCCACAACATGAGGGAGCATCAGAGCAGTTTGTCGGTGCTAGCTGCTCCACAGCCACCGTTAGCTGCACTGTTAGCACGGTCACCGCTCCCTCTGATTTAAGTCAGTCACCTGTTAAAGAACCACTGCCCCCCCCCTTCTTCAGCATTATCCAGCTACAAAGGATGGACAGCAGGGCCACTACTTCAAGCGTAGATGGTATGAGGATTACAAATGGTTGGAATATTCTATTTCCAAGGAGTATGCTTTCTGCTTTGCATGCAGCCACTTTCAACGTCCAGGAAACCATGGAGAAATCATTTACACATGATGGCTACCACAACTGCAACTGCAAGTACCAAGTCCGTTCAAGACACCCAGTGCTAGTGGGGTGCATAAATATGCAGTGACAGTGTTGAACGAGTGGACTATTCAGAAAGAGTCAGGCTCAAAAATATGCAATGCTCTGAGTGATGGACATTTGAAAGTAGCCTGAGAGAAGAGAAAGTGTATTGTGGAGTCATTGCGTCACAGGAGGAGACATAGAAAACAATTTGGCTGTCAACCAGGAAATCTTCCTTGAACTTTTACAGATCCTAGGCAAATTTGAAAAAAAAACAAACAAAAAAAACAGTTGTCCAGAAAATCTACACGGATCATGATAGACTATAATACTAGACATTAAGGCACATATGATTAGGGAGCAGATAAGTGGTGAAATACAAGATGCTGAACTATTTGCATTGATGGTAGAAGAATCGCCGGATGTCAGGCATTCTCCCCCCCTTCTGCAATCTCTGTGGTCTATTATGCAAGGGCACCGTCGCTGCATTTCTGACGTTGGGATAGCCATTTCATCCAAAACATTATAACCAATCCACAGTTGTCTGATTACACATATGGAATAATTGCACTTCTTTATGTTGTCGCATTTTGAATGTGTTATTAATTGTGGCTGCATGGGCGCTGTCAGGTGCTTCACCTTTGTACGTGAAAGACGTTCTGTCGTTGCCTTGTGGTCACTCGTATTAGGCTTATAGCTATTTTGTTGAATATTCTTTGGCCAAATTCAATTAAAAACTACATTTATATTGAATGTGATGTGTGCCATATCTGCTTTTATAAGAAAATCTGCTTTTATATATAAAAAAAAACAGAACTTCCTTATAAAGTAACTCTGAAGTAAATGCATGTCGTTTGTCATGTTGTCCTTGTAGATCTTACTGTTTCTTTGTGTAAACAATTAAAACACAATACATTCTGAAGATTACACATTCAAAAGTCGTCTTATAATCTTCTTTGGAAATCAAAGTCTTGCTGCACTGTATGAACACGCAGACAGGCTTGGATGGCTACACCCTAAATTCTCTCTGGGCTTCCTTACTGAAAAATCTGAAGCACATTAGGCCTTTGCCAATTCATTTCCCCCAGAGGTGATCTGCCAGCTTGGGAAAAAAAAGTCTCATATGACTCGACTTTTGAACACATCGCAAGCCCTTCAAGTTGGCCACAGATCCTGCTTTATAACCATTATATCCTCGCTAGGGTTCTTGCAGATCCCACTGGGCCCTGTGGGGAGTCACTAATGCGTGACAAACACCTGCTTCTCACTGTAATCCGTCTCTTCTCCCATCTTATCCTTCCACTTAAAGGGCCAGGATGTTGGGCTGGTCCTGTTGTGGCAGCTCAGTTTGGGGTCGTGCAGGAGGTTCCACATAAGCCAGATCTGAGGAACACTGAGCCTGTGAACCACCATGAGTTCCCTGTAAAAACAGGGGTCAAACGTCTGAAGGTGGGGTGCTGCCGACGGTTGGGGAATCCCGAAGGTCCGAAAGCCTTGGTGGCGTGCTGGTTTGACGCCAATCAGCTGGAGGCACATTCCCAGGAAGACATCATCAATGGGGAACAACTCCACCTGGAAGTGACAACAAAACCATCTTAGATCAAAGAACTCTGAAAACAGACGTACTGAAATATTAAAACTGTCCAACGTTGAAGTACCTGTTGACAGGCAGAGCTAAGTCTGCGAGCCGTATGTCCCGACATGACAAACCCTCCTCCCCCAGCGTAATTCGGGTACAAACCCCCTCCGTAAAGAAACTCTGGCACATAGTATTTGGAACTGCGCCGGCGAATGGGTTTAGCATGGATAATAATATCACCAACAAACAGATCCGTGTCTGGCTTTTGGCCTTGCAGCATCTCTAGTATATTCTCCACATTAACGTACACATCGGCATCACCCTTGAAGATGAATCTGTATGTGAAGAGACAATAAAAGAAGCGTTAGATATGAGTCAAATGAGGTTAAGAATCAAATCAACCCCCTGATTTAGGCTTATAAACACTGACTTGACACGAGGACAGCTGCTGTTAACCCATTTCAGAAAATGGGTTTCCTTCAGCGTCAGGTTGAAGAAGGTGTCTTCGAAGTCCCAGAGCAGGATATCCCTAAAGGTTTGACTCTCGTAGGTCAAAAGACGATCCCACAGAGGCAGAGCAGTCCGATTCCTGGGAACCCCCAGCAGGAAAACTGTACGGATGGAGATGCCATTTTTGATGAGTCCCTCTTTACCCCAGGTCCGACGTACCACCTAAAAATAATAAGTCCAGAGACATTGATATTGTTTTGTTGACCCAAGATATTGACTGAGTGAATATGTTAGGTCAAAGAGGCCATATTATACTCCTTTTCAGCATAATATTTGTACTCTTGGTGTCTCCTAGAATAGGTTTACAGCTTTGAAGTAAAAAAAAAACATATGTTCTCATACTGCCTATTGCTGCAGTACCTCCACCTGAAAAACTCTGTCTTAGCTCTTGGCCCGCCTTCCCAAAAAGCTTAGTCTGCTCTGATTGGACAGGTAGTCCACTCTGATATGATTGGTCAACCAAATTCAAACAAACCAAGGAAAGTGGTTGAGCGATTTCAGGCAGTTGAGAAAAAGTGCTGTCTGTGGGAGAGAATGCTCCATTTGGGATGAAATGGGTTCTTTTGTACTTTATACATCTATTACATACACAAAAAACTATACAACACACTAAAAGATTGGACAAATCCAAAAAAAGCATAATAGGGGCTCTTTAAATTTGTATTAATTGATTTTTTTCTCACTGGGGTGCAGCACATTAGCATACAATCACTTATTTACACCAGGCGGTAACCACCGGTTATGAAGCCAAAAAACTGCAGTTCATCAAGTGGCAACTTGAGGCTGGCTCCAAAAGGGAATCGATCCCTATAGACACCTGTAAATAGCCTATGCCTAAACATCTATACCTACCTATAAAATGCCTAACTTTACAGCAGAATTAAACATGTTTACAGTCTGGCACAAAAAAATGGTTTGAGTCTCTATAGCTGATTGCCCCCTTCATGACAACTGTAATTAAGGGATTGTTTTCACATCTCACCAGTTTAAATTATATTAAGGCTTAATTAAGGGCATGCCGCTTTAAATGACAGGTGGCTGCCGTCAAAGGAGGGGAGCATAGACTGCAGGTTTCATTCGGGCTGCCTCAGCTCCATCCACGCTCCACCTCTTTGCAAAATGTTTGGATTAGGCGACGTCAGGCACTGCCAAGATGGTGACGGCCGGAGCTACCGGGAGCCGCCCACTTTGAGCTTGATTTTGGCTCTACAGAAACTGAGTACCGTCACGGAGACTACGTCCATATTTTATACAGTCTATGATTTACACTGAGCAGACACAGAGCAACATTAACATTCATTTGGTGATGTGTTTATGTCCACCTGAAATGTAATATTCACTCTCCTTTTGCTCTAGTTTTGGTCTCCACCATACGGAAGCATATTGCATATACAAAAGAAAGAAAAAAGTAAGACACCTTATCTCATAATTATGAGTTCCTATCTCATAACGTTGAGACAAGATCTCATAATTAATTTAATTATTTGAATCTGCTTTTATTATGTAAAATATGAATGTTACTTCATGTGGATGACATTAATATTAGTAGGCCTATATTAACATTGTGCAGGCAGAGAAAAGATCTAGTAATTATGAGATCTTTTCTCGTAACTACGAGATCTTGATCTCGTAATTATGAGACAGTAACTCATTTTTTCTTTTGTAAATGCAATGCGCTTCCGTACAACCAACCCCTGAAGGGACTATCTGGCTCTTAAGCTGCGAAATGCTCCACTGTGTTCACCCGCTAGTTGCTAACTTTGTTCGTCTGCTGTTCAGTGCTGGGCAGGTAGGGTACAGAGGGTTCATCAGAACTTTTTTCACCCCAAAAACAGCTGATGGCTGCTGCTAGGAAATACACTGTGAGGGCAGTGAGAGTACACATATTTTACCTGACGTTTATCAAAATCTGCAGGGATAGATTTCACCGCAATCAGCATGTAAGGAGCAGTAGTAGACCCTTCACTTCCTCTTTCTTGTTCTTCCTCTGCTCCTCCGAGGTGACATTTCTCTGGCTGGTCTATGAGCAGCTTAAAGTTCCTGTTGTCCTTTTCTCTCAGATAGCCATCAAAGTCAAATGGTGGCATCGTGGGCAAGGGCTTGCCAGCGGTCTTAGTCAGCACGGCATTTTTCCGCCGCGTCTTGGATTTCCCCTTAGATTTGACCTGAGGTTTGGACTTGGGCTGAGGCGGTTTGGACTTGGATTGGGGCTTGCAGGGAGGCAGCTGTGGCTCTGAAGGGTGGGATGGGATCTGCTAATTAGGAGAAATGATGCGAGACAGAAGACAGAGGACATTTATTATAGCAGGTAAATGTCATCTTAATGGACAAACAAGATGACAAGATGTGCAAAATAAATATGAAAGCGAAATTTACATTTAAAAAATAGCATCATAATTCCTGTTTATACTACTTCATGTTTATCTCTTCCAAGTTCATTATAAAAAATGTGTTGGAGGTGGCCGGTTAGCTCAGTTGGTAGAGCGGGCGCACATATGCAGAGGTTTAATCCTCGACGCAGAACGTCCAAGGTTCAAGTCCGACCTGTGGCGGTTTTCCTGCACGTCTTCCCCCCCCTCTCTCTCCCCCTTTCATATCTCAGCTTTCCTATCCAATAAAGGCAGAAATGCCCAAAATAAATAAAATGTGTTGGCGCCTCTCCGGATCAGTACGGATGGACATTCACTCAAACATAAATACACGCATATTGTGTGTACATACATTGATGCACTCTACATAATATTATGAATATTGGCTATCATGTACAGTCTGGTCGTGGATTTCAGCTCAGCAGTAGACACTATGTGAAAATGTCTCCACACATTCAATGCTGTCTGTCTGTGAACACAAAGAGCATCATGTCCTTATGTGGGATGTGACGTTCCCTAAATAAGGACCATCTACTCGCTTACTTAGTCTGCTGTATGGTGCTGGGCAGGTAGTGTACAGTGGGTTTATTGGAGCTTTTTCCACTGAAAACAGCTGCCTGTTGTGGCTGGAAACGACACTGATGAGAGTGGTGAGACTGAAAGTTGCAGACCGTAAAACCTAAACAATGAGCTGAAAGATGCTAAAGCCCACTGTAGAGCTAAAGGGAACTGCATAGTTGGTGATAATTTGTGGGTTTCGTCACTACAAGCGACACCTTTCACATTACACAAAGTCTTTTCCATTGTTAGTTTAAAATATTAATAGTGCAGCTTTATTTTTTAATCATTATACCCATTGTACATTAAAGGGTAACTTTGGTGTTTTTCAATCTGGATGCTATTTTCCCATGTTTTTGTGAAACTAGTCCAGTATTGAGCAAGATCACTGCACTGATACAGGCTGCAATGTAGGCCTAACCACTCGGAGCATCTGTGCGCCGTCAATTTCCATCCACTAAAAATGCTGTTTTTTTGTCACTGACATATTTTTTTTTTTAACTGAGCAGCTTTGTATGAGATAATTTTAAATAACAGAAAATGTTCTGTATTTGAACTCTAGCTATTCACACAATTTCCGTGTTTTAATTACGGGGCAAAGTCCGGGTAATGAGCTTTTCTGTTATTTAACGGATTTATTTTTTTTAGAGTGTACTTTGATTGTGATACCTGCGGACAAACACACACATTCATAACTTGAATCAGATCAGCTCATACCCCTGAAGACTCCTGGCCTACTTTGGCCCCGCTGGCACCCAACAAGTTCCTGCTGGAGCTGGTAGAGCCATGGACTTCCAGCTTCCAGACAGGCCTGTCCCACCCAGAGGAGAGCACCACCTGGAAACATGAGTGGGATTTGATTGGACATGGGAAGTGGACAGGTGATTTTCAAGACTGAAGTACTTTTTTCTGAGAAGGAGATATTTGTACTGTCTAAGAATTTAGCAAAAGGTTTCGATCGACCCCTTCCTGTGCTGTGATTGGTTCCATCCTTACCTGGCGGGCATAGAGCAGCAGACAGAATAGCACCAGGAGCAGCATGGTGCACATCACATCTCCCTTCACATGGAGGATCCTCCTCATTGTCACCATCTTCCTCAGCATCTTCTGAAGACTTCAGTTAAGGACTGAACAGGAATGCAGTGGAGACCAGGTCTGGGTTGGCATGCTTCATGCAGGGTTTGATGAAGAGATGAGGTGATCTTTCTTCCTCCTCTCTGCTGCATTGCTAAATATCACCTACAGTTTGTCTGTAAAAACTCATACCACTGGGTGTACGTCCATCGTGTCTGTGTCCATCCTCCCCTTCTCCTCAGGCACCAATGGGTGGGGGCATCCTGGACAATTTTTTTATTATTATTTTTTAAATATGCTTCCGTAGCAAAAAGAAAAGCAAATATGATGCACTATAATGACCAATAGACACAGCCAATTTCCTAGTTTTTCCTCAAACAATATACTATATATACATACAGTATATACAGTGAGGAAAATAAGTATTTGAACACCCTGCTATTTTGCAAGTTCTCCCACTTGGAAATCATGGAGGGGTCTGAAATTGTCATCGTAGGTGCATGTCCACTGTGAGAGACATAATCTAAAAACAAAAATCCAGAAATCACAATGTATGATTTTTTAACTATTTATTTGTATGATACAGCTGCAAATAAGTATTTCAACACCTGTCTATCAGCTAGAATTCTGACCCTCAAAGACCTGTTAGTCTGCCTTTAAAATGTCCACCTCCACTCCATTTATTATCCTAAATTAGATGCACTTGTTTGAGATCGTTAGCTGCATAAAGACACCTGTCCACCCCATACAATCAGTAAGAATCCAACTACTAACATGGCCAAGACCAAAGAGCTGTCCAAAGACACTAGAGACAAAATTGTACACCTCCACAAGGCTGGAAAGGGCTACGGGGAAATTGCCAAGCAGCTTGGTGAAAAAAGGTCCACTGTTGGAGCAATCATTAGAAAATGGAAGAAGCTAAACATGACTGTCAATCTCCCTCGGACTGGGGCTCCATGCAAGATCTCAACTCGTGGGGTCTCAATGATCCTAAGAAAGGTGAGAAATCAGCCCAGGACTACACTGGAGGAGCTGGTCAATGACCTGAAAAGAGCTGGGACCACCGTTTCCAAGGTTACTGTTGGTAATACACTAAGACGTCATGGTTTGAAATCATGCATGGCACGGAAGGTTCCCCTGCTTAAACCAGCACATGTCAAGGCCCGTCTTAAGTTTGCCAATGACCATTTGGATGATCCAGAGGAGTCATGGGAGAAAGTCATGTGGTCAGATGAGACCAAAATAGAACTTTTTGGTCATAATTCCACTAACCGTGTTTGGAGGAAGAAGAATGACGAGTACCATCCCAAGAACACCATCCCTACTGTGAAGCATGGGGGTGGTAGCATCATGCTTTGGGGGTGTTTTTCTGCACATGGGACAGGGCGACTGCACTGTATTAAGGAGAGGATGACCGGGGCCATGTATTGCGAGATTTTGGGGAACAACCTCCTTCCCTCAGTTAGAGCATTGAAGATGGGTCGAGGCTGGGTCTTCCAACATGACAATGACCCGAAGCACACAGCCAGGATAACCAAGGAGTGGCTCTGTAAGAAGCATATCAAGGTTCTGGCGTGGCCTAGCCAGTCTCCAGACCTAAACCCAATAGAGAATCTTTGGAGGGAGCTCAAACTCCGTGTTTCTCAGCGACAGCCCAGAAACCTGACTGATCTAGAGAAGATCTGTGTGGAGGAGTGGGCCATACTCCCTCCTGCAGTGTGTGCAAACCTGGTGAAAAACTACAGGAAACGTTTGACCTCTGTAATTGCAAACAAAGGCTACTGTACCAAATATTAACATTGATTTTCTCAGGTGTTCAAATACTTATTTGCAGCTGTATCATACAAATAAATAGTTAAAAAATCATACATTATGATTTCTGGATTTTTGTTTTTAGATTATGTCTCTCACAGTGGACATGCACCTACGATGACAATTTCAGACCCCTCCATGATTTCCAAGTGGGAGAACCTGCAAAATAGCAGGGTGTTCAAATACTTATTTTCCTCACTGTATAGGCATAGCCTACACTCACCTAAAGGATTATTAGGAACACCATACTAATACCGTGTTTGACCCTATCCTATCAATATGGGCCAACATTTGTAAAGAATGCTTCCAGCACCTTGTTGAATCAATGACACAAAGAATTAAGGCAGTTCTGAAGGTGAAAGGGGTCCCCCACACCATTACACCACCACCAGCACCAGCACCAGCCTGCCCAGTGGTAACAAGGCATGACGGATCCATGTTCTCATTCTGTTTACACCAAATTCTGACTCTACCATCTGAATGTCTCAACAGACATCGAGACTCTTCAGACCAGGAAACATTTTTACAGTCTTCAACTGTCCAATTTTGGTGAGCTCGTGCAAATTGCAGCCTGATTTTCCTATTTTTAGTGGAGATGAGTGGTACCCGGTGGGGTCTTCTGCTGGTGTAGTGGTGGCTTCACAAATGCTTTGCTGCATACCTCGGTTGTAACGAGTGGTTATTTGAGTCAATTCTCCTCTGACCTCTAGCAACAACGAGGCATTTTCGCCCCCCAGGACTGCAGCATACTGGATGTTTTTCCTTTTTCAGACCATTCTTTGTAAACCCTAGAAATGGTTGTGGGTGAAAATCCCAGTAACTGAGCAGATTGTGAAATACTCAGACCAGCCCGTCTGGCACCAACAACCACGCCACGCTCAAAGTTGCTTAGATCACCTTTCTTTCCCATTCTGACATTCAGTTTGGAGTTCAGGAGATTGTCTAGACCTGGACCACACCCCTAAATGCATTGAAGCAGCTGCCATGTGATTGGTTGATTAGATCATTTCATTAACGTGAAATTGAACAGGAGTTCCTAATAATCCTTTAGGTGAGTGTATATATAATATAACGAATTTAAATTATTCCACGATGTTATTGCTTGATGATAGGCATAGCCTATATATAATATAATGAATTTAAAGTAACCCACGATGTTATTGCTTGATGATAAAATAGCACTAATAGACTGAGAAAATTTCATCGATTCATGCCTCCGTTCAGAAGTGGGAATGTCAGCCTTACGTAAGTGAGCATGAGGGTACCAACTATTTCAAAGAACACTGTGTCCCAACATAGGCTACATATCATTTGCACACACCACTAAATAACGCTCTGATATAGGCTTCACGCGACTGTCTAATCACAGCTATCTCTGTCAATGAGCACCAAATGCTCACAAGCGTGACCACGCAACAGCGTCGCAAACTTCTCGCGCACTTCAGAAGCAGAAAGTAGCCTACCATTTCTCGCTAAATAGGCTATTCCGCATGTTGTGAAGAATCAACAAGTGTGCCTGGTTTTAAGCACAATAGAATGTTCCCTGTTTAATATAAGTCATTCAAACTTACCAGACCAGACGGAGGAGGAGGTCAAACTGAAAACATCTGTGCTGATGCCTGAAACTGCAAGACACACAGAGGCTGGCTTCCAAAGTTTCAGGCAAGGATCCAATGAGAGAAGAGGAGAGAGCAGATGCTGTGTGTGTGTGTGTGTGTGTGTGTGTGTGTGTGTGTGTGTGTGTGTGTGTGTGTGTGTGTGTGTGTGTGTGTGTGTGTGTGTGTGCGTGTGTTAGCCTGTTGCTGGCTGCGCTCACGATTGCCTTCAAGTACTGTAGGATAATTCCGAATATGCACTATCAACGAAAAATCTGCAAGTGTAGAAAGTTATGAATTTATTTCTGATTACAATAATCATGTCAAACAATCTCCATGTAGGGTCAGCTACTCAGGAAATATCTAACACTGCTTGTTGTCAGTTTTTAGGTTTAACAAACAACCCAAACTAATTATGACTAGTCTCTACAAGGGAGTAGTTATATCCATATAACCTGAATATAGCATAGAATAGCAGACATTTCATTATTCATAAGGACCATCATTTCGATATACATTCTAAAAAATGGTGTGTAGTATTCAACAAGTACCTAGTTTGCTAATAAATAGGGATGTAACCATTAACTGTCAATATAACAGTCTATGGATGTAACGATACACTGAACTTACGATTCACGATTTTAAGTTTAACATACATATTTTGTCATGATTTATTTTGAACGGGTTGTAATCTTTACACATTTATATCGATTTTTAACTGACTGATATGAGAAGCTGCCTAGGCCAGAATTAAATACTTTACTGGCACGTATACATATACAGTATACTGGTACTAACCACTAGCACATACATGCATACTTCAGTTGTGCATACATATATATACTTCACTTGCGCATTATGCATACTGTATGATGCGCATATAAATATATTTGACTTGCGCATACATGGATACTTCACTTCCACACTCATGCATAATGTGTGTGTGTTTGTGTGTGTGTGTGTGTGTGTGTGTGTGTGTGTGTGTGTGTGTGTGTGTGTGTGTGTGTGTGTGTGTGTGTGTGTGTGTGTGTGTGTGTGTGTGTGTGTGTGTGTGTGTGTGTGTGTGTGTGTGTGTGGTTGAGTATGTATATATGTGCAAAGGGTTGGTGGTTGGGGTGGATGGCACAGGACTTTCACTAAGGAAGATGGGGTTCAAGTCCCAGCCAAGACCTTATGTCAATTTGCTGACATAGTGACCTATTTATTGTTTACTTACTTAACTTTCATAACAAATATACCTGTACTTATTCCCAACTTCGTGACGTTAACTTGAAGTTTGTACAACAAGGTGCCAAAACATAAATTAAGAAGTTGAGACAGGTGGAGGCAAAATGCATTATGGCAGGCTATAATGCAGCTGAGTGAAAGTCCTATGTTTATGCATAAGTAATAAACACAGTTAAGTAAAGTAATCAATAAATAAGTCACTAGGTCAACATATTTACCAGAGGTCTTGGACCCCAACCTCCTGAGTGACAGTCCTGTGTTCAAGCACACCACCATCCTCCCCTACCACCAACCCCCATGCACATACATACTTACTTAAGCACATATACATACATACACGTTATGCATGCATGCGCAAGTTAAGTATCCATGTATGCACAAGTGAAGTATATATGTATGTGCAATTGAAGTATATATGTATGTGCAAGTGTTTAATACCAGTATATATGTATGTGCAAGTGAAGTATAGATGTATATGCAACTAAAGTATTCAATTCTGGCCTAGGCGGCTTCTCATAGACTCACGATGCATCGTTACATCCCTAAAACACCAGTCTGTCAGTCCAAAGTAGGTTTCTACACTATACCTCGACTACTACTGTTATATTGCTGTAATATATTTTATATTGTGTTATTCTAGAGCCTACTATCTAACTGCACCTTATCTCATTTCCCTCACTATTTCATAATGTGCCATCTTATATTATGTGTAATATGTTAAATTGACTCTTGCCCTGTATTCTACAGGCTATTAGTCTGCTGTGGACTGTTTATTAATTAACTGCTATTAATCACACCACTGTCACTTTATCATGTAATGTGTCTCCAAATACTCTTGTATAGTTTCTATTTTATTCTACTCAGTTTCAGTTTATTTTAATTAATGTACCTTTCATTATTCATTTATGTTGCTGTTGTATACTTGTATTTGTTTCTGTTGTTTCTGTTGTACTGCTGCAGAAAATGTCCCCGCTGGGGAATCAATTACGGTACGTCTTATTATCTTACTATCATTTGTTGAGCCAGTTGCCAGACGAACGAGCTAACCAAGAGCACTTGAACGCAGCATTAGACTGACCACGTGACTCAAACTAGAGCGGAGCCAGATGCCAACACAGCAACTGAGGATGGTGAAGGAAGGAAGAGACGAGAGGAATAAATAAAAGGGCAGACTGTGGCGTGAACGTTTTGAAAATGAGTCATATGTCTTTTTCTAGTTTGTTACTACAAGGTAGTCAGAGAACAAGGCCAGCTACAGAATGCTAGCCTACTTCATTTGGGAAGTCGATAGCTAACGCTGTATTGTGCTGTAAGTTAAACAGAGAGCAGAATATATGCTACTCTTGAGAGTAATGAACTGAGCGTAATAAAACATTTTCAGTATTCAACCTCAGTCAAATGAGTTTCAATATTTGAATATGTCTTACTAGCTTAAGTAGCACAGCCACGCAGGAGAATACACATATGCAGAGCAGCAGTAATAGTAATTTATGACTATGGACTCACTGAACCATCTGTAGCGCCTATAGAATACAGCTTGTAAGTGAACATGTGTGCGTCCAATCAGAAGTATACAGGAAGTAAGGAAGTTAGGTTGGAAAAATAAAATTACATATACAAAAAGCCAAAAGCCATAGGAAAAAGCAGAAAGTAAGAAGTGAATAATTCTGTGGCGTTTCAGCCCTTACAACCTTCTGGATAAAGGGTAGCAATAGTCAGTGATGGAAGTATTCAGATATTGTACTGAAGTAAAAGTAGTTATACCACTGTGGAGATGTACTCTGTTACAAGTAAAAGACCTGCATTCAAAACTTTATAAATATAAATAAATATGAAGCATCAAAATACACTTAGAGTACTAACAGTAAAAGTGCTCATTAGAAAAATGATTGATGCATTTGTGTGTTTATCTCTTTAATGTAGCAGTTGGTATAATGTATGTATAAACTGCTGGGTATTAACCTATAATAATAAATCATTATTTGTTGATTATATAGTGTATTAATAACCTGAATGTGCAAAGTAACGAGTTGTCAAATAAATGTAGTATAAAGCACAATATTTCCCTCTAAATTGCTAAAATTAAAAAAGTACTTCAAAATTGTACCTCAGTACAGTACTTAAGTAAATGTACTTAGTTACATTCCACCACTGGGAATAGTACAGATAAACGGACTAAATAAAAAAAACATATAAAACACCGGCAGAACTTTACTTTAAATTCTAGTAGACATCCCAAAGTTTCCAAAAAATACCAAATATGTACAAACTTTTACACAAGTTAATTTAATAATAGTTTCTGCCAAAAACGAAAAATTACATTTACAAACTCTGTGTACAATCTACAAAAGGTTAACAGGTTAAACGCACAGCAATGCACCTCTCCGTGACCTCCACTCATTTAAAATTGTTTTCTTTGGCTACAAACGGCACACAAACACACCACAACAGCTGGAAGCAGAGATGTGAGCCGTCACACCAAACTATCGGGGTCACCAGTGATTTCTGGGTCCGTCTTGCTAGCAAGCCAGCTGTGCTCTCTCTAAACATCACTGTGTCCGCTGGATCAAACAGTCAGGGGGCCCATCCAGCAGATAGTCATTTTCTACAAACACTCAAGTCTTTGTGGGAACAGACAGAGTTTCTTTTCTGAAGTTTAAACATTTCTTGGAACAACTCTAGTACATTCAATGGACATGAGACTTAAAGGACAATTCCGGCGCAAAATGAACCTAGGGGTTATTAACAGATGTGTATCCACTCTGTCGTTCTCTGGGACATGTTTTCATGCTAATCGGATGTGTTTGAAGCTTGAATGAAGCTAGCGCGACAATGCTAGCTAGTATTTGGGGCACAGGGAAAGTAAAAACAAATCGCTATTTATACCGCTAAAAAGGCTCAAAATATCACCACACTTCAACGGTAGCATAATGAGGGTGCCTAAATGTAAACCGAAGCAATGAGAACATTGTAAGTGTACAGACAGTTTATTAAAAAGATAGTTTAGGAAGACAGTAGCTCCGAAGACGGCTGTACGCTTACAAAGTTCCCAATGCTTCGGTTAACATTTAGGGACCTCATCATGCTACCGTTGAAGTGTGGTGATATTTTGAGCCTTTTTAGCGGTATAAATAGCGATTTGTTTTTACTTTCCCTGTGCCCCGAATACTAGCTAGCATTGTAAGCTAATCAGCGGTCTACGCTAGCTTGTTTCAAGCTACAAACACATCCGATTAGCATGAAAACATATCCCAGAGAACGACAGAGTGGATACACATCTGTTATTAACCCCTAGGTTCGTTTTGCGCCGGAATTGTCCTCTAACTTTCTTTCTTTTAACTACTGATGCTTTTAGACAAGTATATGTGAGCATATAACTGAAGAAAAAAAGACTAATTTTTCTTTTGCACGAGTTTTAGACCGCAAATTAACTTCTCTGAAGCATCGCAGTACTCAGACCATCTTTGTTCCATTGCTTTTGAGAAACAGTTTGGGGGAAGCATTCCACTCCCTCCTTTGGTCCAGCTGAACTTCTAAAACAGTTGTGTCACTCCTGTCTGCACTACACTCATTTTGACCTAGATCTGATCTAGCTACGCTTGCACTAAATCAAGCTCTTCCAACAACCACAGAGATTAGACTGGGATGGATGACATTTTTACTAGTGCACTAAAGCCTGTGGTCAGCATGTTATGTCTGTGAGCGAGCAGAATGTCAGATTTCACATACAGTAAAAAGTATTATGGAGCTGTTGCTAAATGTTGCTGCCATGCTGTTGCTTCTTCCTAAATCATGGAAAAAGACAGATTAAGGCTGCAACAGCGGGTCCCTGGGACGTGTAGTTCTCATCCCATGGGGAAACATCCTTGCTGCTGCCATGCTTGACATAGATGAAATTCAACATTATTACAGTACTGATCAGTTGTGCTTGTACTTTCAATCTATTTGTCCGTTCCTGCATCATCATCCCCCGCCCCCCCCTCTCCTTCCAGCCTCAGGAGGACGCGGCGCCAGCTCTCATGATCCTGAAGAGTGCGTTGACATTGTTGCTCTTGATGGCGTCTCGACAGGCAGATATAACTTGGTTTTTGGGCTTACCCACTGAAGAGGAGGAGGAACAGCGACAGACAGATTAATATGATGAGACAAGACAAGTGTGCAACACATAAAGGATGACACAACAGATCTCTGCAGGGTAAATCCAGACAGCTAGTTAGACTATCTGTCCAATCTGTTTTTTGTTGCACGACTAAAAACAACCTTTGAACGAGCACGTTCCACCAAAACAAGTTCTTTCCTGAGGCTATTTTACAGCGGCACCGGGGCTCCGTCCAGCGCTTAGCGCTGCCCAAGATGATTGTGATTAGTTTAAAGAAATGCCAATAAACCAGAGCACATTTCTCTCCCGACCCCGGGAATGCTGTGTGGACTAGCCAGACCCTCCTCCGCAGCGCCGTGGAGGAAGGTCTGGCAATGCGAGACTAGAAGTTCACTGGCTTCTTGGTCAGGTGTTTGCAACCATCTTGTATCTGCTAAAAGTGAAACTGTGTTGAGGGCCCTAGCCCTAACGCACCCTGAAGAAGGCTGTTTGTGCAGCTACGCGTGGATTGTTACTTAGCTCTATTTTACCCTGTACTAGGGATTGTAACATAAAATAGGCACCTAAATCAAAGACTTTTTAAATTCTTTGCCAGGATAGTGAGACCATGAGACCGTGGACTTTTTCTTCCCTGCTAAGTCAAAACTCTGTTCATCCCTAATATGCTACATGGTGTATGCTACCATAACAAAGCTATAAGAAACACTGAAAAACAGGCTGTCCAGTTGGGTAGCTAGGGTGAGCCATAAGGCCCTGACACACCAACCCGATAATCGGCCGTCGGACAGTCTGGCGAGGTCGGTGACTCGAGTCTGTTCGGTGTGTTCCGTGCCGTCGTCCCTCGGGAAAGCTGTCGGCCTTCATTTTGGCCGACCTGACTTGGAGTGCTAACCCGGAAATGGCGAGCGGGACGAGTGATGAACACCTCTCAAAATCGGACAAAAATCTTTTAAACTAACCTTTGTCAATCTGAAATGAAGACAGATTCAGCAACTGTATGGCCTTTTTCTCGCTTAAATTTTTTTCAGAAACACATTTCAGTGAACTATTTTGGTAAAATACGAAATCGTGTTTCGAACAAGCCGCCATTATCGGTCAGCTGGAGAAGCCAGACCCACGTGCCGCGTTCGTCATTTCCGGTTTTCATATTTTGTATTACGTCTCGCGCACACGCAGAACATACGCTCAGGTCGACGTCACTTCGGTGTGTTCCAAGGCACTTTTTGGACCTCGGGGGGCCGACTGATCAGTCCGACTGCCTTTTCTGCCGACGGTCAGCCATCGGGTTGGTGTGTCAGGGCCTATACACAAGTACTCTGTAAAGCATTAGAAATCCCTCACCCACATCTGCGAAGCCTTAAATATTCACAATGTGTGCTAATAAGCTTTTGGAGCCCAAAAAGATATACGCTGGTAATGCCCTAAAAGGTAATAGTGGTGTAACGATAAATTGATTGTGATAAAACTTGTGATTTACACCCCTAAAAGATACAATAATGTACAATGACGTTGACTGTCCCAGACAATCCCTGCCATGCACAGCCGCTCTGTCCAAAACAAAGGTTCGACTCCACGCCTGTCAGCCCACATACAGTACTGTTGTTAAGGAATTGTGGTGAATTGTGTGTCCTACACACAGACACACACAGACACACAGACACACACACACACACACACACACACACACACACACACACACACACACACACACACACACAGGCTTACCTCGGAGTCTACCAGCTCGCTGTATGGCCTGGTTGACAGTCTTGAGGCAGGCCAGCAGTGCATTGTGGTTGTTAGAGCGGATTTTATACTCATTGACCAGATCCCTGTTTAGATCGTACAGCTCTCTGTAACGCTTCTTCATAGTTGTCCTACAGAGGGCAAGAAAGGTCCCACATCAACATGATCAATTAACGTATGGTGAAATATACACTCAGTTGCAAACTGTTTTAGAGAGGTGTTGATTTGGATGTGTGGTCAGTTTGGAGGCTTGTGGTGCAGTTGAATTGTAAAGTTGTATACCAAGAGGCATTTCTAATATTTTGTCCATCCCGTTTATATCAGTGAGGGTACATTAAATATGTGAAACACCTTTCATCACAACACAAACAAATACAATTCAACAGCACCACAAACTACAGCTTTGGATGTGGTTTCGACAAAAACTGAACTAAAATAATAATTATAAGCTTCATAAAGGCAGGGTTTTTCCTGGCTCAGAATGGGTCTTTTGTGGGGGTGACAGTAAAGGCAATGAGTTTTTGTTACCTTATTTGACAGAAATCTATACATTTTGCTTTTATTTCTGACAATTTGATAAACAAAATGTATATTATGCTTGAGTAAATGAAATCCCAATAAACAAAACTAGTTAAAAAAATAATATTAATATTTAAATAATTCATCCGGACAGTCCAGTATAGGCTGACTGTACGAAAAAACTGAGATTGGCTCTCATGTTCGAGTTTATGTTCTGCTTGTGTTTGGTAAATTGCTTAAATATGTTTGGAGAGGATTTGAATTGGGTTTTTTTCTCTCTCAATTCTTATCATTTTGGTGCTGGTGATTTTCCTTCGGGGCTGGCTAAAACCTCTTTGGGGGGGCGCCAAACATTCCTCTATGCGGGGAAAAGCTAGCCTGACAAACAGGCTAGCTTTTACAAGGGAACTCACCATTGGCAGGGCTCAATCCGAGGGGCGGGATAAACGGTTGTCTTTCAAATTCCCTCATAGCCAACCAGAGCAACACTAGTTGATAGATTAAACTTTTGCCGTATCCGGTCGGCAAAACTCCGAACATCTTCCTTTTTTAAGAATGACTTCAGTGCTTAACTCCAAGTCTTCCAGAGTCGCGGCCAAAGTCGATTCGAAAGACCGCTGTTCGCCAGCAGCAGCAGCCATCTTCTTTGTTTTCAAGTAGCAGGGAATTCACACGGAACCGTCGCAACTCTGCCGTCCTTATGTTAAGCCCGCCCACCGACTCTATACACGATGTGATTGGCCTGACCAGAATTTGGTTTTTCCAGCTCGCAAGCCAACGGAGAGTTGCTAGACTGACCCTGGCTGCAAATTACATTTGCTGCCGCTAGGGTGGTCTAGATTTCTAGGCTAAGAAAAACCCTCAAAAGTTGGATTTATTGTATTAGTTTCAGCTAAGGTTAGGTATAATTAATTGGCAACTGAGTGTATTTGTTCTTGGTGTTTTTGATACAATCGCTCTTTTGTTTCCAAAGTCACTAGTTAGAGTTATTGCAACACGGCAGACATTTTGAATCATCATAGTAACTTCAATGATGGCGTTTTCTTTTTGAGGCCTTTGAGCAGGCATGCGCTATACCACGGCTCTGGAAGTGGCTGACCTTAATGACATGCAGTCATCAAAACTTGTTATCATTGTCTGAAGAAGATGTCTGAAGAAAAGGTTCTATGACAGACAGATTAAAGTATTGTCCATGTGTTGCCTGTATTTCACATATTGTAGTACTTCACAAGGACTATAAATGCGACTGTATATGCATAGTGTGGTTACTCACATCTCACCCATGAGGCGAGCATCCTCTGCTTGCACCAGCATGTTCCTGATGTAGTTGGAGTGGTCGGCCATGGCTGCAGTTAACTTCTGATGGACAGAGTGGAACTCATCCACCTAGCATACAGATATTTAAGACTCAATATTAAACCACAGCAACAACAACAACTACATTTTCTCTCCTGACAAGGCAGAAGTCTTCTATTGGAGGTCTTGTAGCGGAGGTCTTTAAGCAGAGGTCTTCTATTGGAGGTCTTCTAGCGGAGGTCTTCTAGCGGATGTCTTCTAGTGGAATTCTTCTAGCAGAGGTCTTCTAGCAGAGGTCTTCTAGCGGAGGTCTTCTAGCGGAGGTCTTGTAGCGGAGGTCTTGTAGCGGAGGTCTTTTATCAGACGTCTTCTAGCAGAGGTATTTTAGAGGAGGTCTTCTAGAGGAGGTCTTCTAGCGGAGGTCTTGTAGCGGAGGTCTTGTAGCGGAGGTCTTTTATCAGACGTCTTCTAGCAGAGGTATTTTAGAGGAGGTCTTCTAGCGGAGGTCTTCTAGCAGAGGTCTTCTAGCAAAGGTCTTCTAACGGAGGTCTTCTAGCGGAGGTCTTCTAGCGGAGGTCTTTTAGCGGAAGTCTTCTAACAGAAGTCTTCTAGCGAAGGTCTTCTAGCGGAGGTCTTCTAGAGGAGATCTTCTAGCGGAGATCTTCTAGCGGAGGTCTTTTAGCGGAGGTCTTTTAGCGGAAGTCTTCTAACAGAAGTCTTCTAGCGAAGGTCTTCTAGCGGAGATCTTCTAGCGGAGGTCTTTTAGCGGAAGTCTTCTAACAGAAGTCTTCTAGTGGAGGTCTTGTAGCGGAGGTCTTTTAGCGGAGGTCTTGTAGCGGAGGTCTTGTAGCGGAGGTCTTGTAGTGGAGGTCTTCTAGCATAGGTCTTCCAGCAGAGGTCTTGAGTTACTGTGATCCTGCTCTCTGAACAGGCTGCCTGATGACCTGAGGTCCATCACAACTGTGTCCACATTCAAAAGCAAACTCAAAACAAATCATTACTGTGTGTGTGTGTGTGTGTGTGTGTGTGTGTGTGTGTGTGTGTGTGTGTGTGTGTCTACACGCGTAGATTTGTAGATTGCCTTGTTGTGTTGATGATTATACTGTATTTTTTTTGTTGTTGTTTATGCTTATATTTTTTTTTTATTTTGTCTTTTACTGTAAAGCACTTTAAATTTACATGGAATGAAAGGTGTTCATGTGTTCCCTGACTTCCCTCAGTCGGGACAAGCCTACACAGGCTGCTGTTGAAGACATAATTGTAGTCATTATGTACATGTACAGGTCGATGTATATGTGACGATGGACAGAAGTTATTGTGTCTTGGAGTATTAGTGGAATAAATGGCATTAAAATGTTTGTGACCGCAGAGCTTTATATCTGATTAAAGCCAAACCTCAGTGAGTGTAGTGCGTAGCTCCTCAAAGTATCCGGGGAAGTCTGCTTCTGCTGACAAGTCCTCTATTGCCATGAAGGAGGCCAGTGATTGGACCAGATCTCCTGCCAGGTCGATGTCATCCGTTGTCAGAGTGATCTGATTGGCAAATTAAGAGATACATTCACCATATGATTATAGATGATTTAGGACAGGAGCTAATGTCTCTTTGTGCAAATTAACATCAATGTATTTGCTCACTCTTGGTAAGGTAAAGTACAAATGATTTAGTCAGTTTCCCTTTGTGGGCACAAAAGACAGTATTCACAATCCAAACCCTTTATCCTTCAATCTTTGATTTAATGTAATTAATTAAATGCATTAAATTTACACTACTAGACAAGTTGATGCAAGACAAGTTTGGTGTGGTATGATAAATGAAATTCATTACTCCTGACTCAGAGGTTTGTCTAAAAATGGACTAAAATGTGAAACGTGAAAATCAATTCTTCAAAATGAATTGTTATTATTGCATAAATAAACAACAGGTCCCCCGTTGATTTCATTGGTATTCACAAATGCACAGTCACTTTGTGTTTAAGGGCTTAATGTTGCACCCAGGGCAGTGCAAAGCCTGACGCAAGTGTCTTTGCTAGTTTAAGTTGTCAATTTCCCGTCCAGCGCCCACATCGTTTAAATAGCAAATGCACCTGCGCCCATCTGTGCGCCCATGGGCGTGCTGGTCTTACAGGGAGGTGTGTTCAGGTGCATTCTTGGCGTATTGCTATCTTGAGGCAGCTTGAAGTGATCACGCCACTGACCAACAAAAACCTGGTCTACAGTCAATAGCGCAGCATTTCATTGTTATTTTAACAGAGAATTAGTAAAATGCGCCTAGGCTCGTGCACAGCACGCGCACACCATGCTTGGTACACACACACACACACACACACACACACACACACACACACACACACACACACAGGTAAGCACAGCAGCACACAAACATGCAAAAGATTACAAATAAAAATATTACGGTGCAAATCCGCCATCACAATAGCAATGCGCCAATGTACAAACGCACCTGGCTTTTAAAGGGAATGGGAGATGACACTATGATTGGTTTATTGCATGTTATGCCCAAAACACACCTACGAATTAATGAAGACACTAAGTACAACTCTTTTGAACCTGGCACACAGACCCTTTTTTTCTACCGTCAAACTAGCAAAAGTGGATTTGAACACGCCCTAAACGCACCTGCTCCATGCACTTCACGCTGTGCGCTTAGATCGTTAAACTAGGGCCCTCCATGTTTGTGTTGAGTTGTAAAGCTCCAGCACTTGTAATTTGATGCTCTTGGTAATGTAAAGTTAAAGCTGGCAGAAGTGTAACATCAAAAAAACAACGATTCTGAGTTAAGCTTATAGCTAAACACGTAATTGTTGTTGTGTGTGTTTGTACCTGTCCACTGCTGGCCATACTGATGGACAACAGTCCCCCTCCTCTTAGTGAATTCAAAGTAATGTCAGGACTGTCTACTCCTTCTGGAAGCAGGAAGTTCTG
This sequence comes from Zingel zingel, assembly GCA_023566125.1. NCBI lineage: Eukaryota > Metazoa > Chordata > Actinopteri > Perciformes > Percidae > Zingel > Zingel zingel. Next base: position 37,345,870 of record CM042320.1, on the reverse strand, counting down.
ATTCAGCCACATCACCACCTACACACACACACGTAAACAATTACATACATTAAATATTACATTCATATAGGTTTTAATTGGCAAACATGTCTGCATTTTATTGCCATGAGCATGCTGTGGGACTGATCAGAATCATGCTGTCCTGTTGTCCTCTGTATTCCTGAGAGACACGCTGCCAGCCTACCCGCTGTGGTCGGTCATTGATGCTGAATGTGACCCTTCCAGTGGGCCGAGCAGCTGAGGAGTCCACTGTCATGTCATACATGGAGAAACGAGGCAGCTGACGAGTGATTTCAAACACATGGAATTGGGTGCTGGAGCGGACAAAAAGAATGAAGTGCAGAGAAAACAAAATAGAGGTGTTAATCACATGGGAAGGAAACAAAACAATTAGTACACGACAGCACGTATCGCATCATTTACTCACACGTCCTACCTAGTTTTCCCTCCAACAAAGGCTTTGATGTGCAGGTCTACTGGTATATCTTTTGGGGGCACAATGGGGACTCGGACACAGCCCGACAGGTTCTGGGCGCTGGGGTGGACAACGTGACTCTCCCCCTCAAATATCCCCTCTGCGAAGATGAGCACCGCACGGATAATGGTTTCTGGAGGGGATAAAGGAGAGATTCAGGGACTTGGGACATAGTATTTACTCAGTCTGTGACATGTTTGAAATTCTCAGCCTAAAAAAAAAAAAAAAAAAAAAAAAAAGGGACAGTTCACTCCAAAACCAAAGACAGATATTTCTTCTCGTACCTGTAGTGCTGAACATCAGGGACAAAAACCACCTAAGCCATATTGTAAAGGTGGCTGGCCATATGACAGGTATAACACTGTCCTCCTTAATGGCTATCTTTGACCGGCAAGTACACCGCAAAACCCCGGTCGATATTAGACTGCACAAACATCCCTTAATGTTTACATGTCACGCTGTCCCGAGCACGAGCCTCTCGTCCATGAGTACTCTTCCCTCTGCGCAGTGATTACGGTGGGCGGGTGTAGTTCGGTAGAAAGAAAATAGTTCCTACATGAAACTGCTCACAACCAGATCTGTGGATTATCTTTAATAACCGGGTCATGATTTCTGGAAAGAGACATTGCTGTTGAGTTTAAAAAAAAAAAAATTGTGTCAAAACTGATCTCACAGCACATATCTCCACATCACATCTCAATATTCTTGGACAATTATGTACAATAATTACTTGGTGCAATAATTTATCAGCTACATGAGCAAAATGTGTTATGTATTCACTGCTGCTACTTATTATTCACACTGTACTTATTTATGTTCGTACTGTACTTTATGTTGACACTGTACTACAATAGAATTTGTATAATCCATTTGAAACAATCTTTTTAACCTAATCGTATTTGTAACCTAATCTCACTTTAATTCTACTTAACGTTTTTATTTATTTATTACTGTAGCTATGTTACTCTAAACACCTACTGACTTTCTCTTTTTGCCTAACTAAATCATTTCCCTGATGGGATCAATAAAGTATTCTGATTCTGATATATTGGAGATAAGGCAGACATCTTTACAGCCGATATCTCCAACAGTGGGCAACAACAAATAAATCCAGATTGATATATGGCACTACAGGTAAAAGGGATTTTGGGGTAAACTCCCTTTAAGTGCTAAAAACACTCTACCATTTGGTGTTGAAATGCTGAGCTCTACATGAGCCTTCTGAGCCTCCGTAGCAGGTCTCACTGACAGCGCCGTCTGGAGCTGAGTGTTGGCTGGTATGACACCCATCCCATTGTTTGTCTCTGACACACCCTGAAACAATAGCACAGTATGTGTGGACGTTAACATACGATAATACGCAGACCAATGTCAATTAAGCATCCTGTGATTGTCTATAGAGTCTGCTTTCTCTGAAATAAACAGGGATGCGGCCAAACTTTGACGAGGATAAAATGAAAAAGGGAGAAGAAAAAAAAATGTAAAGGGGATTTTGCTCAGCAAACATGCCTGCGATGCATTCGGTGTATTTTCAGAAATCTTGAGTTCAGAATTGAGAATCTGAGCTGAGGGTAGCGCTCGAAAAGAGCCAGGAGGTCATCAAAGTCAGTAAAATGAACGATAATCTGCTATCATTTTTTAAAATATCTTGTCAAGAACTGAAAGGTAAAAAGGAAAATCTACATATCGCCATATTCATTTATTTTTTTTTTTAAATCAATTGATCTATCTTTGAATATATCATGGATGGATGATATTAAGAAATGACCAAGTACTACATCACGTTTGTACTATCTGTACTTCAGTATAATGTCGATAAAAAATAAAATAAAATAACAAATACATGGAATAAATACATATGTACTGTACTAGGGGTGTTGAAATGAATCATTGCATCGATGCATCGAGATGCGGACCTGGACGATTCTGTATCGATGCAGTGACAGACCATAATCGATTATTGCCTACTGATGTTACTTGTTGATTTTCCGGTGGCTGCTTTTTTTGTTTTTGCCTTTTGCCTCTTAATGTCTGCTGTGTTCAGACTCCGCTACATTTAGGAAGTGTCCTTTTTAAGAGCAGATACAATAAAAGGTGAGTTCATATATATCTGACTGCTTGAGTTAGTTGATGAAAACCATTGTGTAGCAATATATATTAATATGGAGGAGACCAGTGAAGATTCACACCCTTAATATGTACCTTGGCATTCTCTTCATAGTTGCGTAGCTCCAGCAGTAGATTCTGTCTGCGCTGGCTGAGCTCTCTGATCAGGTCCTGTTCAGCACTGGAGTCCATCAGGTTCCCTTTAAGGTCTTTACTGGCTGGCAGGTAACCACGGACTACAAGATACACACATTTACAACGCTGATGACATCCCTGAAACCAAGCTTACATGGTCAGTTTTCACAAAAAATGTTCAGCACGTTTACATGTCATGTCTGAATTAAGCTCAAAGTGCAGTACAGCTTAGGCGGACAGGAATAGGGCTGGGCATCGTTTTGATTTCTACAATTCTGATTCTTCCTTTCGATTCCGATTCTTTGAGGGGTGGAGTTGAAACGGGTCACATGCTTATTTCACAGATACGTAAGGGGAACATCTTCCTTTGATTCAATGGTGACTTACAGTTTTACCAGGCTTTTTCAACGTAAAATAAAGCCACACTTTAGAGTGCCGCTTACTGTGCCCCGTGGCTACAACACAACAAGCACCTGGAAGTACGCTGTGGCGCTACTGAAACCAAAACTCGCGTGTTAAATTTGGAACTGATAATTGGGGTCAAAGGAAAATTTTCCAAACAATTCCATTAAAAAAAAAAAAAAAAAAAAAAAAAAAAAAAGATTCCGTTGGAATCGTTTTTTTTTAAACGGTTCCAAGTTAGAACGGTTTGTTGATGCCCAGTCCTAGGCAGGAATGTGTCGTTATTTTATTTGAAGTATCTTCACATGAACTTAAGTACTCAGGAAGTGTAAATGTAGTTCAGAGAATCACAAATGCACCACAAATAAAATTCAATAAATCTCCATTGTACTCAAGTGACAGCACAAGTCCTCTCAGCCTTAAAAAAACAGTATGTGAACATGCATGCATGCATGTGCACACACACACACACACACACACACACACACACACACACACACACACACACACACACACAGTATTCAGATCCTTTATTTAAGTAAAAGTAATAATACCACACTGTAAAAATACTCTGTTGCAAGTAAAAGTCCTGCATAAGTATGTAAGTATCATCAGGAAAATGTACTTAAAGTACTAAAAGTAAAAGTACTCAAAGCAGAAAAATCCTCACATTTTAGAAACTGTAAACGATCAAACAGTTCTGTCAATCAACTTAGTGTTTAATGGTCTAATCATTTCAGATTAGCTTGTAGGCCTATATGTTGTCGGGTAGTTTCATTCATAATAAAATACTGTATTTTATAAACTACGTGTGTTTTGTGTGCAATAAATCTTAATTTGTGAAAAAACAACATACCCTCTCCCTCTATGGAGGTGCAGATAAGTTGAGTCTGTCCATCCAACCTGTAGTCTCCTTCCACCACTCCGGCCACAGAAGAGGAGAAGTTGTCTTTGAAAATGACCTCGCCTGTTCGGTCGCTACGAGCATCAATCTGAAATAAAAAGGGGAATGTAATCAAATACTGAGGACCAGCTAGAGCTACTGTAGAAATGAGTGAAAATCTAATTCCAAATCACATTTCTGAGGTGTGAGTGCTTGTTTCTAAACGCCAGGCCTGCTAGGTTGTGTGCTGACCTTTCCATTGGACCAGCCAGTGATAAGCTCCACCACCCCATCAGCGTTCAGGTCAAAGCCATGGATGCTCATTGCATGATTCTTAGACTGAAGTGGGAGAGAGACATTGCAAATTTCAAAAGGTATGGGTGTTAGTAAAATGGCTCAAACAGGCTCAAATGGACAAAGGACATGGAGCAAGATATGGGTGCCCTAAATGCACCTGCGCCATGCGCTTCACGCCGTGCGCTTAGATCGTTAAAATAGGGTCCCTTGATGTTTAACTTTTTCCTTTGTCTCATCATACAACAACATGGTGTTTCTGGAAATAACACCACAGTACCTTAATCCTCCAGTAGCGGGCGGTGCGGTCATAAACTCCCACGGTGCCATTGGCAAGGGCATAGCCAAACCTGCTGTCATGCATATAGCACAGCGATGTTACCGTCTGTATGGAGAAGGACGGGGGGACAGGGGGAGGGAGAGACGACACTTGTCAAAAATATGACTTTTACGAGAATAAACAAGATACAACCAGAAACAGTGCAATGATGGTATTATTGTGGGACTGTCCCCTGTGCAAAACATCGTCTAAGGCTTTTGAAAAACTATTTTTCTCGGAAATCAACAAGCGTAATACTTTGCATCCATTTACCTCATTTTCAGACATCTCAGACACAAGCTCATCCTCTTTGAATACCCTGATGTCAAAGTCCTCCGATCCTACCAGGAGCTGTAAACACAAAACACGATAGCTGACTAAACGGTTTTGAATCAACAAATGATCATATGAATTAGGGAAGTGGGTGGGGGGGGGCGACTACATAACCTTTTTCCAGCAAAACAGACGGAAATCACTCACTGACTGACATGTGATGTTCTTTCTTTTTAGAAAACAATTTGTTTTTAGAAATGTCTCATGATATATTGTCTCTAGAAGTGTATTATTCAACTCTTTTTTTTTTTTGTTAAAGAAGGAAAAAAAAAAATCACAATACTCAATACTATCGAATCGCAATACTTCTAAAATCGCAATAAATGAAAGTCGCAATACAAATGGAATCGGCACCCATGTATCGTAAAAAGAATCAAATCGGGACAAGCCCTACTATTAATATGAATTCATCCTTAACTGAACCCATGTCTATAGTTCAGACACAACTGTAAACCTTTTCTTTCAAAGTAGAGAGCTATAGAAAACAGGACAGAGATAGGAGGAAGACAGTCAGAACTTACCTCATTTTTCCCATCCCCGGTGAAATCACAGAGCACCAGAGATCTGACATTATCACCAGTTACCTAACAACAAGACACTTCATGAATACATCAATCTAGTTGATTTAGCCAAGGAGTTATTCATCCTGACAGGGAGTGAAAATAATCGCATTGACAAAATAAATTGGGATCTTGTCCAACAGGTGGCTGGAAAATGGTTGAATATTTAGAAATATAACAAATGAAAATGTGCTGTTAAAGGGGCGCTAGGCAGTTTCGGCAATTTCTTCGCTGTTTGCTCGCTTTTTGCTCGCAGGTTTCTCTATAGAGCTCCCCCTACAGCTTCGGAATAGATATTTGGCAACGCTGTCGTAAACACTCGTTGGCGACACTCTCCCCCCGCTCCCATCTTCTCCCTCTGGTCATGTGCATTTGTTTTCAAAGAAGCCGGCGAACGCACGGAGCCACGTCCACTGAGGTTTTTCTCGAAATATTACCATTATCTCCCGGGTTTTCTGGGTCAGTGCAGTTTCCTCTTTCTCTGTTCCTCCGACAATGCTTTCTTAGCTTTCTGCATCTTTTTTTGCTGGCTCAGCCATGACGATAGTGCGAAAAACTCCCATCGCTACCTTGTTCTTATAGATAGCCGGTTCCTGTTTGTGTGCAGTGCCGCAAAAGCAATTTGTTACATCGCGAGAACTGATATCACGCGATGCTTCCTGAGTGGTTTTTTCCGCTCACAAGGGCTAAGGGGAAGCGAGACGGCCACCATTCAACCCGGAAAAAAGTCATATAACCATTCCAATGACTCTGAAGCTGTTCAGTTAAGGTAAATTAAGCTAAAAAAAACTGCATAGTTCCCCTTTAACAATGAAACTAGTTACAGTTTGATAAAGTGTCACTGTCTCATGAGTTATGCGCTATACTACTATTCAACGAAACCACTTTCTTGACATGTATTCGGTTATTAAAATGTTGCCTTGCTGTTCTTACTGTCCAGAACTGGTCATTGCCCTCAAAGTCAAAGCCTTGTAAGGCGCAGTTCCCTCCAATGATGGCGAGAGGATTCGGGATGTCCCCGAGTTTTCCTAACACAATTGCATTGGCTCCATCCGTCACCTACGACGCCCAAGAGAAGAAACAGAAACAAAGTCCTTTGAGGTGAAATACTGTCAAATATTCAGTCTCTACACGGCATAGATGCATAGGTGTTTTCACTCCAGTCCAGATGTCTATTTGTCAGCAAAATCACTCAAAAAGTCACACATTTTGTATTTCTTTAAACCAATCACAACCGTCCTGGGTGGCACTAAGCCCCGGATGCGGCAATGGTGCCCTTGCAAAAAAAAGTTAGCGGAGATAGTGAAAGGGAGGGACATGCGGCACATGAGAGACGCACCGGATGTCAGGCTTTATCTCAGCGATGTACATCCGTTGAGCCTGACTACATTGTAGATTAACCCCTAAATGCAATGGTGTTTTTTTCAAACATTCCTACTTACCCCTGGTCTTTAGCGACGCAGATTAATACAATCATTAAAATCACGTCGCTTATATCATAAACTTTTGGGAACAAATTATTAACAAAAGCAAAACACACACAAAATATTTCGCCATTTACGAAGATTTTACAATGATTTTTAAATGTCATGGATGGACAGATGTGCGCCTTCCTCAGCCGAAGCGGCTCCATTTTCTAGACAAACCAATGAGTTTTAGCATCAGCTTTTGGAAATCGTGGCATCTTATTTCCTTTTTTCACCAACCATGGCCACAACAGCTAAAGGCCTTGGTTTACCAGGAAAGTGCAACACTCGGGAGACCTTCTGGCTTCCCGAGTTAGAAAATTTGCCCAGGAAAACGACTTGCGCATTTACAGCAGCAAGGTCGAGGCAGTTGAGCTAATAATATGGAGGATCCCTCATCGGTCCTAACTTCTCCTGGGACTGGTACTTGGACAGTATTTTTGACTGTTGTCCCATTCAAAGCTAATGCCGTCTGAGCTAGCCTCCTCATTCTCATGGTCCAGGTCTGCTTTTAAAAGACCTGATTCATAAATGGCACAAAAACAAATTCCTCATCATAAGTAGCTTCAGGTGCATCTTCATTTCCAGAGCAGCCGTCATCAAAAGCCTCCTATACCAAAGAAAATACTGCACTAAACCTGACACCCAGGTAGGGCTGGGTACCAAATGCAATACCTTTTAGGCACCTTTTTTTGCCTCAAGCATCGAGTATCAAAAATGCCTTGTCATTCAATACCCAATTCAAATACCTAAGGAGTAAATCTCATCAGCGTCCGTGAGCCAATAAGCATGCAGCATGCTTCTACCAAGATCTAATAATGTCTGTGATTGGCTGTCTAACGCTACACGTCGTAGAGACAAGCAGGAAAAACTCTACGTTACACAGAGACAAGGCTCACGTGTTTTGTAAAATTGGTATCGGAAAAAAGTATCGCTTAGGAACCGGTATGGAAGTCATGGTATTGGTATTGGTATCGGTACCTATATCAACATTTCTTTTAACAATACCCAGCCCTACACCCAGATGCTGTACCATCATGTTACTGTGACAGAAAGCATTACAATGTTTGTTTTTTTATCGGTTATTGACATTTTGACACCTGAACAGTGTAAAAAACAACTAGTTTGAGGAATACTAAGGGAGTTGAGTGCTTGATTGTGTAATGTAATAATACTGCAACCCTCCACTCAGGGGCATGGCCGTAATTTCCGAAGTGAGGGGGACGGATTGTTCAAGAGGAGGATTTTTATTGAAAGATCCACTCCCATTTGTCTCTCCAAATCACGGATTCCAACTAGCCTCCATTTCATTCATGATAGATGGAAACACCGACATTTCCATACCATTTTACTGCTTTAGTGTAGGGGAGTATGTAGTATGTCCGGGAACCATCACCTTATCGTGGTGGAGTGGTTTGTGTGTCCCTATGAACCTGAGGGCTGTGTTGTCTGGAGCTTTGTGCTCCTGGTAGGGTCTCCCAAGGCAAAGTGGTCTCAGGTGAGGGGCCAGACAAAGAATGGTTCACAAACCCTATGAGTGATCGAGGTAGAGATGGAGTGACCCTGCCCGGAGGAAGCCCGGGGCCCCCGTCTGGAGCCAGGCCCAGACGGAGGGCTCGTTGGCGAGCGTCTGGTGGCCGGGTTTGCCACGGAGCCCGGTCGGGCACAGCCCGAAAAAGCTACGTGGCATCCATCTCTCCAGCCCATGGGCCCACCACCTGTGGGAGGAACCGCTGGGGTCGGGTGCGTTGTCACACGGGTGGCAGTGAAGGTCAGGGGCCTCGACGGACCAGACCCGGGCAGCAGATGCTGGCTCTGGGAACGTGGAATGTCACCTCTCTGTGGGGGAAGGAGCCGGAACTGGTGCGGGAGGTGGAGCGCTACCGGTTAGATCTGGTGGGGCTTACCTCTACGCACAGTCTCGGTTCTGGAACCGTACTCCTGGATAGGGGTTGGACTCTTTTCTTCTCCGGAGTTGCCCAGGGTGTGAGGCGCCGGGCGGGTGTGGGGATACTCACAAGCCCCCGGTTGAGCGCTGCTACGTTGGAGTTTACCCCGGTGGACGAGAGGGTTGCCTCCCTACGCCTGCGGCTGGTGGGGGGGAAAGCTCTGACTCTTGTTTGTGCATATCCACCAAACAAACTCTTGTTTGTGCATATGCACCAAACAAGAGTTAGGAGTATTCGGCCTTCTTGGAGACCTTGAGTGAAGTCCTGTATGGGGCTCCAGTGGGAGACTCCATCGTTCTGCTGGGGGACTTCAACGCGCACGTGGGCAATGATGGAGACACATGGAGAGGCGTGATTGGGAGGAACAGCCTCCCTGATCTAAACCAGAGCGGTTGTTTGTTGTTGGACTTCTGTGCTAGTCATGGATTGTCTATAACAAACACCATGTTCGAACATAGGGGTGCTCATAAGTGTACCTGGGACCAGAGCACCCTAGGCCAAAGGTCAATGATCGATTTTATAATCGTTTCATCTGATCTGAGGTCGTATGTTTTGGACACTCAGGTGAAGAGAGGGGCGGAGCTGTCAACCGATCACCATCTGGTGGTGAGTTGGGTCAGGGGGTGGGGGAAGACTCTGGACAGACCTGGTAAGCCCAAACGGGTAGTGCGGGTAAATTGGGAACGTCTAGAGGAGGCCCCTGTCCGACAGACTTTCAACTCACACCTCCGGCGGAGCTTTTCGTGCATCCCTGTGGAGGCTGGGGGCATTGAACCCGAGTGGACAATGTTCAAAGTTTCCATTGCTGAAGCTGCGGCGAAGAGCTGTGGTCTTAGGGTCTTAGGTGCCTCAAGGGGCGGTAACCCACGAACACCGTGGTGGACACCGGTGGTCAGGGAAGCCATCCGACTGAAGAAGGAGTTTTTCCGGGATATGTTCTCCCGGAGGACTCCGGAGGCAGTTGCAAGGTACCGAAGGGCCCGAAGGGCTGCAGCCTCTGCCGTGAAAGAGGCAAAGCAGCGGGTGTGGGAGAAGTTCGGAGAAGACATGGAGAAGGACTTTCGGTCGGTACCAAGGTGCTTCTGGAAAACCATTCGCCACCTCAGGAGGGGGAAGCGGGGAACCATCCAAGCTGTGTACAGTAAGGATGGGACGCTGTAGACCTCAACTGAGGAGGTAATAGGGCGGTGGAAGGAGCACTTTGAGGAACTCCTAAATCCGACTAATACACCCTCTATGGTAGAGGCAGAGCTGGAGGATGATGGGGGATTGTCGTCAATTTCCCTGGTGGAAGTTGCTGAGGTAGTTAAACAACTCCACAGTGGCAAAGCCCCAGGGATTGATGAGATCCGTCCGGAAATGCTTAAAGCTCTGGGTGTGGAGGGGTTGTCTTGGTTGACACGCCTCTTCAACAGTGCGTGGAAGTCTGGGACGGTGCCTAAGGAGTGGCAGACCGGGGTGGTGGTTCCCCTTTTTAAAAAGGGGGACCAGAGGGTGTGTGCCAATTACAGGGGTATCACACTTCTCAGCCTCCCCGGTAAAGTCTACTCCAAGGTGCTGGAAAGGAGGGCTCGGTCGATAGTCGAACCTCAGGTTGAAGAGGAACAATGCGGATTCCGTCCTGGTCGTGGAACAACGGACCAGCTCTTTACTCTCGCAAGGATCCTGGAGGGAGCCTGGGAGTATGCCCAACCGGTCTACATGTGCTTTATGGATCTGGAAAAGGCGTATGACCGGGTACCCCGGGAGATACTGTGGGAGGTGCTGCGGGAGTATGGGGTGAGGGGGTCCCTTCTCAGGGCCATCCAATCTCTGTACGACCAAAGCGAGAGCTATGTCCGGGTTCTCGGCAGTAAGTCGGACTCGTTTCAGGTGAGAGTTGGCCTCCGCCAGGGCTGCGCTTTGTCACCAATCCTGTTTGTAGTATTTATGGACAGGATATCGAGGCGTAGTCGGGGTGGAGAGGGGTTGCAGTTCGGTGGGCTGGGGATCTCATCGCTGCTTTTTGCAGATGATGTGGTCCTGATGGCATCATCGGCCTGTGACCTTCAGCACTCACTGGATCGGTTCGCAGCCGAGTGTGAAGCGGCTGGGATGAGGATCAGCACCTCTAAATCGGAGGCCATGGTTCTCAGCAGGAAACCGATGGAGTGCCTTCTCCAGGTAGGGAATGAGTCCTTACCCCAAGTGAAGGAGTTCAAGTACCTTGGGGTCTTGTTCGCGAGTGAGGGGACAATGGAGCGGGAGATTGGCCGGAGAATCGGCGCAGCGGGTGCGGTATTACATTCAATTTATCGCACCGTTGTGACGAAAAGAGAGCTGAGCCAGAAGGCAAAGCTCTCAATCAACCGGTCAGTTTTCTTTCCTACCCTCACCTATGGTCATGAAGGCTGGGTCATGACCGAAAGAACAAGATCCAGGGTACAAGCGGCCGAAATGGGTTTCATCAGGAGGGTGGCTGGCGTCTCCCTTAGAGATAGGGTGAGAAGCTCAGTCATCCGTGAGGAGCTCAGAGTAGAGCCGCTGCTCCTTCGCGTTGAAAGGAGCCAGTTGAGGTGGTTCGGGCATCTTGTAAGGATGCCCCCTGGGCGCCTCCCTAGGGAGGTGTTCCAGGCACGTCCAGCTGGGAGGAGGCCTCGGGGAATACCCAGGACAAGGTGGAGGGATTATATCTCTAACCTAGCCTGGGAACTCCTCGGGATCCCCAAGTCGGAGCTGGTTAATGTGGCTCGGGAAAGGGAAGTTTGGGGTCCCCTGCTGGAGCTGCTACCCCCGCGACCCGATACCGGATAAGCGGACGAAGATGGATGGATGGAGTATGTAGACATTTTTCACCGTAAAAGCCCAAAATTGGTGGCCTCTGGCACATTCTAATGACACTATTCCATCATATACACATCTTTATTATTGCATATTTAAATGAATGTTCCTCCTTATACTTTTTGTATATATTTTTATGATATATTATTTTATTATTGCCAATATCTACAGTATATGAGTCTATCAATCAACTGACGCAACCTGAGTAACGTGCACACTCGCCTAATAATGGTGCATTCAAATCAACTCAAGACGTGTTGTAAGTGTGGGGGACAGAGGGCACCGACATGGAAAGTGCGGGGGACATGTCCCCTGCGTACCCCGTCTCCGCTACGCCCTTGCCTCCACTCATTCTCCTCAGTCCCACTCACCTCTCTGTAGAATATATCAGCGTTATCATGGACATCATAGGCCAGCAGGTTGGTCTGGGATCCCACCAACAGCGTGTCCCCAGTGGTGTTTGGTCCCAGCGTTCCTGCCGTCAGACAAGTGACTGCTTGGTTGATGTTGAGGAGTGATATGTCAGAGTCTTGTGTGCTCTGGCTCAGTCGGTGGGCCACAGGTTTCTGACCACGAGCATGAGGGTTATGGATAAAAACCTTATAAAGAGAAACAGAGAATTCAGGGCTTGAGGTGGCAACATATAAAGTATGACGTATTAAAAGTAAGAAAGGTATTCGATAATAATCAAGTGCTGTAATGAGTGTATGAGAAGCTGTGGGGAAGTACTGTAAAGTGAAGGAGTGCAGAAATTATGTGTAAATTAAAGTCCAGAATATGGTCACTCTCTTCCCACAATGTTTCAACAAGGACACAAAAAAACATGGGATTTGTAGATAAATACCTGAGGAAAAAAAGGAAGGTAGAATTATCATGTATTCAGACAGCAACCGTGCTATTCTGTCTACTTTTTGCTCCTTAAGAATTCTCCAAAGTTATGTTAGAACAATTTCCCTCACCTTCCCAGCCTGTGTGGCTGCAGTAAGGCATGGGTGGACTCCATCAAATTTCCCAACAGTCACCATGCGAGGGTTAATCTTGTGGTTCAGCTTCAGTGTGAATATAGGGACCAACATGGTGCCTACGGTATATCCCTAATCAAACATGAGTAAAAAGAAGGAGGCACGTTATTATTTTAGTTATTTTCGGATAGTAATTTTGGAAAATTAAGCACATGAGCAAAATAGTTTTCCATGCATAACGCATAGGAACAAATGACAATGCGTGATTTTGTTACACTAATGTAATAATTACGGGCTTTACCTCAAACAGTCAGAAGATAGTGTTGTTGCCTAGCAACAAAGACTGGCAAGCTAAAGCTTTTCATCTGGCTAATCTCCCTGTCGTCGTTTGCAGTAAAAAAGAAAAAAGAAAGCCAATTACACAACAAAAAGACACCACGCATGACTCTTTAACTAATTTTAACCCTGTTTCAATCGTTCAAGTACAATATGAATTCTTCGAAGTAAATACAATCGTCTATATTATTTGCCTTCATTGTCTTGAAAGCCTAGCTAATGTTACCATAACTAACTTAACATAGTTAGCTAGCTAACGTTAACGTTAACATCGCTGGCTTGAATGTTCCCAGAAATTGACAGTAAAACAAACGAGTTCACATTTTTGGGAAACCCGTACCAAGTTGTGCAAACAATCTTACCTCGCCCCCTCCTCAGCTGTAAATATTGGAATATTGAGCTAACCAGCTAATGAGCTAGCTGGTTGGCACAACAGGATTCCTTGCCAACAACTACTTCCTGTCTGCTGTTTTCAGAATAAAATATTCTGGTTAAGTTTCTGCAGAGCATTGGTGGCATGCAGCCTAATTTAAGCATAGGGTTATAAGTAGCCTAGGTCTACATTTACTCTAGTACTGTACTTAAGTGCAATCGTTGAAGCACTTGTAGGCTACTTTACATGAGTATGGTATTTCCCTTTCTTGTTGCTATATACCTCCATTCCATCTCATCTAAGAGTAAAATGTTGTAGCCTACTTTTTATCCAACTGCATTTATTTTACAACTATAGTTACTTTTCAGATCTAGATTTAACATGTCAATCCAATCATTTGTTTGTAAAATATGATGCATTGTGATAGATTAGACTACCATCTAACATTATAAAGTAGTTAAAATTAGCTCCACTGATACCTTCCAGTTGGGGCACTCAGACAGATTTGAGAAAGATCAAAATCGGATCCTACATTTCACATAATGCAACATTTTAACTGGCTTCAAACCCAACACATCCCATCTGTCATAGGCCTACAGACTTTTCTCTCAAGCCCAAACCAAGATAACCCTGTTATGTGTGGGTTATTATTTTTGTCAAACATTGTCAGTGTCAGTGCCACAGAAGACATATGCCTATTTTTTTACAAGCTGAGTGGTAGGCCTACTTCTAGTGATGGGTAAAATGAACTTCATGTTCAAAATCGCGGGAGTGCCACATACAGGTGCTGCTTGCATGTTGTTAATGCATCAATAATAAAATAATGATTACTTTTACATTTGATTCATTTTTCTTTCAAGTAGCCTACCTCTGTACTTTCACCCAAATAATGGCGCATTTTTAGTGTGTAATCATTTCTACTTTTAGATGACAATATACTTCTCCCTCCACTGGAGAAGTTAGTAAAAGGAATCAGCCTAACCAGTCCAAAGTTCCGGAGGCAAAATCCCCTTCATTTTCATGTTGGGTGACAGCCAAAATTGGAGCACCTCCAAGGCATTGATTAGCATGAAATGCCTAACTGCAACAATTAAGTTTTTATTTTCTACAGCTCTGATTGAGTCTATGGCTTCTTTTTCATAGCTACGGCTGAGGCTCATCATAGGTTGAGCCATCCTCAAACTTTATTAAAGTCTCAAGTTCATAAAATCAAAGACCCAAATGATCAACAGATAGAGGAGGGGGGTGTAGAAAGGGGTAAAGGGTGTATAAAAACTGCAGTAGACCACAACACCATGAGTGAGTCAGGAGAAGGAAGCAAAAGAGGAGGCGGAGAGAGACAGTAAGGATAAATTCCATATGAATAAATCCCAGATGAGCTCTATATACAAGATCTGTGGTCAAAGGTCACAAACAATGGACATACATTATAGGCAGTTGCAGCGTGCGACAAGTAGCCAACTGTCAGGAATCAATTGCAAAAGCTGGCATTTATGTGCAAACTATACAGTATTCTAGACTTGCAGCAGAGGTTGGTGTCAGATACCCAATGCAACATCAAAGAAGCACATCACTGCAAGAGAATGTTCTGAAGAGCTCAGATGACAAGACGTTGTGCAGCAGAGGGAGCTCTTTGGCCAGATAAGATATGAGTCTTCAAGCTGCCACATCACCAGTGCAGAATGTAACTGCAGGTATGGAAAGAACAGGAGAGGATATTTAAGACCTCTTGCGCCTCCTGAAATAGGGTTAGTTGGTCTCGGGGGCGTGAGTCTTGCTTAGGGTGCAAGAAGTCCAGGGTTCAGATCCCAGATGAGCCCTGATTTTAGCCACTGGGGTTCAAAGTTACAAGAGTCAGGTCATACACATCCAACTTCTACAAGCCAAAACAGAGTGTGTTACTGTGAACAAGTCTAGTGGAACTCACTGGCTTAAAGGGGCAATCAAGTGTGTGGTTTCTGAAATGCTCACTTTAACTAGATCCCATCACCAGCCACAACGCCAAATCTGGCCAGGGACGTAAAGTGTGTGTGACCCATCTTTGAATTCGGCTTTCATTTTGATCTCAACTACACACCTGTAAAGTTTCAAAGTTTTCCGCAGACATATAAACACCTGGAAAAGTACTCAAAACCGCTTCTGAGGTGGTTCGTGGCTTGTCTGTACTGACCCTTCCTGCATGAGATGTAATGCTTGTCTACAACAGACAAACAACAGATATTAACATTTTCACATACAATAACAATAAAGTATCTTGAATCTTGAATCTTGAAAAAGAATAGACACAACTTTAAAGCAGTGGTGTAAGGTATTTACAAAAGGCCCCAGTACAAGCAGGGACTGCCTGCGATTTTCCTGCGGAATTGGGCTACTTTTGAAATGTTGCTATTGGTTCAATTTAATTGTCCGCTAGTTGGGTAGACCAGACACACACACATACACACACACACACACACACACAAACAAATGACGTGCCCCTACAGCCCAGCACTGGCTCCTGCCTCTCCAGTGAAGGCTGTTAACTAGTACGGAGTTTACAACTAGCGGGCTAACAATAAAGGATAACAGAGTTAAAACAAAAATAAAAAGTAAAAAACAACAGGTTAGTTTGTGCATCAGTAAATTGGTCTACATGTTCGGCAATATTGCTTTACATGCTGAAACACTGGACATTTATGTTACTTAGATAGTAGATATCACAAAACATTTCACAGTTATAGAAGAGCTTGGAATGATGAAGAGCTTAGAACGAATCATCTCTCACACACTCTTTCAGTCTATACAGAATAAAATGGACCCATACCAGTTTGCGTAGAAACAACAGCGCAGCACTAATACTGGCTGTTGCTACCCTCATTTATCTTGTCTCAAAACATCTGGATGCATCGAAAATAAAATCCTATGCCAGAGTACTTTTCATAGACTTCTCCTCTGCATTCAAAACGATACAGCCCTACTGTAAACTATACTGTACTGCTCCCTAAAATGCATCAGATGGAGATAGACCCAAATCTGATCCATTGGTACTGCTCCTTTCTCATCAACAGGCAACAGCTGCACATAGACAGTGCATTGTCCTGGACACACCATGTGGATTTCAACTGCAATAATGTACAACGGAGGATTTACTTTTTAAGGAGACTTAGGTCATTTGGAGCCAGTAAGGAAATTCTCTATCTATTCTTCTGCTCCACCATTGAAAGTGTCCT
Source organism: Zingel zingel (assembly GCA_023566125.1). NCBI lineage: Eukaryota > Metazoa > Chordata > Actinopteri > Perciformes > Percidae > Zingel > Zingel zingel. The sequence goes on along the minus strand of CM042320.1, from coordinate 37,329,248 downwards.
ACAGTACGGAGGCTCAGTCTGGTACAGTGGCCTCTCAGACCAACTAAAAGGTGGTGGGTCACTCTGTGGAAAATTCCTTCCTCAAGAGCTGCACTTAGCATACCCACAGACTGGCGGGGAAAATCTCCATGGACCCTTCTCATGTTTTACGTGACAAATACCATGATCAACAACCCCCCCCCCCCCCCCCCACGCATACATCCCCCACACTTAGGACTGCGCCGCGCCCCACCAAACCCACCCCACTCAACACGCACTGTGATTATACCCCCCCCCCCCCCCATTTTGTATGACCTTATCTTAAGTGTGAAACACTTACAGTTACCAGTTATATATAACTGTGTTCATAATTACAAACAAATGTAGGAACAATGCTTTATAAATGATGCATTAAGTATTTCCTAATACTTAACTGATGCTTCATAGTGTGTAGTTATTATAATGTGCTATCTATAATAAAGTGTTACCAAAAAGACTTATACAACTTGTACTTTAAAAATAGCGTGTACAGTAAACTTTTATTGACGTAATGTGTAAGCAAAAACCAAGACATGGCCAAACGAAATGAAACCTGAAACATGAGATGATAAATTCTCTTTCTATAAATCTGTCTCACCATATTTGGTATGAATACCACATGGTATAGATTTAACTTTTGCTGTGCCATCAAAACCGAGTTTAATATAAAGGCTACTGGTGAACACAGAGTGTGACACTAAAGATCTGGGAGTTCCTGCTTGTGGTAAAACTTTTTTCCTAAGCTTAAGGCCATTTTATTAATATTATTTAAGAAAGAAGTTACGAAAATAGAAACATTTGTTGACTGAATCTTGTTTTTACACATACTCTAACAACAAAAACTGTTTTGAACAGGATTGGGGAATACTGTTGACAGAGAGGTCAGGTAAGGAAACTTTTAATTTAACATTTTTTCTTTAAAAGCGTAATACATTGGGCGCCTGGGTAGCTCACCTGGCACAGCACGCACCCACATATAGAGGCTCAGTCCTGGACGCAGCGGCCGTGGGTTCACTTCCGACCTGCAGCCCTTTGCTGCATGTCATTCCCCCTCCTCTTTCTCCGCCTTCAAGTCTAAGCTGTAAAATGCCCAAAGAAAAAATCTTAAAAAATAAATAAATAAAAGCGTAATATGTAAAATGTGCAAACTATTTCTCATTCGTTGAATTTCTGCAGTTGTCAAGTCTGAAAAGGATTGAATCACTTTGAAGTCAAAGCCCACCTGTAACGATACCATGACATGGTTTCAGTTTGGATATGTTCAGCAGAATTTTAAGTTTGACCACTGTTGGACTTAGTCTAAGATGACAGTTCCTTTATAATTATCTAACAGACATCAGCCGGCACCATGAGTACGGACTCGGAGATGGCCATTTATGGCAAAGCTGCCATTTACCTTCGTAAGCCAGAAAGGGAAAGAATTGAGGCTCAAAGTGCACCATTTGATGCCAAGAGTGCCTGCTACGTGGCCGATGTCAAGGAGCTTTACTTGAAGGGGAAAATCCTCAAGAAAGATGGTGACAAAGTCACCGTTGAAGTCCTGACCACTAAGGAGGTTAGTATCATGAAGTCTGAGTCAACTGAGAGAATCAATATGATCAGTTCTCATTGTGACAAATGTTCTATTCCAGGAGAGGACAGTGAAAGAAGCTGACGTCTATCCAATGAACCCTCCCAAGTATGATAAGATTGAGGACATGGCCATGATGACCCATCTCAATGAAGCCTCTGTGCTGTATAACCTCAAAGAGCGTTATGCAGCATGGATGATCTACGTAAGACAATCTGCCTAATGACAAAAGAGAACTATTGCAAATTGCTAAACTTGTAGGAAACATGAAGGTAACTGTTGAATCTCTATGATCACTTTCAGACCTACTCTGGGTTGTTCTGTGCCACTGTGAACCCCTACAAGTGGCTCCCAGTGTACGATGCTGAATGTGTAGCCGCCTACAGAGGCAAGAAGCGTATGGAGGCTCCACCCCATATCTTCTCTGTCTCTGACAACGCTTTTCAGTTCATGCTTACTGGTAAGTCAATACCAAAACAATTTATCAGTATATGAGGTTTCTGTTGCAGTAAAACACAGTACATTTTTTTTGTGTTTTATTTAACAGATAGGGAGAACCAGTCTGTCTTGATCACGTGAGTTTGTTACATTTACATTTGTAGACTTTGTTTAACATAGTCAAATATCTTGATTAAATTCTTATAAGTCTGTGTCTATACCTAGTGGAGAATCTGGTGCTGGAAAGACTGTGAACACCAAGCGTGTCATCCAGTACTTTGCAACAATTGCAGTTGGTGGACCAAAGAAGGACACATCAAAGGTATGTTACTGTATGATGAGTACAATTCAGGGTTCTTCTGTATGAAATATTTTTCCAGGGTAGAAAAATAGTTATTTTCTAATAGCAATTCTAAACCTGGATTATAGGGTTCACTGGAGGATCAGATTATTGCAGCCAATCCACTGCTGGAAGCCTATGGTAACGCCAAAACTGTGAGGAATGACAACTCTTCCCGTTTTGTAAGTATGGAACAATTTCTACATATGAGAGAGGTCTTGTTACAGATTGCCAATGTGGAGGGACATTAAAAGTCCTTTGTTCCAAACAGGGTAAATTCATCAGAATCCATTTCGGCGCAACTGGCAAACTGGCTAGTGCAGATATTGAGACATGTAAGTAATAATACTCATAGTACATACAAAAAACTGGAATTGAGAATTGGCCAGGCTGTGATGTATGAACAATATTTGTAGATCTGCTGGAGAAGTCCAGAGTGACATTCCAGCTTCCTGATGAAAGAGGCTATCACATCTTCTATCAGATGATGACTGCACACATGCCTGAGCTGATTGGTAAGAAGAGTGAGAGCACATTGTTTAACCTGTTTTCATATGAAACAAATGTTCTGACGTTTTCACCCTTTTTTCATCTCCAGATTTGGCACTTATCACCACCAACCCCTACGACTTCCCCATGTGTAGCATGGGTCAGATCACTGTGGCCAGCATTGACGACAAAGTTGAGCTGGAAGCCACGGATGTGAGTGATCTCCACTTCATAGTATTTAAAATATGTCTGCATTGAATGCAACATAAAAATTCCCATTGCACTTTTCTAAAACAATTATGTTTTGTGTGGACCTCTTTTGAACTCAGAATGCCATTGATATCCTGGGCTTCAGTAATGAAGAGAAGATGAGCATCTACAAGTTGACTGGTGCTGTGCTCCACCATGGTAACATGAAGTTCAAGCAGAAGCAGCGTGAGGAACAGGCTGAGCCTGATGGCACAGAGGGTGAGTGTTTAATGTCAGCTCAGAGTGTATCGCTTGGGAAAAAGAGAAATAAATCCCACTGGTGTCTGTTTACATCATGATGGAAATCTCTGAACTATTTTCAGAGGCTGACAAGGTTGCTTACTTGCTGGGTCTGAACTCCGCTGACATGCTCAAGGCTCTGTGCTATCCCAGAGTGAAGGTCGGAAATGAGTATGTCACCAAGGGACAGACTGTACCTCAGGTAAACATGAAATATCAATATCCTACTATTTAAAATCATATTAGTTACGTTAGTTCTACTAAAATAATGTAGCATGTTTTTTTTTGTTTTTTTTAATAAAATGCAATGGTAGTGTTCAATATACCAAATTGATACTTTGGAAGACTTTTACACATTGAATACTAAATGCATAATGTAGAATAAGTCTAGGAAAATAACGTTATCTTCTGCCTTTTGCTTAGAAGTGGTGAATTTACCGCTCACAATAATTTAAATACGATACAGTGTCTGGTTTTGGTTTGATATCTATTGTCGGCAAGAAATGTTGTTAGCAACATGTATGCTATTTTTTTGAGTTTCCTCTTAGCGAAGTTATTCACTATGGGAGTTAGTCAAAGTGTGAGGGCCGTCTTGGTTCATCCTGCTTCAGACTACGGAGCCGGGTTTTTGTTGAATTACCCTCGGCTACAGTAGTTTGCATGCATTAGCTCAGAGGGCTAACTTGGCTTCCTTACTTTATTAGATCCTTCTTTTTATACATAGAAGAGTTTGTTTTTATCCGTACGTGCTGCATGTTACGTATTTTGCGCATTTGGGTCACCACATTCAACCGGACTGACTCAGAGATTTCTGCCTTTATTAGAGAGATTAGAATAAATTCAAAATGCCAGTAATCCATGATTTTACAAAAAGGCTTGATCAAATCACATCCTTGTTTTTATTCAGGTGATGAACTCAGTGACTGCCCTGGCCAAGGCTATCTATGAGAGGATGTTCTTGTGGATGGTCATTCGTATTAACCAGATGTTGGACACTAAACAAGCAAGACAGTTCTATATTGGTGTCCTGGATATTGCTGGATTTGAAATCTTTGACGTAAGCTTAATTTCAAACAACTCAGAAGCTGGTGAATTTTTCCTGACAGAATCATTCTTATTGCCATGTGAGAGATCATATTGATTATTTGTCCCCTCACAGTTCAACACCTTGGAACAGCTGTGCATCAACTTCACCAATGAGAAACTGCAACAATTTTTCAACCACACCATGTTTGTCCTGGAGCAAGAGGAGTACAAGAAGGAGGGTATTATCTGGGAGTTCATTGACTTTGGCATGGACTTGGCTGCCTGTATTGAGCTCATTGAAAAGGTAATCAATTAATTTAGTAATTATATATACTTGTTTTTAATTTGACTTAATGTATCACTTAATGACACACTTCTTACCACTTTTTTAAGCCCATGGGCATCTTCTCCATCCTTGAAGAGGAGTGCATGTTCCCCAAGGCCACAGACACATCCTTCAAGAACAAACTGTATGACCAGCATCTTGGCAAAACTAAAGCATTTGAGAAGCCTAAGCCCGCCAAAGGCAAGGCTGAGGCCCACTTCTCCCTGGTGCACTACGCTGGTACTGTGGACTACAATATTATTGGCTGGCTGGACAAGAACAAGGATCCACTGAATGACTCCGTTGTTCAGCTGTACATGAAATCCTCAGTGAAAGTGCTGGCTATCTGCTTCCCTCCTGTCGTTGAGGGTACGATAGTAACTACAGTAAAATGAAACATTTTTTAAGGTTATAATGTAAATGTATTTTAAGGTTATAATGTATATTTGTTCATGTAAATTGTATGTCTACTTTAAATTATCAACAGAAACTGGTGGCAAGAAGGGAGGCAAGAAGAAGGGTGGTTCTATGCAGACTGTGTCTTCACAGTTTAGGGTAAGGCAAACCAGTAGTGTGTATATATATATATATATATATATATATATATATATATATATATATATATATATATATATATATATATATATCAGTTTATGTTCAAACTCACAATTGTTACATGTCATGATAAGACTCCCCATCTTGGATCTACAGGAGAACTTGGGGAAGCTGATGACTAACTTGAGGAGCACCCATCCTCACTTTGTGCGCTGCCTGATTCCCAATGAGTCAAAGACTCCAGGTAGATAGAGAACACAATCTTAAGAAATTCTTTGAGGAGAGGTCTTGTTTGTTAATATGGTTTACTTCATTTTGTGCTATAATTTTTTCAAATAATTAATTAAGAAATGTCTTTTTTACAGGTCTGATGGAGAACTTCCTGGTCATCCATCAGCTCAGGTGTAACGGTGTGCTGGAGGGTATCAGAATCTGCAGAAAAGGTTTCCCCAGCAGAATTCTCTATGCTGACTTCAAGCAGAGGTATCAATGGATATTTTAAGAGAATTTTGATACAGATTATTTAAAAAAAAATGCTCACACTGACCTTTACCTCTCTCATACAACTCAAGGTACAAGGTGCTGAATGCCAGTGTCATCCCCGAGGGCCAGTTCATTGACAACAAGAAGGCTTCAGAGAAGCTGCTTGGGTCAATTGATGTTCCACATGACGAGTACAAATTCGGACACACCAAGGTAAACACCTGGCTTTCTAATTTCACTGACAAATAATGACCGAGGAGGTTAGGTTGTTCAGTCCGGTGTGTCTGCATGTTTTTCTGTTAATTATATAGCAGAATATGTCAAAAGTACTTGTAGAGTTTGATGCCAAGGAAAAAGTGATTTATTGTTAGTATAGAGGCAGAGAAGCTTGCAAGTGACCATTTATAAAACACCTTTGACTTAAAACCCATGAACCATGTGGGGAAGGTGAAATCTTTTTAGATTTTGTTTTACAGGGTGTGAAGTATTCACTATCTGAGTTCATTCTAAATTAATTTTTAATTTTTTGTTTGATCAGGTGTTCTTCAAGGCCGGTCTGCTGGGTGTCCTTGAGGAGATGAGAGATGAAAAACTGGCAACTCTGGTCACCATGACTCAGGCTTTGTGCCGTGGTTATGTCATGAGAAAGGAGTTTGTGAAGATGACGGAGAGGAGGCATGTTGAAAACAGCTCATTCTGAATGATGGTACGAAAAATCAATAACAATAGTGTCCATAACAGCTACTTCTTGTCCTCAGGGAAGCCATATATTCCATCCAGTACAACATCCGCTCATTCATGAATGTCAAACACTGGCCATGGATGAAGGTGTATTACAAGATCAAGCCTCTGCTGAAGAGTGCTGAAACTGAGAAGGAGCTGGCAAATATGAAGGAGAACTACGATAAGATGAAAACTGACTTGGCTGCTGCCCTGGCCAAGAAGAAGGAACTGGAGGAGAAGATGGTGTCCCTTCTGCAGGAGAAGAATGATCTGCAACTGCAAGTAGCATCTGTAAGTACACATCGACAGACAGTTCTGTTTTTTCATATACAAATTTATGTCCTTACATCAACATCTGTTTTCATATCTTTACCTAGGAATCAGAGAATCTGAATGATGCTGAAGAAAGATGTGAGGGACTTATCAAGAGTAAGATTCAGATGGAGGCCAAACTCAAAGAGACAACTGAGAGACTGGAGGATGAAGAGGAAATCAATGCTGAGCTCACTGCCAAGAAGAGAAAGCTGGAGGATGAATGCTCTGAGCTCAAGAAGGACATTGATGACCTGGAGCTTACCTTGGCCAAAGTGGAGAAAGAGAAACATGCCACAGAGAACAAGGTTCGTAAATAATGATCTGTCCATCAGATCAAGTAAGATTATAATGATGACCGTTTAAAGACAAGATTTTTCTTGCACACTTAGGTGAAGAACCTGACTGAGGAGATGGCCTCTCAGGATGAGAGCATTGCTAAGCTGACCAAGGAAAAGAAAGCCCTTCAGGAGGCTCATCAGCAGACTCTGGATGACCTGCAGGCTGAGGAAGACAAAGTCAACACTCTGACCAAGGCCAAGACCAAGCTTGAGCAACAAGTGGATGATGTAAGTTTACAAAGTCTCTTGGATTGGCAAAGCAGGATTCTTCTTCTTGAATGTGATGGTTAAAAACACATCTTATTTCTTAGCTTGAGGGTTCTCTGGAGCAAGAGAAGAAGCTCCGTATGGACCTTGAGAGAGCCAAGAGAAAGCTTGAGGGTGATCTGAAACTGGCCCAGGAATCCATCATGGATCTTGAGAATGACAAGCAGCAGTCTGATGAGAAGATCAAAAAGTAACTAAGTGTATCAATTTGTACAACCATTCTTTTAAAAAGAAATATGATCAACTGCATGAACTCTATGTATTTCATCTAAACTTCTCACAGGAAGGACTTTGAAATCAGTCAGCTGCTTAGCAAGATTGAAGATGAGCAGTCTCTGGGTGCTCAGCTTCAGAAGAAGATCAAGGAGCTCCAGGTAACATATGGTTTTACAGAAACCATTCCTGCAAATGTTCCCAATTTGTGTATAAAAAGTTAGCATGTACTCAAAGACCATAAATCTATATTAAACAGGCTCGTATTGAGGAACTGGAGGAGGAGATTGAGGCTGAGCGTGCTGCTCGTGCCAAGGTTGAGAAGCAGAGAGCTGACCTCTCCAGGGAACTTGAGGAGATCAGTGAGAGGTTGGAGGAGGCCGGTGGTGCCACTGCTGCTCAGATTGAGATGAACAAGAAGCGTGAAGCCGAGTTCCAGAAGCTCCGTCGTGATCTTGAGGAGTCCACTCTGCAGCATGAAGCCACTGCTGCTGCTCTTCGCAAGAAACAGGCTGACAGCGTTGCTGAGCTGGGAGAGCAGATCGACAACCTCCAGCGTGTAAAGCAGAAGCTTGAGAAGGAAAAGAGTGAATACAAGATGGAGATTGATGACCTCTCCAGCAACATGGAGAATGTTGCTAAAGCAAAGGTACACAATGCATGGAATGCCATTTTATTACCCAAATTAGTATAGTAAATAATGTAATTAATATTATAAATGAAATCTGATCAGTGATCTCATCTCTATTTACTCATTAGGGAAATCTTGAAAAGATGTGCCGTACTCTAGAGGACCAACTTAGTGAACTTAAGACCAAGAATGATGAAAATGTCCGTCAAATCAATGACACAAGTGCACAGAGAGCACGTCTCCTGACAGAAAATGGTATCTACAAGCTATCAGTTAATGATCTGTTGTGTATGTTATTGAAAAAAGTGACACAAACTAATGTATCATGACATCTTTCACACAAGGTGAGTTCAGCCGTCAAGTTGAAGAGAAAGAAGCTCTTGTCTCCCAGCTGACCAGAGGCAAACAGGCATTCACACAGCAGATTGAGGAGCTGAAAAGACAGATTGAAGAGGAGGTTAAGGTAAGAAACTGTTAAGTAAGTGTGTATTGGTAGTATTAGTTTGGGATTAAGGAATTTTGTAAATTCATTCATATGTCTTTAACCAGGCCAAAAATGCTCTTGCCCATGGACTGCAATCAACCCGCCATGACTGTGATCTGCTGAGGGAGCAGTTTGAGGAGGAGCAAGAGGCCAAGGCTGAGCTGCAGCGTGGAATGTCCAAGGCCAACAGTGAGGTGGCTCAGTGGAGATCTAAGTATGAAACTGATGCTATCCAGCGCACTGAGGAGCTTGAGGAAGCCAAGTGAGTAACATTCAAAAAATGCAATGGCGGCATTTTAATTTGGAGCAAACATTTTACAACGCTGTTTTCATGTGATAATTCAGATCCATAAAAACATAGCCCAAATAATAGGCTAATTAGAAATTTACCCCATTTTCCAATAACTGTTATTTTGAAAAATACTCACTATGCTAAGTGCATTATGCTTTTCAACAAATCACAATGACACCAGTGTTATGCCAGTAGGCTAAATTCAAAAAGAATACATGCTGTAGTAAAGACACAAACGTCTAGTACTTAAATGTAATATGAGATGCACCTTCCGAGATACGATTTCCAGAAAAGTTATGATCGGGCCGAGACAGTGTTTGTATGTCATATATAGATTTGCTAACTGTTACATAACCAAGTTGCAGATTCCTGTTACTAAGGCTTCAGGTAGCATTTTTAGTTGGAAACAAATCTTACCTTTTTCAAACAGGAAAAAGCTGGCTCAGCGTCTTCAGGAGGCTGAGGAGCAGATTGAGGCAGTGAATTCCAAGTGTGCTTCTCTTGAGAAAACCAAACAGAGGCTCCAGGGTGAGGTGGAGGACCTCATGATTGATGTGGAGAGGGCCAATGGGCTGGCTGCCAACCTGGACAAGAAGCAGAGGAACTTCGACAAGGTAGCATTGTTTACTCTGTGTGGCCGAGCCACACAAACAATAGTCTCGCATTGCCAGACCTTCCTCCACAGCGCTGCGGAGGAGGGTCTGGCTAGTCCACACAGCATTCCGGGATGGGAGACAAACGTGCTCTGGTTTATTGGCATTTCTTTAAACCAATCACAATAGTCTTGGGCGGCGCTAAGCCCCGGACACAATAACGGTTCCTCTGCAAAATAGCCTCGGGAAGGAACTTGTTTTGGTGGAACGTGTACATTCAAAAGTTGTTTTTGTTGTGCAACTCTGGTTGGACAGATAGTTTAGCTAGCTGTCTGGATTTAACCTGCAGAGATCTGAGGAGCAGTTAACCATAGTCCTCAGAAATCCACCGGAGTTTAAAATGCCAACACAAAGAAAGGGGAAAGTGTGGGACATCCGGCCTAAAATGAGGGACATCTAGCGGAATTTCCGGCAGCACCTGAACAATCCCGGAAGAGGAACGTCATCAATGCAGACTAAACAAACAATGAAATATGTATGTATTTGTCTTCATGTTGTTAAATAACCAACTTAACTGTGTTATTCAGGTGTTGGCAGAGTGGAAACAGAAGTACGAGGAGGGTCAGGCAGAGCTCGAGGGAGCACAGAAGGAGACTCGTTCTCTCAGCACTGAGCTGTTCAAGATGAAGAACTCTTATGAGGAATCTCTGGATCAGCTGGAGACAATGAAGCGTGAAAACAAGAACCTGCAACGTGAGTTCTACATGTAGTAGTTACACTGTATTCAACACATGTATTTCTTAGACTGTATTTAACACGTTAGAATAAAGTGTTTATATTTTATGTTTTAAGGCTTAACAATATAAAACACATGTATCTCTCTGCAGAGGAGATCTCAGATCTGACTGAACAGATTGGTGAGACTGGCAAGAGCATCCATGAGCTGGAGAAGTCCAAGAAGCAGGTGGAGACTGAGAAGGCTGAGATCCAGACAGCTCTTGAAGAGGCTGAGGTACTTTTTCTTCTGGGGACATCTTCTGAAAAAAAAATCTAAATCATGGACAAATACACTTTAAAAAGGTTTGAAGGCAGAAATTAATATTTTATTCTTTGATATCATCAGGGAACTCTGGAACACGAGGAGTCAAAGATCCTGCGTGTCCAGCTGGAGCTCAACCAGATTAAGGGTGAGGTGGACAGGAAGCTGGCAGAGAAAGATGAGGAGATGGAGCAGATCAAGAGGAACAGCCAGAGGGTGATTGACTCCATGCAGAGCAATCTGGATTCTGAGGTCAGGAGCAGAAACGATGCCCTGAGAATCAAGAAGAAGATGGAGGGAGACCTGAATGAGATGGAGATTCAGTTGAGCCACGCAAATCGCCAGGCTGCTGAGTCCCAGAAGCAGCTGAGGAATGTGCAGGCACAGCTGAAGGTATTATTAGACAAAGAGTTGTTGCACAGACTATAATCAGTGCAGGTACATTTTGCCATTCATGTGAATACTTTCCTGATATTTTTTTCCAGGATGCACAACTGCACCTTGATGATGCTGTCAGAGCCCAGGAGGAGTACAAAGAACAAGCTGCTATGGTGGATCGCAGAAACGGTCTGATGGTAGCTGAAATCGAGGAACTTAGAGCTGCTCTGGAACAGACGGAGAGAAGTCGCAAAACTGCTGAGCAGGAGCTGGTGGACGCCAGTGAGCGTGTTGGACTTCTGCACTCTCAGGTATATAATCAATAATTTAAAAAATCACATTTTTAAAAGGGAACTATTATATAGCATTTTCAGGTTCATATTTGTATTTTGTGTTCGTACTAGGACATGTTTACATGCTTTCATGTTCAAAAAACCCTTCCTCAAACTGCCCATTGCTGCTGCACCTGTATTCACCATGGATGTATAAAGAGAACATATTCACCCTCTGTCTAAGACACTTTGTAGGAGTGCCTGTCTCTTTAAGCCCCCCTCAAAAAAAATCTAATAAAAAATAAAGGCTTCTAAACCAAATACTACTGCCGTTAGCATGTAGCTACTATAGTTAGCAGTGTAGCTACTATAGTTAGCATGTAGCTACTATAGTTAGCAGTGTAGCTACTATAGTTAGCAGTGGACAATCGAATATAGCAGCACTTTCTACAGTCAAAAGTCGCTGATAAAGGCTTTTAAACCAAATACTAACAGGAAATGTTTCAGGAGTAATGTGACCTGGGGAGAATTTAACAATATTGGCAGCCAAGATTACAGCTTTAACTGCCGTTAGCATGTAGCTACATGGGACAATGTTAACACCGCAGTAGCTTAAAGCAACACTGTAACTTTTCCCTCTTCGGTCCCCCTACAGGTTGTTTCATTGGAACTACAGCTCGTGTGGCTGTAGTTCCAATGAAACAACCTGAAGGGGGACCGAAGAGGTAAAAGTTACATAGTGTTGCTTTAAAAAAAAAAAAAAAATAATAATAATAATAATAATAATAATAATAATAATAATAATAATAATACTCACAGTAGTTCCTGCCTGGAGCAGACGACCAATCCCATGTCCAATAGAAGGCCAGCTAAGTATTTTGTGACACGTAGAAAAAAGTGTTGAAACCGGAGCGTTCAGAACAGTTAGCTGAACGTTTTAGCTTACGGGGATTTCTCTGAAATACATTTACCTTATTATTTTAATTATAACATTATAACATTGAAGATATGACAGAACATACGGAAAAGCATAATGTGTCCACTTTAAATAACATGTGAAAATCAAGCATGCAATGACTAAAGTTCCTAAAACTTTTTGCCTTTTAGAACACAAGCCTTCTGAACTCCAAGAAGAAGCTTGAGTCTGACCTGGTCCAGGTCCAGGGTGAAGTGGAGGACACTGTTCAGGAAGCAAGGAATGCAGAGGAGAAGGCCAAGAAGGCCATCACTGATGTGGGTTTACATTTTAATTGTTCTCACTTTTACTCCAATGTGTTTTTTCAAGACACATTGACAGCACCATTATGTAATTATCTTTAAATAACAGCTTCAAAATCATGTTTATGCTACACTGACTTACAAAGGGGAGACTGGGGCCTCTAATTAACATGTAATGTTGTCTCTTCTAGGCAGCTATGATGGCTGAGGAGCTGAAAAAGGAGCAGGATACCAGTGCTCACTTGGAGAGGATGAAGAAGAACCTGGAGGTCACTGTTAAGGACCTGCAGCACCGTCTGGATGAGGCTGAGAACCTGGCCATGAAGGGTGGCAAGAAGCAGCTGCAGAAACTTGAGTCCAGGGTAAGAAAGAAAGAAATAATTTGCAGAGCTGAACTAAAAACAAAAAAAAGAAAAGAAAAAAAGATGTATACTTATTTCCTTATTGTTCATTGAAGGTGCGTGAACTGGAGGCAGAGGTTGAAGCTGAGCAGAGACGTGGAGCAGATGCCATTAAGGGTGTCCGCAAATATGAGAGGAGGGTGAAGGAGCTCACCTATCAGGTACAGTCACTTTGATAGTTAACATACAAATCAACTTAACATATACAAAAAATATATTATTTTTTACTATTAAATAAACTTCAACAGACTGAGGAGGACAAGAAAAACGTTGCCAGGCTGCAGGATCTGGTTGACAAGTTGCAGCTCAAAGTCAAGGCCTACAAGAGGCAGGCTGAGGAGGCGGTAAGGACAATATATACATTTTCAACACTGAAAGCTTGATACCGTGGCAGATTTATTGCACACAAAGCAGACCGTTGGTATGTTAGGAGATTCAATAATGTCAATCTCTATGTTTTTCAGGAGGAGCAGGCCAACACTCATCTGTCCAAGTGCAGGAAGGTGCAGCATGAGCTGGAGGAGGCTGAGGAGCGCGCTGACATCGCAGAGTCCCAGGTCAACAAGTTGAGAGCAAAGAGCCGTGACTCTGGCAAGGTAAATATATACACATCAGCTTTATGAAAATGTAACCAAATGAAATTCCTTCTACTGTAATTTATGTCTCACAATACTTTAGTCATGACTGAAAAAAAATGACCATGATTCTTTTTAAGCCTTATATAATTAACAGTGGACAACACTTTCACAGAGTATGATGTGTACAACAAGTAATACTAGTAGTATTAATTGTTTCATTTTTTCCAGGGAAAAGAGGCAGCTGAGTAAAGAACTTCAGCTGATGGGCTGTTTCTGATCATATAATATGATGTGAAATATACCACAATAAAAGTGTGATTTTGTTTTTAAATGGCATTGTGTGTGAGTTTTTTTTATTTATATTTTTTTAAATCTGTGTCCTCTCTGAGATAGGAAATGTGAGCTAAACAAAATTTTACAATCTTTATTGCAATGGCTGGCTACATGAAGTACGCTGCATAGTTTTTTTATAGGATGGGGGCTGTTTTAATGTCAACAATCAACAAAAATACAGTATATACCTGAGGTAACCATCTGTAAAATTTGAGGTCTGTAATATGGTAAAAAAAACTAATACGTGTGCCCCCAATCTGCATGTATCGGCATTCAAAATAAATTCTCACTTTGAAGCTTTCTTTGAAGGCCAACAGTTTTGTATTTAAGAGTTCAATGTACCCTGGCATTCCAGTGAGTGCTCAGGTTTGGACTTGATTAAAATGCATCCAGCTGTAGAATGTGACTAGTGAGGAATCTTCAACAGGGGGTCCGGGACCCTTAGGGGGTCCTCAGAGGCAATGCAGGGGGGCCACCAAATTATTGTCAATTTTTAAACGTTCTTTTATAAAAATAAAAAATTCGTAACATGAATCCAACATATAATTAGAAAATATAAATCCCCACTGCTTGCTGGCAGCTACTAGTCACTAAAGTAGCCATCCACTGACACAGTTCATCATAATGATTCACTGTATCACATATCACATATACACCCTGACAGTTTTAAAATTAAAACATGATTTATAAAAACCACGGCAGCAATTATAAGGCTATTTTAAAAGTTTAGTATTCTATGTACTAAAAGTATGTATTAAGGCTTTAGGACACCCTACGAGTTATCGTAGGCCACATTTAACATGCAACTTCATTTTATACAATATATGTAGAAGGGGGGTCCCTGCTCCATCTCTCTTTCAGTTAAGGGGTCCTTGGCTTAAAAAAGGTTGAAGACCCCTGGACTAGTGGAAACCATAGACGGTATATAAGAATGGACCAACAGATCCCGTGTCTCTGGACGGAGACCAGTGAAGGATATTAGAAGCTCTTTTCCGGTGATGGCTGAGCGTTACTGAGCAGCCTCCAACTGAGCTTGAAGACGTAGATGTGACGTGAGCAACCTGTCTGAAAGTTGGAAGTCTTCTGGTAGCTGTGCCAAGAGAAATCTCAATCATTCCCAATCTAGCAGAGACGGAGAGCGTAGGTATATGTAAGGAGATAACATAGGCACAGGCTAATTACTGATCACTAACATGATAGTTAACATTAGTAATTACACTTAAACAGCTAATGGAAGTCCAAACTGCCTGAGAGCTTCTCCTGTACTATACGGTAATTCCTCTACTATGAGACAGTAAGTCTCGTGGTTATGACCCAATCGTTAGCCTATTTTTATAAAAACGTCTGCTACGGAGCCATAACGTGAGCTACAAGGTAATGGAGCCTTTTATACATTGTCGTGTTTCGGACAAATAGAGTCTTTAAACGCTTCAGATGTAAAGTTATTCTCTGTCAAAGTGACGTCAGAATGAATGGCAGTCAATGGAATGCTAATGGGGGGGGGGGGGGGCGGGGGGGGGGGGGGGTCGCTTTGTAGCATCAAAATGGCGCCATAGGAGGTTCGAGCTCTGTCAGATAAAAAAGAGGAGCCTAGAATGAGGACTAACTGAAATGGTTTCCAGTATTTTTATTGTTTCTAATTGTTTCATCTTCATTCTTTCAATTAATTATTTTTCACACCTCTGTTATCCTTCCTCTTTTAACCACGCATGCTATATAACCTCGTAGCTACCAGTAAACTCAGACAGGCTTTATTTGGTCTGAACGCGCCCTAAAATCAAATGTTCTTACAGGAACGGTTACTTGTTTAGCACGTGCTCTCAGTCCCGCTCAAGAGACAACCAATCCTGTGTGAGCAACAACACAGTGAGATTTGCATGAGTGGATATAAATTGACCGTTCTGTGGTCCGAGAGAACACATCCGAGTCAAACCTACTGCTGATCATGCCAGACCCCGCCGTCAAAGCGCCCAAGAAGGGCTCAAAGAAAGCTGTGTCCAAGAGCGTCAGCAAGACCGGTAAGAAGAAGCGAAAGACAAGGAAGGAGAGCTACGCCATCTACGTGTACAAAGTGCTGAAACAGGTCCATCCCGACACCGGCATTTCCTCCATGGCTATGGGCATCATGAACTCCTTTAAGAGTGACATCTTTGAGCGCATCGGCGGTGAGGCCTCTCGTCTGGCTCACTACAACAAGTGCTACACCATCACTTCCAGGGAGATCCAGACCGGTCCGCCTGCTGCTGCCCGGGGAGCTGAGTACACCAGCTCCAAGTAAACTTGTTGCCAGACCAACAAAACAAAGGCTCTTTTGAGAGACATTGTTCCTGTTGTCCTTAAGCTGTATTGTTATTGACATCGTAGTAAAACTTTGATAAACATGTGTAAATCTATGGTAGGCTAGTCATATAGAACAGACTGCAATCCTTGTCAAAGTCTGGAGTTCCAGGGTCCTCTTTCTTCCTTCCTTTTTTACTGTATACCCAAATTACAATGTATTCCTTTGCTCTGCACGTTAGATGCTAATTGCATTTCATTTTCTCAGTACTTACTGTAGGCTACCTGTTAAACCACATCTCATAAGTTAAACCTATTTACACCCTTTATTGATTGAATAGAGCGGTTACAGCAGCACAAAGACAGCAATAGTACAAATAAATAGAGACAGTCAAAAATGTGATAAGATGTAGGCTATATACATGTATATCAAACTAAGATAAATAAAATAAAAGCTATAAATAGAAACTATAGAAAAGCATATGGAGACAACATTGCAAGGTAAAGCGACAGTGGTGATTAAGTAAGTCTATGTTAAGAGTACACCACACTGATTAAGTAATGGTACTTATAGATATAGTTCGTGTTTTACACTTTTCATATGATTTCAGCTTAGTTGGTTTCCACACAAGTACGGTTTGGCTGCAGCAGCATTTCTGTATGACTGCATTTTTGTAATATTTTACACAATTCATCCATATGGAAGCTATACTTCCAGGAGCACCTATAAGTGTGCTATCATTCACTGACTCCAGAGTCAGAGACTTTTAAGTTGATTTTAACTGTAATGTGGTGTGGCTGTTATGACATACTTTATGTGAATATTTCAAAAAGCTCTGCTTAAGCAATTGGCAGCAATGTATTGGGTTGGGTGATGGCACAACCTCATTAATCAAGTGTGCTTATAGGGACTGTTAGTGACTTCCCATAGGTTAAAACAATGTACTGGTTTGCCCCAACGAGCCCCTCTTAGGGGCCGCATCTTATCTCGTCCAACAGCACCCTCTGGTCGTCACAATTATCTCAACATGCGTGACAGGCACTCATTTGTTAGTTATCTTCCTTAACTCATACATAGCTTCATATTTGTTAAAATGTGAAGCATACATCTCAGTTTTGAAATACCATCATTTATATATAAAATGTCTTCAGAAACACTGGGATGGTACAAACTACTGCACCTTTGAAGTGACTTTTTAGCACAATTAAGTGAAAACATCACACTTTGCTAACATTGACTCTGCATGATTTTAAACAAGAAGCTATCAAACATGTAATAAAAAAATAGGCAGGACTGAGTATGAATATGGAATTGTTATTAAATTCACATTATGTATTCAATTCACAGATACATAATAGCCTACTGTATATGATACAGCAGTAGGCTAAATAAAACCCCTTTAGCCTATAGGCTACGTCATATATTTTTCCTACTTCATTTGCCTCTAAATTACCATAGATTTATATTTATAAATTAAACCTAATTAAACCAAATATACTTAATTAGGATATTGAATATGTAAGAACTTGAAATGACTAAGCATTGAACTAGGAATTACTCTTCCTCTTAACTCCACTATATCATAATGTCTGCTGTTAATGACAACAATAAGAAACAACAGGAAAACGCTCTTTAAAGATGATGTGGGTTGCTCTTTAAAGAGCCTTTGGTCGTAGTTTTTATTCATCAGACCGATTACAGCTCACTTCTTCTTAAGCCCCTGACACACTAACCCGACGGCCAACCGTTGGCAGAAAAGGCAGTCAGATTGATCAGTTGGCTCCCCGAGGTCCAAAAAGTGTCTCAGAACACACCGAAGCAACGCTGACTTGAGCGTGTAATATGTCTCCATAACAGCATGCGGCACTAATCTGTATTGTTGCCCAAAAAAATGAAAACCAGCGACTGTCATGGCGGCTTGTTCAGAATACAATCTCATATTTTAAAATAGTTCACCGAAACGTGTTTCTGAGAACATTTTAAGCGATAAATACGCCGTGCAGTTGCGGAATCTGTCTTCATTTCAGATCGACAAAGGTCAGTTTAAAAGATTTTTGTCAGATTTTGAGAGGCTTAGTCACGCTCATCCCACTCGTCATTTCCGGGTTAGCACTCCACCAATCAGATTGGTCATGGAGTCCGACTGCCCGCCCTCCGACGCAACATGTCAGGTCGGCCAAAATGAAGGCTGACAGCTCCTCGGATGGACGACGGCACGGAACACACCGAACAGACTCGAGTCACTGACCTCGCCAGACTGTCCGACGGCCGATTATCGGCTTGGTGTGTCACTGCCTTTAGGTGCTGCTGTCTTCTTCACTTTGGGCTTGGAAGCCTTTTTTGTGGGGGCTTTCTTGGCTGCAGTGGCCTTTTTGGCCACCTTCTTAGGACTCTTGGTAGCCTTCCTGGGACTCTTGGCCACTTTCTTAACCGCTGCGGGTTTCTTCGCCTTCTTCTGGGATTTCTTTACTGCTGCTGCTGGCTTATTGACTGCCGCTGCCTTGGTCTTGAGTTTCTTGGCTGCGGATTTCTTGGCTTTAGGAGTGGCTTTCTTGGTTGGCTTCTTAGCCTTCGTCTCGACAGCCTTCTTGTTCATCTTGAAGGAGCCGGAGGCCCCGGTCCCCTTAGCCACCAGGCTCTTGATGGTGGTCTTGACGCAGGTATTGTTGTTATCCACATCGTATCCTCCGGCAGCCAGAGCCTTCTTGAGGGCAGCCGCGGACATGCCACTCTGCTCCTTGGATGCGGCCAGAGCTTTAATGATGAGCTCACCGACGCTTGGGCCAACCTTCTTCGGATTGGAGACCTTCTTCTTAGCTGCTTTCGCCGGTGCAGCTGGAGCTAGAGCTGCTTCTTCTGCCATTTTCTTCTGAAGTTCTGTTGTTCTTACTCACGATAGCACGAGAGCCTGACTAGAATGTTCAAGAGACAAGAGCCCAGAGCAGCGGGCTGCTCTTAAACACACCATGAGAAACCGCGGAGACTCAACCCAGCTCGTGGCTCCTCTGTGCAGTCTGAAAGCCGCGCCACTTGTGTTTTCTCTTCACTAATAAAATACTATAAACTAAATGTGGGAGAAGTGCTGAAGGATAATAGTGATGGGAGCCGATAGCGGAATTGCTATCTTCATATTGAAGTTATGTAGAGCTCTGATGCTTTCTGCATTTTGTTCGTGGAGCCTCCAAACCTCACCTATTCTGCCGTGGCCAGCACTGCTCAGCAGCTTTTCTCACTCATTTCTCTCCTAAAATGATTTCAAATGCATCAGAGTTCCATCAAAAGCAGTTTTCCAACTGGCCCACATGTTTGTCCAGGGACTCAGTGTAAAAACAACAATCTGCTGTTGATCAGTTTGTAATAAACTGAAGTTTGTCTGGTAGCATCAAACACACTAAGGATGGCTGAGGCTTTATGGTGCACTTTAGCCAGACTTTATTAGAGCTGCTCGCTGTGTCTGTGAACATGTCCTCTGCTGAGCACTAGGCCTACGTTTACAGTTTTTCTCAACTGCTTTGGCACAATCGTCGAATCACTACTAAACTTTGTCAAACTATATGACTATTTATAGGAACATTAGGTCAGTTGTTCACATGACTGTAGTCATTTAGAATTGCTTTGGCGCAAGATCAAAATAGTTGGCATTAATTTGCTATTGAATCATATTACTCTCAAATGCAAATACCCACGTGTAAATCCCTTCATGCTAAATAGAGCAACCAACAATCACAATAATCTGTCACACATAAACTATACAAAATATTCAGGTATATGTGGTATTGTTGTAAAAGTTGTGAGATGGATTAGGCTAGGTGGGGAACAAGTCATCTTCTTCACAATTTAGAGCAGCCAAACGTTGCCTGTCCACACAGGTTTTTTGATGGAGTTTATCCAACCATACTCCCCATTACTTGATCCCACTGAGTCTTGATCCCATCGATTTTTTTCTGCATGGAGATGGACGGTATATGATCACCGTCCTCATGACCAGTTGTCGGTGCAATGGATGCATCATGACAAAAGGTTTTTCTCTTGTTGCATTGCAAGGGTGTGATGACGATGAAAGGTTGTGGCCTGAAAGAGAGGAGAGATTGGATGACACGAGGTTGATACATTTGCAGCATGTTTTCTTTTTTCTTGCACATATTTAACATATTTATTGTAATTTTGCTGTTGTATATCTTTTTTTCTGTACAAGCTTTCTTTATGTATTAGCAGTTGGCATGTGGGTACATTTAATGAGAAATACATGTTTTGTTGAAAGTAGTGTGTGCCATGAATGACATCACTATTATTCAGTTGCATAAATATACAATGTTAGCCATTGGACAATATTACACTTTTAGATACACATTCGGCATGATGTCTTTGCATTTTGACTAGAGCTGGGCAATATATCAATATTATATCATAATATTATGATATCGTCTTAGATGTTGGATATCGTAATATCGTAATATGGCATAAGTGTTGTGTTTTCCTGTTTTTAAAGGCTGCATTACAGTAAGGTTATGTCATTTTCTGAACTCACCAGACTGTAACTGTTCTATTATTTGCCTTTACCCACTTAGTCATTATATCCACATTACTGATGATTATTTATCAAAAATCTCATTGTGTAAATATTTTGTGAAAGCACCGATAGTCAACACTACAGTATCGTTGCGGTATCGATATCGAGGTATTTGGTCAAAAATATTGTAATATTTGATTTTCTCCATATCGCCCAGCCCTAATTTTGACTCTCTTGGTCTAAGCAATGATAAAGGAACCTTTTTGTTTTGATGACAATGATTTACTCATTGATGGATTGAAACATGAGTTTTGATTGAGTTATCACCTTAAGCAGTTCACAGTGGTGTGCTGAATGTACCACACTGTGTGAGGATTGTACTTAGAGGTTTGACAATTGTAAGTTTGTTTCAGTAAATGTACCAGATTGATTGAGAAAAACTGTAATATAAATAGTTAATAGTTCTACTATTAATGATCAAACACACTGACAAATACATGTCACCTGTCTGGGGAAGCACATGTGGATTTATATGTCAGTTACACTGCTTCATATCATGCCTAAGTATAAGAAAACTTTGTTAAGTGTCACACAGCAGTTATTCTGTGCTGCTCTGCTGAGTTTGAAAGCTTGGACTGACTGAAATTTAGATATTCAATTGCGAAGTGGCATCTTTCTAACAGCTTAATGAAACCAGTTTGATCCAAAATGACAAACACTACAATTACAATTCTTAATGTTATTCTTATTATGGGCTGTTATACAACCACTCAAAATTATTCTGTTTTAAACATTGGATCATATATATCAGTGTGCAAATTTTAATGCACACTTCGACCCTGCGTCATATAGGCTAGTGTTTTGTATCACTGGGGGTATAGTGCAAATACTGCCTATAATAAATTAAATTAAAGGACCTATGACTTGCTGCTTTTTGGATGCTTTTATATAGGCCTTAGTGGTCCCCTAATACTGTATCTGAAGTCTCTTTTATATAGACCTTAGTGGTCCCCTAATACTGTATCTGAAGTCTCTTTTATATAGACCTTAGTGGTCCCCTAATACTGTATCTGAAGTCTCTTTATATAGACCTTAGTGGTCCCCTAATACTGTATCTGAAGTCTCTTTATATAGACCTTAGTGTTCCCCTAATACTGTATCTGAAGTCTCTTTTATATAGACCTTAGTGGTCCCCTAATACTGTATCTGAAGTCTCTTTTATATAGGCCTTAGTGGTCCCCTAATACTGTATCTGAAGTCTCTTTTATATAGGCCTTAGTGGTCCCCTAATACTGTATCTGAAGTCTCTTTTATATAGACCTTAGTGGTCCCCTAATACTGTATCTGAAGTCTCTTTTATATAGACCTTAGTGGTCTCCTAATACTGTATCTGAAGTCTCTTTTATATAGACATTAGTGGTCCCCTAATACTGTATCTGAAGTCTCTTTTATATAGACCTTAGTGGTCCCCTAATACTGTATCTGAAGTCTCTTTTATATAGGCCTTAGTGGTCCCCTAATACTGTATCTGAAGTCTCTTTTATATAGACCTTAGTGGTCCCCTAATACTGTATCTGAAGTCTCTTTTATATAGACCTTAGTGGTCCCCTAATACTGTATCTGAAGTCTCTTTTATATAGGCCTTAGTGGTCCCCTAATACTGTATCTGAAGTCTCTTTTATATAGACCTTAGTGGTCCCCTAATACTGTATCTGAAGTCTCTTTATATAGGCCTTAGTGGTCCCCTAATACTGTATCTGAAGTCTCTTTTATATAGACCTTAGTGGTCCCCTAATACTGTATCTGAAGTCTCTTTTATATAGACCTTAGTGGTCCCCTAATACTGTATCTGAAGTATCTTTATATAGGCCTCAGTGGTCCCCTAATACTGTATCTGAAGTCTCTTTTATATAGGCCCTAGTGGTCCCCTAATACTGTATCTGAAGTCTCTTTATATAGGCCTTAGTGGTCCCCTAATACTGTATCTGAAGTCTCTTTTATATAGGCCCTAGTGGTCCCCTAATACTGTATCTGAAGTATCTTTATATAGGCCTTAGTGGTCCCCTAATACTGTATCTGAAGTCTCTTTTATATAGGCCCTAGTGGTCCCCTAATACTGTATCTGAAGTCTCTTTATATAGGCCTTAGTGGTCCCCTAATACTGTATCTGAAGTCTCTTTATATAGGCCTCAGTGGTCCCCTAATACTGTATCTGAAGTCTCTTTTATATAGACCTTAGTGGTCCCCTAATACTGTATCTGAAGTCTCTTTTATATAGGCCTTAGTGGTCCCCTAATACTGTATCTGAAGTCTCTTTTATATAGACCTTAGTGGTCCCCTAATACTGTATCTGAAGTCTCTTTTATATAGACCTTGGTGGTCCCCTAATACTGTATCTGAAGTCTCTTTTATATAGACCTTAGTGGTCCCCTAATACTGTATCTGAAGTCTCTTTTATATAGACCTTAGTGGTCC
Organism: Zingel zingel; assembly: GCA_023566125.1. Lineage (NCBI taxonomy): Eukaryota > Metazoa > Chordata > Actinopteri > Perciformes > Percidae > Zingel > Zingel zingel. Next base: position 37,306,177 of record CM042320.1, on the reverse strand, counting down.
CCTAATACTGTATCTGAAGTATCTTTTATATAGGCCTTAGTGGTCCCCTAATACTGTATCTGAAGTCTCTTTTATATAGGCCTTAGTGGTCCCCTAATACTGTATCTGAAGTCTCTTTTATATAGGCCTTAGTGGTCCCCTAATACTGTATCTGAAGTCTCTTTTATATAGACCTTAGTGGTCCCCTAATACTGTATCTGAAGTCTCTTTTATATAGACCTTAGTTGTCCCCTAATACTGTATCTGAAGTCTCTTTTATATAGACCTTAGTGGTCCCCTAATACTGGATCTGAAGTCTCTTTTATATAGGCCTTAGTGGTTCACTAATACTGTATCTGAAGTCTCTTTTATATAGGCCTTAGTGGTGCCCTAATACTGTATCTGAAGTCTCTTTTATATAGGCCTTAGTGGTCCCCTAATACTGTATCTGAAGTCTCTTTCCCTAAATTCAGCCTTGGTGCAGAATTACATCGACTAGAGCCAGTCCCACAATGAGCTTTCCTTAGGATGTGCCATTTCTGTGTCTGTAGCTATTGAGGAGGAGAGAGGGGGGGTCAAGGTGGAGGGGGGGGGGGGGGGGGGTGGCCTTGACCAACTACCACTTTGCTTGTTTGCAAGCCATAATGTCTCTGTCTTTATCATGGGCAGGCCATTGACAGAGACCAGTGAAGGATATTAGAAGCTCTTTTCCGGTGATGGCTGAGCGTTACTGAGCAGCCTCCAACTGAGCTTGAAGACGTAGATGTGACGTGAGCAACCTGTCTGAAAGTTGGAAGTCTTCTGGTAGCTGTGCCAAGAGAAATCTCAATCATTCCCAATCTAACAGAGACGGAGAGCGTAGGTATATATGTAAGGAGATAACATAGGCACAGGCTAATTATTGCTAACTAAAATGCTAGTTAACATTAGTAATTAAACTTAAACAGCTATTGTAAGTCAAAACTGCCTGCGAGCTTCTCCTGTACTATACGGTAATTTTGTTAGCCTATTTTTATAAAAACGTCTGCTACGGAGCCATAACGTGAGCTACAAGGTAATGGAGCCTTTTATACATTGTCGTGTTTCTTTAGAAATAAACAACGGACAAATAGAGTCTTTAAACGCTTCAGATGTAAAGTTATTCTCTGTCAAAGTGACGTCAAAATGAATGGCAGTCAATGGGATGCTAACGGGGGGTGAGTGCTTGTTAGCATCAAAACGGCACCATAGGATCTACGCGTTGTGAGGAGAAGCCTACCCCCTTGGGCAAAGCAGAGACATTGGAGGTAACCTTTCCCCTTATGAGCTCATAAGGAGGAGATTCCAGATCAGCCCATCTCAGCTTTCATTTTCTCAAAGGCAGAGCAGGATACCCAGGGCTCGGGTTACACCTATCACCATTTCTAGCCACTGGGGGACCATAGGCAGGCTGGGGGAACTCATATTAATGTTAAAAAACCTCATAAAGTGACATTTTCATGCTATTGGACCTTTAAATCCAAATAATAATAAAAAAAACGACGACACAAGTGGATTTTAGGATGCACTGGTCTTAACAAGTAGAGTTTACATCAGGGGTCTTTAACGTTTTTAAGGACAAGGAATGTCCAGGGTTCAAAATTAGCTTTTTGTCCACCAGCCAAATATCTAGTGAATAGTCAAATTTTACAAGCCACTCAATATATTACCGTTGTTTTTTTGGCTGGTGAGTGAAGCAAATCTACCAGCCACTTGCATATTTTATGAGCATTTGGCTGTTAGATGGTGCTAATTTTGAACCCTGAATGTGTGGTAGCAGGAATGCAACCTGTAAGTGTGCACAAACACCCTGGACAGCTCGCTCATCTGTTAGCCTACCTGTTCTCCAACAAACTAAGGGACAGTTCACACCAAAATCAAAAATATCCTTCCTCTTAGTGCTATTTATCAGCCTATTTTGCCGTGAGTTCAGAGTTGTAGATCGGCTGTAGAAATGCCTTCTCTCCAATTTAAGGGAACGATATGGCATTTGACTTGTATTGCTCAACGCGCCAAAAATATAGCCTACATTTGAATAACACACTGTTAAGTTGTTGTATTCTAATAAAGCCTAACTGGTATAGGCTAATTGGTTTTGATGGCAACAATTTTTGATGATTTTAAAAGTAGGCTAATCTATAAAATACTTTGCTTTTTTCTGCCAACATTATGGAAGATTTCAGTAAAAGTCAGTAGGCAGGCTGATGTGAACGTCATAATATCCTAAATAACAGTGCATCCTTACTGCTGATGTTAAACGCACAAGTTTGAATAAAATGCCATCAGTTGAAAGCGGAACGAAAAGATGTTTTACTTCCACCGTCGGACCTTAATCAGTGTGACACCCAGCCGAAGTAAACAACAGCAGCGCCCGTAGCGTAAGCTGCATGCTGCTGTTGAATGAGCTGGAAGCATAGACTGTCTATGGCTGGAAGACGTAAAACAGATCATTCTTTCAGCTGTAACTAATGCTGCGTTCCAGACACAATTTTTAGCCCGTAAGTCACGAATCACGACTTGGTAGCGTTCCAGGCAAAGTCACCACAAACCCTTCTAGCTAGCGTTAGCGTTAGCTAGCGGTACGTACCGTTGACGTTAGCAAGGGCTAGCTGATACTAGCGATTTCTAGTCGGCAACATATTTTGGACTTCATTTAATAAACATAACATGTAGTAGTACACAGTCGTGTGTGTATTGCTTTGATTACAATGTGCGGATTTGCTTTACGTTGCCTATTTATGTCTATTTATTTCTATTTCTCACTGTTAATCACAGGCGTCTGTACAGCATCAACAGGGGTCGACATTGTTGTTTATGTGTGACGTCCAAACTAACTGGGAGTACAACGATCTGGGACGAGTTCACTGGTTAGTTAGTAGTTACGGGTTTGACTGCCGTTCCAGAGCACTTTCACGGGTAGAAGGTTGTGAAAACACGAGTTACGGGTTGCCTGGAACGCAGCATAAGCAACAATGCCTTCAGTTGAGTGTTTGAGAGAGTTTGTCACCGAGCGACTAACAGCTGCTGCTGAAGAAATATTCAGAGTTGTTGAAAAAACTATCGTCGAGTACGAGGAAGAGATCGCTCGGCAGCGCAGACTGTTGGATGTCGTTTGGAAACCAGAAATAAAGTTACACAGGATAGGTGAGTTGGAGTTTACACGGTATTATTTTAATGATGGTTATAACCACAGATGTCTACGGAGCCCCTGTTGTGCCAACAAGTTATTACTGTCTGCAGGAGCGCCCTGTGCCCTGATTAGAACCATCCTCCTACCTTGGAAATGACTTGGTTTAATGAGTGAGGCTTATATTTGATAAATTATAGCCCAACCAGAACTTTTTAATTGTTGATAATATACATGTTTTTTTTTAAAGATTATTTTTTGGGGCTTTTCCGCCTTTAGTGTGACAGGACAGCTAGTTGAGAAAGGGGGAAGACGTAGGAAATTGTCACAGGTCGGATTCGAACCCTGGACCTCTGCATCGAGGCATACACGTTTATCGGTGTTTTAAGCCCCCAACGTCTCCTTCCAGGCAGCGTTGCCTGGAAGGCACTAGGATTAGGTTATGGTTATGGTTATGGTTAGGTGCCTTGAAGTCAACGGTCGCAGCGCTGCCTGGAAGGAGACGTTGGGGGGTTAAAACACCATCGAGCGGCATAAACCTCTCAGTATATGTGCGCCTGCTCTACCCACTGATCCAACCCGTACAAATAATATACCTTTTTAAATGAGCAATACAACCCATAAAATGCACTTTTCCACTCAAAAAGTGATTGCAGCTCCTACCTTGTGTTTGAAAGGTTGTACTGAGAAACGTGAAAATATAATGCCCTCCTGGCTACAAGCCTTTGTTGTGTAGAACACTGAATCCCAACCAAGGTTTTAGTTACGCTGTTGCCAGGGGGTTTGTGGAAAGATCATAGAGAAGGTTAACTAATTTGGAAAAAAAAAAAAAATTATGATTTGATAGAATATTCCAGCAGTAAACAACAGAGGTTGCAGTTATGTAGGAGTGAATGAAGACTACTACGAGCACAGAAGTTTAGCTAAAGATAATGAATAAATAGTAGAACTAAATAGCTGGTAATAACTAGTACCTAATAGTTCTAATGAGTAGCTAAAAGAAGTGGAGAAATGGGTTATAATAGTAACCTGAAAGTACTGCATTAAGCAGCTTAAATGGTTAGCTGAAAGTAATGGATTAATGGTTAAAACATTCAGCCTCGCTTTAGGTAGATATAGTAGTAGGATTGCTAACCAAACAACCTAAACATTTACAATTCAACAAGTAAGCCAAAATATCAATATCCATTTTTATATAATGAATAATTACACAATTGAGATAGATAGATGATAGATAGATACAGTGCCTTGCGAAAGTATTCGGCCCCCTTGAACTTTTCGACCTTTTTCCACATTTCAGGCTTCAAACATAAAGATATAAAACTGTAATTTTTTGTGAAGAATCAACAACAAGTGGGACACAATCATGAAGTGGAACGAAATTTATTGGATATTTCAAACTTTTTTAACAGATAAAAAACTGAAAAATTGGGCGTGCAAAATTATTCAGCCCCCTTACTTTCAGTGCAGCAAACTCTCTCCAGAAGTTCAGTGAGGATCTCTGAATGATCCAATGTTGACCTAAATGACTAATGATGAAAAATAGAATCCACCTGTGTGTAATCAAGTCTCCGTATAAATGCACCTGCTCTGTGATAGTCTCAGAGGTCCGTTTAAAGAGCAGAGAGCATCATGAAGAACAAGGAACACACCAGGCAGGTCCCAGATACTGTTGTGGAGAAGTTTAAAGCCGGATTTGGATACAAAACGATTTCCCAAGCTTTAAACATCCCAAGGAGCACTGTGCAAGCGATAATATTGAAATGGAAGGAGTATCAGACCACTGCAAATCTACGAAGACCCGGCCGTCCCTCTAAACTTTCAGCTCATACAAGGAGAAGACTGATCAGAGATGCAGCCAAGAGGCCCATGATCACTCTGGATGAACTGCAGAGATCTACAGCTGAGGTGGGAGACTCTGTCCATAGAACAACAATCAGTCGTATACTGCACAAATCTGGCCTTTATGGAAGAGTGGCAAGAAGAAAGCCATTTCTTAAAGATATCCATAAAAAGTGTTGTTTAAAGTTTGCCACAAGCCACCTGGGAGACACACCAAACATGTGGAAGAAGGTGCTCTGGTCAGATGAAACCAAAATCTAACTTTTTGGCAACAATGCAAAACGTTATGTTTGGCGTAAAAGCAACACAGCTCATCACCCTGAACACACCATCCCCACTGTCAAACATGGTGGAGGCAGCATCATGGTTTGGGCCTGCTTTTCTTCAGCAGGGACAGGGAAGATGGTTCAAATTGATGGGAAGATGGATGGAGCCAAATACAGGACCATTCTGGAAGAAAACCTGATGGAGTCTGCAAAAGACCTGAGACTGGGACGGAGATTTGTCTTCCAACAAGACAATGATCCAAAACATAAAGAAAATCTACAATGGAATGGTTCACAAATAAACATATCCAGGTGTTAGAATGGCCAAGTCAAAGTCCAGACCTGAATCCAATCGAGAATCTGTGGAAAGAACTGAAAACTGCTGTTCACAAACGCTCTCCATCCAACCTCACTGAGCTCCAGCTGTTTTGCAAGGAGGAATGGGCAAATATTTCAGTCTCTCGATGTGCAGGACTGATAGAGACATACCCCAAGAGACTTACAGCTGTAATCGCAGCAAAAGGTGGCGCTACAAAGTATTAACTTAAGGGGGCTGAATAATTTTGCACGCCCAATTTTTCAGTTTTTTATCTGTTAAAACAGTTTGAAATATCCAATAAATTTCGTTCCACTTCATGATTGTGTCCCACTTGTTGTTGATTCTTCACAAAAAATTACAGTTTTATATCTTTATGTTTGAAGCCTGAAATGTGGCAAAAGGTCGAAAAGTTCAAGGGGGCCGAATACTTTCGCAAGGCACTGTAGATAGCACTTTATTGTCCATAGACACGGAACTGTGTCTTTCAATAGAAGCTCCAACAATTACAACACCATAACAACCAGAAGACAAAAAGCTAAGAACGTATAGGCATCATTAAGAAATAAATAATTAATATGAGGGGGGCCCAGTCCTGCAAGAGTGGTCATAAATAGCCATACATATATAGATGAATGGGGAGGGGAAACTGTCACTTCTTTGCCCTCCTGTGTTGATTCAGCAGAGATGCTAGGCTCCTTCGAGATGAACTGCGCCTCGCCTGTAAAGTGGACGAGAACAAGCGGCAGCAGCCAGGGGCGGTGACAAAAAGCCGCGGTGAAGTCGGACAGTTTTCAGCCGTTTCCAGCAGCCTTCAGGCTGAACAGGAAGTCACATAAACACTCACATCCTGTTAGGTCCGATTCCGATTTAATAAAATGTTAACAGACCCATATATTAGCTCGTACACAAGTCTCCAGTTGTTTTTATTATGACAGAGTAGCTGTCAAAATGCTCGGTTGCTGATTTTAATTAACACACTGTAGATGATCCGTAATCTGAACAGATTTAGTCTCTCTGACTTCTAAACGTCACTATCAGCCACACATTTGGTTTGTACAGAATAAGCCTTTAAATAGCAGTTAAAATCCCTCCAAATCAAAATCAATAAAAAGTTTATATAAAACGTCATGTTGAGTTGATTCTGAACCAATCAGCTGTTAGATCAGCTGAGAGGCCGGCGTTTCCCAGCATGCCCTGGGTCCGCCTGGGTCTTGCAGTCGGTGAAAAGCAACTGCGCTGCCTGCGTCTCAAACCTGCGGCCGCCTTGATCTCGTGAGGTTATCGTTGCCCACGTGTGCATGACGTCAGAGCAAGTCGGGATCAAGTCGGACACAAATCTAACCGGCATGCATTGGGCGGCGATCGCCGATGATCAATTCTGCACAGACCTGGCTCATCTCCAACGAGCCTATTGACAGAGGAACAAATGAGTGCTTACATTTGTTCTTTCTGCAGTCTGGGACCCTATAGCGCCTCCCGGAGGGCAGGAGTTGGTACTCCCCATGCAACACATGGGAAGAGTCCAGGGAGATTTGGTCAGCCAGTCTGACAGTGTGCAGTACGTGGCATTCAGTGAAAGCGTTCTCCACTGAGCAGCCGAGTTGGTACTAGCAGTGTGTAAGCGCCATTAGTGAGGAATTTTAATTTAATAGTAACAGTAACAGTACCAGTTAATGAGATATGGGTTCGTACCCATTTGAGCCATTTTGGATAACCGTATGTCCGGTTTTATTGTATTGAATGCAGAGGAGAAGTCGATGAACAGTACCCTGCCATATGGCTTTATTTTCGGAGTGGCCAGGTGTTTTGAGACCAGATGCGTGAGAGTGCCAACAGCATCCCCAGTGCATACTTTGGGAATTGATGAAGGGGTACGTGAGCTCATCTGACTGGACTGTGGGGGGGCGCAAAAAGGTTGTGAACCAGTGGTGAAGAGTTTTAAACACGTAATCCTTTTGTTCATCAACCCTGACAACCGTGGTTCCCAAACTGGAGGGCCCCCCAAGTTATATCACATCAACAACTGGTCCTTATATTTAATAAATACATATCTCTTCAGTTATAGGTCTTATGTCCAACTAATCGTTGACCGTAAAAACATTGGGGTAGACAGCACCTATTGTGTGTTTGCATGTTTGGTTCAGGAGATATCATGCAAATAGGCTACATCATTTGGTCATGGCAGAAAGTAAAATGGCCACTACGAGGCATTGTTGCGATGGCTCCATTTCTTAAAATGTTCAGGGCCCCAAACTGTACAAGTGTACCAAATCCCATGCTTTTATGAAAAAGTGAACATATCTTTTACATCTTATACATCATATTCCTGTACTGTGTGGGACAAATCCATTTAATACCATCAGATTTAAATGTTTAACTTTACATGATATAATATAAGCCTCTGTTTTGATTGACAGGTCCTAAAGCATCCCCTGTCTTTTATTGTTTACTTTAAAATAAACGGGAGCCTCATTTTCAAAATGAACATCATACTGCTGTATTAAAGAAGCCTTGAAACTAGCGATTGAGGCCATAAAGTCATTATGAAAAGGTTGTAAATTTAGTGAGAAGTAGGGTCATTTTCTCATATACTCTTATAGATCAGACTTATTTTTGGAGCCAGTGGAGTCGCCCCCTGCTGGAAGTTAGAGAGAATGTAGCTTAAATAAGCTTCAGACAAAGAGTATAGAAGTAAAAAGGAGGCCAAACTCAACAGTAGTGTTCAGTCCAAGATGGCGGTGCTGCACTCAATAGAACGCTCCATTGCAACAAACACACCCATGACCGAGCTACAGCTTGCAATGGAACGTTCTATTGAGTGCAGCTCCGCCATCTTGGACTGAACGCAACACGACGCTCTATTGAGTTTTGCCTCTTGTTACTTCTATACTCTTTGCTTCAGAATTGGCTTCATTTTTCAGACCTGGAAGCTCCGTCCATTCCTTTAAATTCTATGGTATTAGGAATAAGAGAACATGTGTTCTGGTCTTTTCTTCAATAACCGTAGTATCATATTTCTTTTGTTGTCTGTCCCTCCAGAGCTCCCACAGCAACATGTCTGTAAGGAGGAGGAGGTGGTTCCCTTTGACCAGCAGCTCTGTATTCAGGAGAGGAACTCCAGTCTGGACCAAGAGGACCCAGAGTCTCCACAGATTAAAGAGGAACAGGAGGAACTGTGCACCAGTCAGGAGGGAGAGCAGCTTGCACTGAAGCAGGAGACTGATACCTTTATGTTGACTCCTACTTATGAGGAAAGTGACCACAGTGAAGGTCAGACTCTGAACTTCAATCCTGATGATGGCACTCTAAGTGCAGCAGAGAAAGAGTCTGTAGCCAACATGCCAGTTATAACCTCTGTGGTATCAGAAGGAAACAGTGACCACCAGCTCCTCTCTCACAACTCTCACGAAGCTGAGAGCCAAGATCAGAAAGGTCACAGCGACATCGTAGACGACACTAACTTGTCAGAGATTCACCCCAATACTCAAACAGGTAAAAAGTCTTTCATGTGTGACACATGTGGGAAAGACTTAAAGTATAATTCATATTTGCAGAGACACCTGAGAATCCACACAGGTGAGAAGCCTTACTCTTGCAAAACATGTGGAAAAGAATTCAGACGTAAACATAACCTGGAAAATCACTTGAGAATCCACACAGGTGAGAAGCCATATTCTTGCAAAACGTGGAAAAGACTTTGGATGTAAAGATAACTTCACTGCTACTGCTGCTGGCTGGAATGGCAAGGATGCCGCGGGGGCAAAGAATTAAAAATGTTCAATGCCTCATCGCGCTGATGTGACCGAGCCCGACCCGCACATCATTTCTAAATATCTGTCCGAACCCGGCCTGGCCCGTCGGGTCCCGTTGGACCCTCCGTCTTCCCCCCCTCTCCCCCCTTTCTCACCTAGCTGTCCTGTCAAGAATTAAAAGGTGGAAAAGCCCAACAAAAAAAATAAATAAAATAAAAATATATACACTAAATCTAAATTAGTTTCAGCACAGTCAATATGTCCTACAGAACAGCAGGAACTTGATCAGGGAACAGGAAAGAGTATTAGGATAAGATGAAATTCATTTTCCTCTACAGAAGTAGGCCTATATCAATGGCTAAGCCTAAAAGAAATGTTGGAAAAAGCCTAATAAAATAGGCATTAAGATGGGGTTGTGGAGCTGTAGTCAATCCCTATCCCAGTTCTTCTAATCCTGGTGGGAGAGATGCCACTAGATATTAGAAGGAATCAGTTAATGAATTACTAACGTTAACAAGACATGAGGTGAGTGATGGCTTCGATTATAGAACACAGTAGGCCTATCGAACGCTGTATTTTTTCACCAACCCTCAAAATATCCATATCATGTCAGCTGTTTAAATACCAAAACACCACCACAAAAATAGTAGGTTGTAGACCATGCACAGACCCATAAAAACTGGCAGGACATTGGATTAGCGTATAGTAAGATTTTATTTAGGCTACAACATTTAACAAGAACATGGCTGGCTCCTCACTGCATCATCTGAGAAGATAAAGAAATTGTTAAATGAAGACAATCATAGGCTTGGGTTTGTTATATCATCCACTCAATTATTTCATTCAATCTTAAAAAATAACTGGATTTTTGACAAAGCTTCCTCAACGTATAGACTAATTGCCAAAGACCGTTACTGTGACACCAGAGTGGTTCACTAACTAGCAGCATTACTAGCAGCAACAGCACAACAGAGAGCTAAGAATGGTAAGTGTAAAATCGTGTGTAATCGCTTGGCCAGGATAATACAAAGTAGCACTAAGCAGCAGTATTTTAGCTATTGTTAACTGCATGTACACCTTGCACACTAAATTCGTCTTTCAGAGGCGACTTAATACAATACTGAAAAAAAGTGACTTTTCTAATATTTCCTGCCTAAAAGTCAACTGCCAGTCAATCATGAATGTGTTTTGTATGGTTGTGGTAAAACGAAATGTAATTAATGCATGCATGCATGTATGTATTTTAGCTATCTTGCATCAGGGAGTTCTCTGGTGACCCATCAGTATCCATTCTGGGATAGAACAATTCTTGTGATCCAAAACCGAAAGAAGAAAAAAAAAAAAGTAGATCCATCAATGAAGGTGCAAGTAAGTAAGCCTACTCACATTACAATACTCACATTAATAGCAGCAAAATGTGAACCTGTTACTTACCTGGAGTTTCCGAACCAGTTAGCCGTCTTCCTGTAATATGGGAAACAGCTTGTTGTAAATAAACAGTATGTACTTTTTATATGTGAATGTATGCGTTATCTGATTAGAAGGAGAAATGTCTCCACATCTCAGTATTGGGGGAAAAAAACACTGATTTTGATTTTTTTACACTTCATATAGCATTGATTTGATGTTTTTTAGAATGGATGGAGCATGGATACTTACAGTATATGCAGGAGGGGTTGGTTGGTTGGTTGGTTGGTTGGTTGGTTGGTGCTGCCTTTTCTTTACCTTTTCTTGGTGGTTCTTCTGAAAAGTTAAAGCATCCGAGTATAAAAATGTATTTTTTTCTTTTGGATTTGCAAGGGGACTAGTAGGTTTATGTTGTGATTTGTTTGTTTACATTTCCTTGTATTGTGTTTGTTTGTAAAGGAAAATAGGGAAGTGAGAAATGGTGAATGGAATGCAATAAAAAAAAAAAAAAAAAAAAAAATGATATAGGTTGCAGAGTGGAACAATAATTTCCCATCAGTGGAACCATCTCCTTATATTCAGAGAGCCTTTTTTTGTGGTGCTCTCTTACCACTTTCATATCAATGTGGATGTTTCCGCAACCAGGCAGGCCTTTTCATTTTCATGAGTCTTGAGATATTAATTTGGAGAAAAGCATTAATGTGAAATACATTCTCATTCCATCCTAACGTATAGATAAAACACATGGCATACTGATGAGAACTCTGTTTGAAGGCTGGCTTTTTAGGTATTTCGCCGTTAAATGTCAAAGGGATTTTGAATGAGGTTTTTGTTAGGTTCTGACGGAAATAGCGAGGCTTGGACCCAAAATGCAGTTCAGTACAGAGTTTCAACATTTATTCACAAAATCTACAACAAAAAGTGTCCAGAGGTTGGCAGAACTCAGAACAAAAGTAGTCCAACAGTAAAGCAGGCAGAAAACAAGACCACAAGGAACCCGAGACGAATAAATCCACAGACGAGAGAAGGCAGCACAGAACATGACTGAACCCGACAACACAGAACAGTAATGGACAAAACAGCACAATGATCCAACAACAGACAAAGACAGCACAGAGACTAAATACACAAGGTAACAAGGGACAGGTGACAATAGGGCTGGGGAACAGTAGCCTCGTGAGACCGTCCTGATCTCACGAGCTCCAGTTTTCCACTCGCAGATCAGTCTGGCATGTTGAGACAGAAAATTTGGAGCTGTTCGCCAAACGACCGACCAATCAGCGTTAGTTTTAAGGCGGGTTTAGGTGTGACACAACGAGAAGTGACTATTCAGTCTAAACAACATGGCTGCTTCCACGGATGAGATGAGCGTATCTATTGCGCAAGTTTTATCCGAATTAGAAAGTATTTTTTCATTTTCTCGGAGGAAAATATGCTTTTGCTCTTCTCCCGACTGGTTTCGGCAAGAGTTTGATATATCGTTGATCTGATTGGTTGATTTGGCCCGTCTATCACCAACGTAGGTGGTGATAGACAGATGGTTTATCCAATCAGCTAACCAGTATTTTCGCCCCTTCCCAAAAGTTCTCCAACGGAAAGTTCCCAGATGGATATGCCGAGCAAATCCATCTGGCGGAGTCAGGTTAGGGGAACAGGTGAAAGACATCAGGGCGGAGCAGACAATCAAAAAGGCGGGGAAACATAAGGCAGGAAGTAAAACGAGACATTACTAGGGAGAAAAACAGAGACTTCAAAATAAAACAGGAAACAGAACTGTACGTTCTGTTTCTGTTTCCCAACCATGACAGTTTTCCTACCCAATAATTTCTTGTTTCACTTTTCAAGGAATCAAGGCAATGCATGTGTCAGTTTACAACAGAAGGTTGTACAACATCTTAACATTAGTGCTGTCAAAGGATTAAAATATTTAATCGCATTAATGTTACACATTTTTATCAATTCTAAATGTCCCTTGATTTCTTTTTGTCCCATTATTTCAGCAGGGGATGTAGCCGATTCCGTGGTCTGTCCCGGGACAGTGGTCTCTGGCAGGGACCAGTGGTTACTGCCACTAGGGGTGCTAGAGACACCGGTTGCGACCAGCTCATCAGTGGTCGCGACCAGTTGCTCTGTGGCACGGACCATGGTCTCTGGCAGGGACCAGTGGTCACAACCACTAGGGGCGCTAGAGACACTGGTCGCGACCAGCTCCTCAGTGGTCTGCCCTGTGGTCCCTGTGGTCTGTGAAGCGGCTTTAGTATTTTCTCCCCTTTCCTGTCGTTTTGGCAGCACTGTTGGCTGGATAAATGTCACTGATCATAATCTTTTGTCTATAAAATACACTACATCAGATATATTATGATTATTATTGTTATTATTATTGATTATGAAGATCCGTGTGGTCAGGACCAGCTGGTCTCTGGCACGGACCAGTGGTCACAACCACTAGGGGCGTAAATACACTGGTCGCGACTAGTGGCACAGCGGTCATGACCAGCTTCTTACTGACACAAAGGGCACTAAAATGACCGGTCCTGACCACCTCCTCTGTGATCTGTTCTGTTTGGACCAGTTGAGTGATCTGTGGTGTGTTTGTTTGTATTTATTTTTAATACAACTTGTCACGTTTCTCACTGTGTTAGCAGAATCGCCTGATGTGAGAAGCCATAATCGTTTGTCTATCCAATGTTATTGATCACTATTATTAATAGAAATCATAATAACTCTCTCGGGCCCCAGGCCGGGCGAAGCTGTCTCCAATAATCCACACTGTGGCTGAATGGAAAAAACACATTTTAATAGTGAGAAACAGTGAAGTTCCAAATTCCAAGTGAATCTTTCCACGCACCTTGCCGCAGTACAATCTTGAATATTTGTGGCTGCATGCATAAATTAACTTATCAAAAAGACAAATTATCAGTAGTGGCCCATAGGGATCGTTAGAGGGGCGGCCAAATTCCAGATGGCCAGTCCGCAAGGTACATTATTCCTTTGGCTTAGATGTTTGCTTAATGAAATAGCAATAGAAAATGAACTATTACTTACTTCTGGGGCACTGTGTGGGTGGGTGAACATGCCATTGTGGCACTCTGCACAATCCGTTAACTATTTCTGAAAGAGAGAGAAAGAATGACCCCTTCACGTTTGAGCCCCTCATAGTTAAATGTGAATGCACACTAGCATAAAGTTGAACTGTAGCTCCTTATTTTTTTCGGGCTTTTCCGCCTTTAATGGACAGGGCAGGCGAGAAAGGGGAGTGAGAGGGGGCACAAATCTCCAAACACACGTGTGCCTGCTCCACCCACTGAGACAACCCGGCCACAGCTACTTCATTCATTTAACTGGGAGAATACACAATAACCCGTCTGTGTTGTACTTGTAACATTAACTTAGTTAAATGATCTAATGTTAATTTCTGCTGGCTATTGCAAGGCAAATTGCGCCAAGCATAGAATGATGGCACCAACAGTTAGCTAGCTAGCAAGACTATTAACGTTATCGTTCCATTATGGTTACTAAAGTTCAATCTAACGTTACATGCAACTTAGTTGCTAATAGTTAGGGCATTGCCACTCCCGTTTTGCATTTGCTGACACTTAGGTAAAGTTAGGAAATGTAAACTTCGATTTGCAGAAATCATTTAAAAAATATATTAACAGCATGTTTTCCCATAAATGGTTAACGTTAACTTTACATAGCTACATTTACTTTACAATGTTACTCCTCTTATATGTAACTGTGGACATATGCATTATGCTAACGTTACTAAGACAAGATTACTTTAACATCTAAAGTTAATGTTAGCTATAAAGCTTAAGGTTACCTAGAATTATGTAATATAATGTTTTATATCCATGGTTTGATACGTTCTCAGCTACCTCCACCGTATGGCTCCACCTCGAGAGAACGGTTGCGCTATGTAGCCTAAAGTCATTGGCTGCCTGCAAGTCCTCGTTTGGGTCCAACTTAACCCACGTTTTCTCCACAGTCCGCATGCTCGAGTTAGCTTTGGGCTAACGTTAGTTAGCAGTAGTTAACCAGCATCAGCGCCTGGCAGGTACTGGGTTTGGAGCAACGTTTTTATAAAGATGGCAACCAAAGCGAAACGACTCAAGGTTACAATTGAATCCGTTTTAACAAATAAACAAACATGATACAGCTTGAGCTGTTCGTTCATGTGTGTTTGTGTAACGTCCAGTCACCGATGCATGCAGTGTTGGCTCATAACGTTAACATGTAACGTTGTGTGTGGTACAGTTAGGGACAACCTGCTTAAGCTAACTAGGCAAAGTTATAAACGCAGTAGTAGTAGTAGCAGTCTGTAGCCTATTATTCCAGCTATTGGTGCTATTAGTTTTTCAAATAAGCTAACGTTACGTGTTCGGCAGCGATGACTGTCACTGTAAACCCAAGTTTACCAGAAAGCACGAGCTAGGTCGCCCATACTGGATATCATATTCTGTTTAGCTAAGTTTGTGTCCTTGTGCTGACAGGTAGGTGATGGTTCAGAGGTGGATCCTCTGCACGACTTCCTTCAGTGGTGCAACAGAGTGGGCTTGGCCCTCAGCAATAAGGTATGTTATCGCAGGTTGGTTGATGGGTCCAGGTACGTTTTGATAGTTAGTTTTTGCGTTTGAACCACCAAACAAAATAAGGAGAAATCAGCTGTTTGTCGTTTCAAACCAAAAACAAAGAAACGGTAAAAAAAAAAGAGCTGTTCTCCCATTTTTGGTTTCTGAATC
The DNA here is from genome assembly GCA_023566125.1 of Zingel zingel. Classification (NCBI taxonomy): domain Eukaryota; kingdom Metazoa; phylum Chordata; class Actinopteri; order Perciformes; family Percidae; genus Zingel; species Zingel zingel. The sequence continues at coordinate 37,290,725 of CM042320.1, read as the reverse complement.
AAAAACGAAAAACGACTAAACCAAATTCAAATAACGGTCCGATTTTGGTTTTTTGAAATTCCTTTTTTCATTTCTCCGTTTGAATATCTACATTAAAAGAAAGACAGGTTGGCCAAGTGACCCGGAAGTAATAGTAAATATAGCCTATAAAAATAACAGCCGAGCTTTTAGAGCGGTCATAATATGCAGCACTAACGTTATACCAGAGTAACGTTAGAAGAAAAAAAATCAATCAATAAATAGGCTTATATAACCTGGACCGAAAGAAATATGTTAGCACCAGTAGTTGATTACAGTGATTTAATATCGTGCCTATCCACGTACACGTCACCAGTCACGTTTAATGAGCGCATTGTTTGGTTCAATACAGTTGGTAATAGTTAACCTAAGAACTTATTGTGTGTGCAGAGTTGTTACTGTTAGCACTATATTATATCATTACATTAATATTTAATGTGGTTTCCACGGTAATGGACCGAACTGTTCCCCCTTTCTACCAGCAGGTGGCGGTATTTACATGACTTTGGCGCTTTTTAGATACAGCCATTCTTACAACTTTGGGTTGTAAGAAAACTTGGTTTATTTGTTATGAATCTATTTAGATTATTATTATTATTTTACATATGTTTAAAAATATTGAAATTAATATCTATATCACAATATTCATAATCAATATCGTGCAACCCTAAAATAAACTCCCTATGTGTCTCTGACTGCGTAGGTGTGTGTGAGTAAAGAGGGAACAGTGGCAGAGTATGGGATGCTGGCTAAGGACAACATAGAGGAGGGCGAGGTATTATTCACCATCCCCAGATCAGCTCTTCTCCATCAGGAAACAACCAAGGTCTCTGCCCTGCTGGAGAAAGGTGACAGTTAATGATTACAAAGAAACTTTCCCAAGACAGAAGCTGCCTGTATCGCCTTCTCTGCTCGTAACCTCTGTGTTTTCATATTTTTGTACCTTTCACAGAGAAGCCGTGTCTGGAGAGTTCGTCTGGCTGGGTTCCTCTGCTACTGGCTCTGCTGTATGAATATACCTCCCCACAGTCCCAATGGAAACCCTACCTCTCTCTCTGGACCGACTTCAAGATGCTGGACCACCCCATGTTCTGGTAAGAAACCGTTTAAAATCAGTGTCTAAAGTAGGGATGCAACGAATCCAGATTTTTGGGGTTCGGCTGAATACCAAATCCACTGGTTAAGATTCTGCCAAATCCGAATACCACTCCCATCCTCAGTCCATTAACACAGTAAACAACATCCACAGCAGTGTATTTTTCATTTTATTTTAACTGTAAAAAAAAAAAAAAAGGAAGACAAGACTGGGAAAAAATGCCAGGAAGACAAGACTGGGAAAAACGATTTTGACTGTTTGGGCTAGCAAAGCTGGTAATAAAGCCCATTCTAGAGATCAAGGAAAAAAGCTATTACATTGCCAACCACAGTAACAGCCTTTCCCCTGAATGTTCTGTTGGTGAAGTGTGCTTTTTTTAATTTATTTTTTGTAGCTTTCTTTTACAGTAATTTACGGTTGATCCATCTAGGTCTAAAGAGGAGAGAGACAGACTGTTGAGCGGAACAGGTATTCCAGAGGCTGTGGACACAGATTTGGCCAACATCCAGAGGGAATACTCTGACGTGGTCCTTCCCTTCATCACCACGCATCGGGACTTGTGGAACCCCAACACACATACACTGGAGCTGTACACGCAGCTGGTGGCCTTCGTCATGGCCTACAGGTCAGTGAGCATGTAAAGCTTTAACGTAATCGCTTCATTATGGTTACTAAAGTTCAACCTAATGTTACATGCAGAGGCGGAGTGGCAATCGGGAGAGTCTGGGCCAGTAGTGTTTTGAGGCCGCGAGGGCCGGTCTGATAATAGTTATACATTGCTAGCAACACCGCTGCCTGCTGGTCAAACTGTGCAGCCTCTGCTCAACCGTTACGTCGGGCCGCAGCAGCCTCTTATTTCAATACAAACACAGGCTAATCAGAAAGCACTAACGGTCACAGCCATGTCTAGGATTTTCAGAAATATAGGGGGATCAGTGAGCAGCCCCTCCCCAAATGGCTTAGCCCTGGTCGGCCTATGACGTAAAGCCATCAAACACCTCTTTTTTTTTCTTTGTTACGTTTGGCAGTCTATGTTAACAGACAGTGTGTGAGTCTGATGATGAAAAGCCAAAAAAGAAAAGGAAAAAACGGGATGCTGTGTGTTGTTCATTCATTCACCATCCGAACAGTGGCTTATGTACAGTGTTGGGGAAGTTACTTTGAAAAAGTAGTGTTTGCTCGTTACTTCTTAAAAAAAAGTAATCCGTTAATTTACTTAGTTACCCCCTATGGAAAGTAACTTTTTACGTTACTGGTTACTTTTATGTTGCTTGACATTGGGCAGAACCCAATATCTGTTCCTAAATGTGTAGGCCTACATACAGTTCTACTATGGAGGACATAACAGGTATTTCTTTTGTGCTCTTTATTATAAAAATGTGTATCAATAGGCTCCTTAGGAACAACATGATAACCTCAAAATGTGTCAAAATAAAACATGCCTCATCTAAATCCAACAGAAAAAAGAATAACTTAGAAATGGCTTGATGTCGATGGCTTGTGTAAATAAAATAAAATGGCATCATACAGCTTAGAGGCAAAGACATTTAAGCCAAAATAGCCTCATAATTAAAAAGGCTATGTTAACTGAATATGCTGGCCCTTCTTCACAGTATGATGGCAGATAGAAAAGAGAATATTAGGCATTGGCATGTAACGCGTCACACACAACACTGCTTATATATAACTTTGAGCTAGCAAGCTACATGGTGAAAATGCTGAGATTTGAAAAGATTTGGATGGTGCAACAAGGCAGGCCTGCTTGGTTCTTTCGGGGAATGATTGTAAAGATTTACAAAGTATACGTTTCCGGCATTTCATCTCTAACTGTGACGTTTGGGGAACGACTGGTGGGGATTTGTTATGGACAAAGTGCATTCGGTGATACACTGGTAAGAGCAAATTACATTTAACCATGTATCCAATAGCTCACGTCACTGTATTGCGTGAACAGTTAACTTCATTTTATATTGTATGTGGCGTTTTCTTTTGCGGGGTCCAAATGTTCCACCAAACCAAGTTCCTTCCCGAGAATATTTTGCAGAGCCACCGTCGCTGCGTCCGGAGCTTAGCGCCGCCCAAGACGATTGTGATTGGTTTAAAGAAACGCAAAACAACCCAGATACATTTTTTTCTCTCCTATTCTAGAATGTGTGTGTGGTGTAGCCAGACCTTATTGCACAGCGCTGTGGAGATAGGTCTGGCAATGCGAGACTAGTGAGCACGACACAAAATACACTCGGGAGCTTTTCCTTCCTCGTTGTCGTTCTAAATTCAGCCCTGATCTCGTCCCTCCCCGTTCTTCCTCCTCCCCCTAGTTTCCAGGAGCCACAGGAAGAGGACGGTGATGAAGACGATGATGATGAGGAGGAGGAGGAGAAGGCCCCCAACCCACCAATGATGGTTCCCATGGCTGACATACTTAACCACGTGTCCAAACACAATGCTAATCTGGAGTTTACACCGGTGAGGGTTAACAGTTTATTAGCTTATTCCATTTTTATTTATTCCCCCCCCCCCTCACTTTTTATAATAGTTGTTTGGACTTATTTGTTGTTGTTCCTATCTCCGTACACGCTATCATTCTCAGGACAGTTTGAAGATGGTTTGCGTGCGCCCCATTTCTAAAGGCGAGGAGGTGTTTAACACCTACGGGCAGATGGCCAACTGGCAGCTGCTGCACATGTACGGCTTCACGGAGCCGTATCCCAGCAACGGCAACGACACCGCTGACATCCCCATCACCAACATCTACAAAGTTGCCACACAAGGTGACAGTATTTACAGATGATTATTGCTGGGTATTGTTCAAAAAATGTCCGATGCTGATACTGTGACTTCCACACCGGTTCCTGAAGGATTTTTTTTTTTTTTCGAAACCAATTTCATAAAATCCATTGCAATGAAAAGAAACTACGAGATCACGGCACAGTTCCTTGATTTCTTTTCCAGCTCCTACTACATGAGCCCCGTGTCTGTCACGTAGAGTTTTTTCCCGCGTGTCAATACGACGTGTAGCGTTACACAGCCAATCACAGACATTATTATATCTTGGTAGAAGCATGCTGCATGCTTATTGGCTCACTGACGCCGATTAGAGGTATTGGAATTTGGTATTGAATGACAAGACATTTTTCCATACTCAATACTAAGGAGGCAATCAATACTTAAAAAGTATTGAATTCTGTACCCTGCCCTACAGATGATTTGTTTGAAGTTTTGACAAACTACAGTTCCACAAGAGAGGAGTGTTAGACGTGGACCCAAATACAACCCCGGTACTTTGTGCTTCCTCTTAAAGGGGAACCATGCCGGGGTTTTTTAAGCTTAATTTACCTTAACTGAACAGCTTCAGAGTCATTGGAATGGTTATATGACTTTTTTCGGGTTGAATGGTGGCCGTCTTGCTTCCCCTTAGCGCCTGTGAGCGGAAAAAAACACTCTTGCAACTTTGGGCCGACGAGCCGCCGGCCTCGGCGTCGGAAAGCATCGCGTGATATCAGGTCTCACGATCTAATTGCTTCACGGCACTGCACACATACAGAAACCGGCTAGCTATAAGAACAAGGTAGCGATGGGAGTTTTGGCTGAACCGGCAAAAAAGAAGCGGAAAGCTAGGAAAGCATTGTGGGAGGAACAGAGAAAGAGCAAACGGCAGACTGACCGAGCGAGACACAAGTAAACATCAGAGCTGCCAAATATCTATTCCGAAGCTGTAGGTGGAGCTCTCTAGAGAAACCTGCGAGCAAAAAGCGAAGAAATTGCCCAAACTGCATAGCGCCCCTTTAACCCTCCGTCCTCATCTCCCCGTCTTCCTCTTCTCTTGGCAGCTGCTGGGTCTGATCTGGGCCGCCAGCTGCTGGAGGAGCAGTGGGAGATGCTGTGCCAGATGATGCAGGAGAAAGGAGCCGTTGTCTTTGGCAAACAGGGCTGCCTTACAGACACGGAGCTACATACTGTGCTTAAGGTGAGGCGGGGGGGGGAGTCTATGCAACAGTGGTGTTTAAATGACATGCTTTTTTTAACTCACACACATCACACCTGTTTTAGCATCACTTCACTGGTTAACAGTTCATTTTAGAATTCTGGTCCTTACTTATAGTGCCTTGCAGGGACAAGCTCCTTCATATATATATATATATATATATATATATATATATATATATATATATATGACCTGATACAGTGTCACACTTCTTCCCGGAGTCTGAGGTCATTAGGTCAGATGTTTGCGGTCCCCCGCACTCATTTCATAACCAGAGGGGATCGATCTTTCCAAGCAGTGGCGCCCAGGCTGTGGAATGCCCCGCCCCACTCTTTACGTTTTCGGTTGCTTCTTTTAAGAAGCAGTTGAAGACTTTGCTATTCAAACAGGCTCTTAGTTAGACAAGGGCTTTAATGGCTGTCTTGATTTTACGTACTTAGGCTTTACTTTGTATTAAGGTAAAGGTACTTTAATGTCACATACAGTACGTGTAGCGAAATTCATTCTCTGTATTTAACCCATCCCTCAAAGGAGCAGTGGGCAGCCATTTACAGCGCCCGGGGACCAGCTCCAGATCTGAGCCAGTGCCCTGATCAAGGGCACTAACCGGAGAACCTAGTACGTGTTTTTTGATGGTGGAGGAAACCGGAGCACCCGGAGGAAACCCACGCAAACATGGGGAGAACATACAAGCTCCACACAGAAAGGCCCGGAACCACCTGGGGTCTCTTTTATAAAAATGTGCGTAGGATCCTTACTGTAAGTGTACGTACGTCCAAAAGCCCAAAATGGCGTACGCCATTTATAAAAACCGTGTACGCACACCTGTAAGCAATGTTCCCTTTAGAAATCAGAGATTACCTACAAGTGTGCGTACGTGAATCAGCCTCTTATCCCGCCCTGTACACGCCCATTTTTAACCATAAATAGTCAATGCAGAGCACCTCGTGAATGCTGATCAGTATATGAATGACGCTGGAATCATGACGACTGGCGGAGAAAAAGCTAAAAACTTCTCAGACGCCCTGGAATTGCTACAAATTGAATTACAATTTCGGCCTGACAGTGTAGGTAAACCTGATCTATAACTACATGTATTAATAATACGTCCAAAACGGGCATTACAGCACTCGCGGACAGCTTCGATATGCCAGACCTTTATGATAAGATTTAACAGAATATTATATCCAAACGAGCCTTAGCGATAAAGTTGAAGATTATATATAATATTTATATAAAACACTTAGCTGTTTGCCATTTCCCTCTGGAAACAGCCGGTTGCCCCCAGAGTGGCGAGGACCTGTATTTGCACTGGGATGGCACGGTTCTGGCGCGTTGCCCTCTCTACTGGACCCAATTCAGTACATAGATCCAAGAGCTCAGCTTTAGGGAATTTAAATCATCATGGTCTCTTTCTCTCCTGATTCTTCCATTGGCGTAGTCCTCCTGCAGGGCCAGCAGCGCCATCATGCAGCATTACGCACGGGGGTCACCACAGTATTTATATGTTCACAACAATTTGTTGTGAACTAACTAGTGGCCAATTCCCTTTGTCTCCAAAATGTGCGAGGACCGCACATTCTCCTGCCAATTGTGTCGCACTTTGTGATTTTTATCTGTGAAAAGAGCTGTATAAATAAACTTGACTTACTTAGACCTGGAAAACACACACAAGACCACGTTGTCAGAGATGAACAGCGTTGTGACCAAGTCACCCAAGTAAGTCTCGAGTTATTTTTTTGGTCACAGGTTATGTGGAGTCGAGTCCTTAGTTAAGGCAAGTCAAATCCCGAATCAAGTCACTTTTTTTGATGAGCAGCATTCTTGCGTGAAATCCAAAAGCGATGACTCGTGACACAGACGGAGCCAATGAGGCTTCATCAGGGGTCTTTGATGTTACGTGTTGCCATAGCGAGGAGTTTGACTGACAGACAGTCATCCAATCATGACAATCGCATACCGGGGAGCTTTTTTGAGTGGTCCGATCATGATTCGCAGTTTGCCGCTGCATAGCATACTTGTGGTTAGACAGAAACGTGACAGTGTTAAATTATACGATTTTATATTACAGCTAACATTCAGACTCATGAATACACGCAAGTCGTCAGAGTCATCATGCCTCTAGTCAAGTCTTGTGTCATTAACTTACAAGTCCCGAGTCGAGTCTCAGCATAGACTGTACACAACTCAAGTCATTTCTTTTGTCAAGTCGCAAGTCATCAAAATGGTGACTCAGGTCCAAGTCCCCAAGTCTCAAGTGACGAATGGCTGTTATTGGAAACCCAACTCTTTGCTTTGTGCTTCTTCAGGTGCTGTGCATGTCAAAGGAGGAGTTCTCAGAGTTCAAAGAGAATGAAGGATGGGAGGAAGATGAGGAAGACGAGATTTCCCTCGCTTTCTCCAACGAGGGTCTCCCCGGATTAAAGGCTTCGTGGAAATGGCTGATTCATGAAGCGGCCCGTCTGACCCTGAGGTCCTACGGAGACTGGGCGGAGGGTGTGGACAGCCACCAGGTGCTGATGGAGGGCAAAGTAGCACTTGGAGGACTGAGCAGCAGGCAGCAGAATGCCCTGCAGGTTCGCTGTGGACAGCAGAGCATCCTGCACAGACTGATGGAGCTCACCAAGTCATGACTTCAGCAGTGAGCTATGCCACTTTTCTGACGTTTTTGTCACTTTTTTTTTTTTTCAACGTTCTTTTATCTTTTTTCTTTCCAAATGCTGTAAAATTAAATACCCAAATTCAAAGAAAGTAGGCAACTGATCATTTATTTTCCTTGTAAAGAGCATCGTATGGAACCATCCACGTTATTTTTTGGGACATTTTGGTTGATAGAAACCCAAATTTCTCATATAGAAACTTTTAGAAAATGGGTCAAATTTGACCTGAGGACAACAGGAGGAAACTAAAATGTCTCAATAAAAGTCTTCCTGAAGGCAGATCTCTGATTTTCAACTGTCCTTGTGTTGCACTCCTGTTAGCCAGGAGTGTTGATTTGCAAGATGTTTTGCTATTATCTGTACATAAAACAGGGGTAGTGATGACAGTGCATCCTTTTTGATTGTTGGCAACCAAATGTCAATTTGTTAAATACGGGAAGGAGCTTGTTCTGGTGGAACATTTTCACCCCACAAAAGAAAACGCCACATAAAATATAAAATTAACTGTTCACGCAATACAGTCACGTGAGTTAATTAAATCAGCTGGATACAGGGTTAAATGTAATGTGGTCTTACCAGTGTATCAGTGTGTGTACTTTGATAGCCGACAAGCCAGACCCACACCAAGATGTTGGGTCTGGGAACTCACCATTGGCAGGGCTCAATCCGAGAGGCGGGATAAACAGTTGTCTTTCAAATTCCCTCATAGCCAACCAGAGCAACACTAGTTGATTAAACTTTTGCCGTATCCGGTCAGCAAAACTCCGAACACATCTTCCTTTTAAGAATGACTTCAGTGCTTAACTCCAAGTCTTCCAGAGTCGCGGCCAAAGCTGATTCAAAAGACCGCTGTTCACCAGCAGCAGCAGCCATCTTCTTTGTTTTCAAGTAGCCGGGAATTCACACGGAACAGTCGTTACGTTAAGCCCGCCCACCGACTCTATACACGATGTGATTGGCCTGACCAGAATTTGGTTTTTCCAGCTCGCAAGCCAACGGAGAGTTGCTAGACTGACCCTGGCTGCAAATTACATTTGCTGCCGCTAGGGTGGTCTAGATTTCTAGGCTAAGAAATTGAGTTAGGTTGTTACACCTTTAGAACTGTTGGTCTGTTATTAGCCATTTAGTTTAATTTGCAACATTTTCTAGTTCTCTAGTCCCGTCTTCTTGATGTACACAACACAGTAAAACGTTTCGCTTCTAATAAAACAAACAGGTTTCAAAAGTAGGTATACATCATCTACATGTAAAACTTTAAAGTTCTAAAGTATATAGAAACATGAATTAGTTCATAAGTAACCATGACTACGTTTACAAGCACATTCCGTTTTTTGCCCTTATTCCGGACAAAATATTCCGAAGAAGTTGTTTACATGGCTAATGAAAATGAACATTCCACTAATATTCCCGTTTACATGCAGCCGTGTAAAATAGGATTATTTCAAAGTTTTCCACCAGTAGCGGATTTGTTGAACACAGCGTCCCTCTTTCATTCCTTCAACCAGCTTCAAGGTCGCCGCTGTGATGTTTGTGTATATTAAAGAACTGGCTGATGTCCAAGTCTTTCATGTTTAAAAAGAGCTGGGTTTCTCCTTCGGAACAGAAATGTGGTCTTGTATTTTTGGCATGCTTCTCTATCCCAGCCACGCAAACTGTTGCCTAGATTGTTTGTTTACAGCAACGCACCAAGTAAACAGGAAAAATGTAAAAACTGATTTGCGACGCATATTCCGAATGCGCTGTACAAATGTCCAAAGAATGCTTCTTAAAACCCACATAAAAAAAAAAAAAAATCAGCATTTCCCACGTCTTAATCGAAAAATACTATATTCAGACAAAAGGCCCAATTGGGAATTATTCAGTTACACGCATAGACATGTATCAAATTTGGAATACTGTCATCTTCGGAACAGTATGCATGTAAACATACTCCATGAGTATTTAATGTATACAAGGGCTGCATCGTCATATCAAATGGCACAAACATTGCGAAAGGCCATCTCGATACACAAAACAGGTTTGTCTTTTGTTAGTTGAAAGAAAATCCGTAGAAAACGGCACTTTAAAATGTAACTCATTCTTTTAGTGGTGCCTTACAACAAGCAATTTGTTGTATTGTAGAAAAATACTGACGCTGCAGAAATGCAGAACTAAGTAAATTTCTTCATCGCGAGTAATATCGTTAAATATTCAACATAATCGCAGATCGTCCTCGTATCGTGCAGCCCTAATGTATATGAATTATGTTTATAAAAATAGATACCTACTTTTGAAACACCAGGTATATTAGCATCATCAAGTCACTCTTGTAGTCCTGAATGAACACAGATGCCTTGCAGTTTGAATGCTTTATTTCCTGTATGTATGCATACTGCAGTTAAGTAGCAAGAACTAAAGGCAAACTAGAAAGGACTACAAAATACAACACATGGACCAATACATTTACAAAACATTCAAAATGTTACAAAATGGGCTGTATTGGTCCTTCTATTGTTGTTCTTCAATTTGGATCTTTGTACAAATCGTCAAGATACGATGTCGCCGTCACTTTGCACAATTTACAAGTGCCAGGGAGAGACTTCCAGAGCTAGTTTCAAATGGACAAACCATCAGCAAACTGTCTCCACCGACGCACCAGGAGTAGACCCCCACCCCACCTGGGAGACTAAACTTCATTTTCCTGTCCCACTCAGGGATAAAAAGGAATCAAATCAAAATAGCAGGCAGCTTTTTTTTTTTTTTCTTCAATCATCTACCATTCAGCCTCTGAAAGCAAAAAAAAAAAAAAAAAGTCAGAAAAAAGGATTTGTGTGAGAGGGAAGCAAACCAAGAACTTTGGTAGTGAGTGGAAATATGTTTGGATGTCTTTACATGTCAGGATACATTTTGACATGTGCATTGCTCTCCACACATCTACTCTCCCGCTCTCCCTTTTTTTTCCCCCTCCAATATTTACATCAAAAAAAGTATATCAAACAACATGTCCCAATCCATTCCCTCCATCTCAATTCAGCCCCAAAGGGATAAACCAAAAAAAAAATCTAACTCTTTAGATCCGTGAGCAGTAGTCATTCCATCCACATTTCAAATGACTGTGGTTGCCAGTTTATCCAGTGCCAACAGTAAAGAGAGAGGTGTGTGTGTGGTGGGGGAGTGGGTCAAGGCAGCGGCATCTCTCCCGAGGGCTACGAGCTGGCTGGTACACAGGCTAGCTGGCACCAGTGCCCTCCATCACCTGCTGGGCCTGCTTCTGTCCCATGCAGCACTGGGCTACTGACTGGAACAGCCTGCGGAGAGAGGGGGCGAACATTAACGTCTGTTAACGTCTGTTACAGCAACAGAGCTTGCCCAAGATAAGGCTGACATTACTTTATATTTTTATCATCATGAAAATACTCCCTAAAACAGAAACAATGCATTTGCTCTGCTATCAGGTATTGTCTGTGCAGGCTCAGTTATTGTAAACAAATGTGACAATGAGTCCAACAGGGAACCTACTTTTCAATCTCAGGGGCACAGTGCACAAAGTCGTGGCTCCAGAACTTGAAGGCAGGGTTCTTGATCAGCTCGATGAAGGTGATGAGGAGACCCCATGGGTGAGGCCTGTTCACTATCAGCCTCTCCAACAGAACCCTGGAAGAGAGGGAGAGAGCTTTAACTAACAGCACTTGGTGATGGGTCGACGTATTCCTTCTGCTGAAGTTCAGACTCTCACCTGGTGATCTGCTCCTGGATGGCCTCGGTGTTGGCCTCAGCAAACAGGTAGAGCATGGTGCAGCTGAAGTAGTGAGTGTGGCTGTTGGGGTAGCGCAGCTGATTGGCGATAGCGTTCAAGAACAGATAACGCCCTAAAAGAAAAGAAAAAGACATGACAGCAGAAGCCTGATCAGAGTGCTCTGCTTTTGTTAAGCCCAGATGTTGAACATCTAAATTCTGATCGCACCAAAAACATACAACTTAAAATTTCCCAAAAGCTTTTCTAAAAATGTGACTTCTAAGTGTTTCAGTACTGACTGACTAAGAATTAACCCACAGCAGAAAGCTTGGAATTGCCCAGCACTTCTCTGCTATTTGACAGAAAACTGATGTTTGGATGCTGCTGCCTTACCCTCAGTATCCAGGTCCACGGCCAGGTTCTGGAAGATGTCCATGTGTGCAGAGTGGGTGATGGTGCTCATGGAGGGGGTGCTGCCTTTGTTGTGGATGTGAGCGATCGCCTGTGTGCCCACATACAACACCAGAGCATTGATCAGCTGGATGTTGTAGCGGTTTCCTGGCTCGTTGGACACCTGGGAGGCGAAAAACAGAAGACAAATCGTATCGTCGTTCGTTGAAGTCCTATACCGGTGACAACTTAAAATAGGTCAACACTGCTCCTACCTGCAGGTTGCTGCGCAGCTCAGACAAGAAGGTGACTGGAGAACGAGTCTTCAGATAGGAGTCCAGGTCCTTCTTGAACTGGGAAGGCATAACGCCTGTGAAGTTGGTGAGGATACGGGGCGCGATGTTGATCTCACTCAGCATGTCCACCTGCAGCAGGGGTGTTCATAAAAAGAGATTTATGAGATCATTTGTCAGTCCAAACAAAGTTCAAACAAGGCTGAAGTAACCCTGCTTCTGCAGACTTGTGTCAAGTCAAAATGGTAAAAAGGTATCCATACCAAACCACACTTTCAAAACACCAATGAATGTATAATTAACAGCAGATCTTAAGTGTGAGAGAGTGTGTGTGTGTGTGTGTGTGTGTGTGTGTGTGTGTGTCTGTGTGGTCTCTCTACCTTGAGATTGGGTGTGAAAGGGTCAGGGAGCCTCATGTTGCGTGGAAAGGCACTGAGGATGAGGTTGCGAAGCTGGATGCAGTTGGGTGGGATGACGTCACAGAAACCGTAATGGTAGTCACACAGGAACTCTGGGAAGTCATGCAGCAGGACCAGGAGCACTCGCAGTGTGCCCTGAAACAAACGACAGTCAGAGCAAAGATATTAGCTTTCGGTTTTGTTATCGTTTCACTATTGTCAAACGTGGCTGATACAGGCGGTTATTACACTGAGGAATAATGAGAGAGCACCTTGTAGAGGATTTGCATAGGTTTGTTGAGCTCTACATTCCTCAGGAATGGGGCCAGGTACTTGAAGAGATCAATCAGCAGCTGTGCATACATGGGCCAACCCTGGAAGAGAACATCAGTCTATTAGACCAAAATTAAAAAAAAACCACAAATATGGGCAGCACCATTTATGCATTAACAAGAATAAATGTAAGGTGCAAATTAGATAGTCTTGACTTATTCTTGCACACCTTCTGCTGCGGTGTGTGTGCTAGCATCCTGGCGATGAAGATACGATGGGAGATCAGTTCCAGCCAGGCGTACACAAAGCCGGGTGCTTTGGTGGGTCTCAGGATGTGGAAGGTGTTGCTGCACAGGGAAAAAAAGGAAGCATTGAGTCCAACCCAAAGTGCAGCAATCACATAGACATTTAAAACATCTTCATTTTGAGCACAATATCAGCACTAGCCGAGCCGTCTCTGCTCCACACACTGTCCAGATATGATCGATCCATGTGGATGTCTCACCAGAAGGCGGTGAGTGTCTGGAAGTTGATGGTCTCCAAAACATGTTCGGGAGCGTTGAGCTCCAACAGCAGCATGATGAAAATGCGGTGGTACGGCAGCTGTTGGAATTCTGTCTGACGGACATCATGGTCCTGAATCAGCACCCCAACTACGATACCCAGAACCTACAAGAACAATGCAGAGCACATATCAGAAAAAGTAAACCAGCCGGTCAAAGGCTGCCAGCATTATGTACAGAGAAGACAAGCATTTATATTGTCTGTGGCTGTTGAGATTTTATAATCAAAAAGGGAAATTACAAATCAGGCTGTCAAGTGAGCAATGAAGGATTCTGAGGTGCTCCGACAGGCATTTCAAGAAGGGCGATTCCTCAAACTAGGTTTTAACAAGGTAGTTGAATTAAGTTAACAGCCCTGTGAAAAGGTTCGAAAAGTCTTCAACACGCATTGCTGATTTATAAAGCATTCTTTGTAACCCTTCATTTTTAGCAGAATAAACCTAGTCACACATACGGTGGGCTCTTGAGATCATACTTTGATTGAAAAGCCCCCCAAAATCACACCGTTCCACTTCTACATATGAGCTGACATGGACATCCCTTCGTACAAAGTGTTTAATTACCCCAACTGAAAAAACAATTTTCTATAATGTGCTATAATAGTTTATATTTTGGACTGTTCGGTCACAGGTGATAGATCAGGCACGTCCTTTGCTTGTGTACCTTGTTGAGGAGGTTGATTTTTGTCACCGTGTTGGTGGCCTCTCCAGAGTGTTTGACAAGCAGGGCTATGAGCCTAACAAAAGCATCCAGGTTGTGGTAACACTTGGCTCTGATGATGGCTGCACTGGCTGCTGGGTTGTGCTGCTGCTCAGCCTGTGCCCGATAGCTTATCTCCACACACATTTCTGTGCACAGCCGGAAGAACCTGGTGATCAGGTCATCGGTCTTCAGGATGCCCTGCTGGTGCATCTGGAGGAGGAAAAGAAAAAAAAAAAAAAAAAAAGTCAGATGAAATTGAGGAACAAGGATCAGCCCGACTTTGGTTCATTCGCACATTACCTAACTGGTAAAAGAGTGTTTACCTGGCCAACGAAGGCAGAAAAAGCTTTGGTGCTATCCCTGCCAGCAGCAGCTGAGTGGTACAGGTTGACCCATTCCCTCAGGAGGTACTCTGCCTTCTCCCTCAGGCCTGGAGGATCATCATATTCTGAAGCCTGTGAAATCCCAGAGTGCATCATGAAGTTGGGTCCTCCGTGGGCTCGGTCAATCATGGCTTCATAGTTGGAGCGAACAACATCCATCAGCTGGGGAAGGCTGGGGGGGGACAACGAGATGACAGCGTCAGTTTTAACCCCTTTCACATAAGAGTCATTTGATTTTCCCAAATTTGGTACAGATTAGACAGTGATATCAAGGTAAAGTAGCAAATAAATTAATCTGACAGGAAACTTGTAATCTATGGCATATCGTTAGGTAAATTATGGCAACCAATTGTTTTAGTGTAAAGCACAGATACATTGAATACGCACAAACATTGATAACCTGTGGGTTGTAAAAGCACCACAATCTGACCAAGTGGTATAGAATATATATATATATATATTTTTTTACCAAGTTGTTGTACACCCCACTGTCTCATTTGGTGTCTTTGTTAAGCTTTGCTGTTCTTGTTCTGCTGTATGTCTATTAGTGTGTAAGTTCATTGAGAGAAACAAAAAACAGAGTCAAATTCCTTGTATGTGTCCACATGCTTGGTCAATAAAGCCAATTCTGATAGAACACAAAGAACACAAAGCCATGGAATCATGACAGAATGCGTCAAATATGGAAGTTGCTGCAAAGAAGCTACACATTCAGAAACGTGGATGTTTCACACAAATCTTTAACCCAGCAGCACAGAGGACCTATACAATCACCACAGTTTTAAGGTGGATGCCCAAGATTATGGTCACCTAATCCGTGTTAAAGACGTAAGGGACAACCTGAAAACCTAATGCCTCCAGTCGTGGCTATCGCCGGCAGTTTTAACATTGTAGTTGTTTACCCCTCAGGTGCGTTGGCTCTGGAGTGTGCACAGGTCCTCATTAAAGTTTCAATTGTGTGGAAGAGGTCAGCCTCTGTGACATGGCTGACACTGCGTTCATCCACCAGCAGGAGCTTCACCAATTGCATAGCAAATGCAACGGCCATGTAGTGCAGTCCGTTTTCCATCGACTAGAAGGAAGCAAAAATCAACATGAGCTTGTAACGGCAGTTGAAATGTTACTTGGCCAGACAAAGACAAGTTACCGAGTCACACATCTATTGGTCATTTGAACTATAGTGGATCTGATTAGGACATTAAAACTTTCAACAGAAAGAATACACTAGACTACACATCAAAGTGAAAACTAAATAGTAAATGACTCAATTCTTAATGTGTACCTGTGCTAGGTGCAGGTCATACTGCTGCATATTCACGAGATGGTTCCTGATCAGAAGCTCCACTGCCTCTACGTTATATTTGTACTCATCACGGCATTCAATCAGACACCTGTAAACAATCCCAGGCAGAATATTACAAAATATCCTACACATGTAGCTCCACAGGAGGGACATTTTAATTCTTTTCAACATTCCACAAATCAAATAATTGTTCAGATTTATAATAATATACCCCCAAGGCCAAACAAAGACTTCATATGATTCAAATTAGTGAGGGTAAAGGGAGCTTAACAAAGAAACATGGGATAAATAATGGTTTGAAATAAAATGTGCCCCGACTCACCTGGTGATCTGCTTATTGCACCACTGTGGTCCATAGGCCCGTCCATCCTGTAGGGCTTTCAGCACCAGCAGGTGGCACTCCCTGTAGCGGAGCAGTAAGTCTGCATCAGCACCACTAGTAGCATCCAGAAGACCTTCCACAGCCTGGGAAATAGAGGAACCAACGTATTAAAAAAAACAAAGCATAAAGTAATCCTCCACCTTGCCTCCTTACACTATTTCTAAAGACTGCAATTGTAAAAGTAAGTGCCCTACCTTCTGCAGAAGGCCAAGTGCAGCGATGCCGTCCCTGGAGTTCCTAGCCAAGGCCACAGCTTCCAGCAGGCTGCGTAGAGCCTGGGTCAGCGGGTTCATGGCGAGGGCTGGAGGGATGGCATGAAGATGTTGCTCCAAGTCTGCCATGCACTTATCATAGATCTGAGCCACATCATCTGTGGCCCATGCCTGTTGCTGTTAACAAGAGATACAGAGAGATGGAATTTAGTTCTGTGGGTTTAAAACTGCAACACAACTTTTTTTATTTATTGTTCTTAACACAAGAGGCACTTAGTTGAGCACTGGCTGTTTTAGTTTCTTACACACCGTTATAAGGCTTACGAAAAAAAAATGATATAGGGTAATCTCTAATAAATAAAAATTGTCCTTTTTAATAGACACTGTAGCCTCTTTCAAACTTACCTTTTCTAGTCTTTTTAGCTCTTAAGTTTGTTTTGGGGAGATAAAAAAGAAACCTACCTTCATGGGCTGAGCCAAGAAGCCAGTGGGTTGAGAGAGATCATTGCTGGGTAAGAAACCTGGAACGTTCCTGGCAAACTCCTCATACACAGCCAGTTGCTTTGGGTCCACTCCTCCCACCTACAAAATTTTTTTAAAAAAAATGCATTTTGTTACTGAGGTAACCGTAAATTATGTTTGGATATATATTGCACGACTGAACGTTACAGTCATCTTACCTTGAGTCTGATCTGCTCAGGCATACGCTCAGCCTGGTACGTCAGAACGACAGGGTCACAATAACGACGTCCCTCTTGCCGTGCATGCTTTCTCAGCTCAAACTCCTAAAAGTTAAGTTAAAAGAACCAATTAAGAATTATGACACTAACCCATTTTGACACGTCATGCTAAGGTGACACTACAACAGTTCACGTATCGGAAATACATTTATATTAACGTCCGTTGATCTAGTCTTCCGTAAGTCTCACCGTGGCTAGTCTCTTGTCCATTTCAGGGCCAGCCTTCTCCACGGCTGTTTTCTGAATGAAGCAGCAAGCCAATTCACAGTTGTCTTGAGCAATCCTGGCTGCAGCCTCTTCCATCATTTCCCTCTGTTGGGGGGTTGGGGCCTGAGGGAATAAACGCCTTGAGTTAAACAAGCAGGAATGGTACATGGGAAAGGGTAAGAAAGCTCTCTCTACGCTTTGTCTTTTTATATATTATGAAACACTAGCAATTAAAAAGGAGAACTCCGGGCAATTTTTACGTTAATTTTGATTGCTATACTTTTTTTGAGTACTGTCTATAGCAAAAAACACGAGCCGAATTGGTGCTAGCAACATCGAGCTACTGCAGCTAATGCCCAGAGCTCCCAGTTAGCTAAAACGGCAGTTTTGGGGGCATATCATAAAGAGTGCCTTTGTGCCTCTTAACAGACTCAAAATGAAATTAAAATGTCTGTGCAACATGAACAGAGCCCTTACGTGACAACAAGAAGCGTTTTGAACTCAGACATTGTTTAAATTCACCTACCCTGTTAGCTGCTAGCTGCCGTCTGGGATGAGTGAGTGTGTCCAGCCAGGCTTTGGTAATAATCATCAAGCAGCAGTTCCGTGTGTATTTGTAACATAAATATCCATTTTGTGTGCATTCCATCTGGCGTTGGTGAGTAGGAGTCTTGTCCGTGTCGATCGTTGTGGTTTCCTTAGCCGGGCTAGCAGATCCGGCCGGCGTCCCTGCTTCTGCCTCCTCCCCGCCCTCCTGGCTTCACGCAGCCGACAACAATCCAACGAGCGCCCGCTGGTCTGGTGGATGTCTTCCAGAAGACCGTTCAAGCCTTCGCCGCGAAAATTGGTATTTTATTTCACCCTCAAAAATAGGTAATTGAGCAATGTAGTGGTTATGACCATATTAGTGACTATGTAACTACATGGAAATGGACCAAATTATGTTTGTGCCCTGTACAGTAAAATAGTGATTTTTAAAATAGTGTTCACAATTCGGAAAGGCACAAACGCGAACCATATCTTTTCCACAGTATATCAACACTTGTTTTTCGAACTCCAAGCTTCTTCCCTTGTGAACAACTCCGATCTTCACTCTTCACACTACGCTCCTCCAACATGCACACTGCTATTTACCTTTCTCCTGCTACAACTGAATTCCCACGGGACTTAGCGAGACTACAGCTAGCCGTCTAAAACACTATTTTACTGTACAGGGCACAAACATAATTTGGTCCGTTTCCATGTAGTTACATAGTCACTAATATGGTCATAACCACTACATTGCTCAATTACCTATTTTTGAGGGTGAAATAAAATACCAATTTTCACGGCGAAGGCTTGAACGGTCTTCTGGAAGACATCCACCAGACCAGCGGGCGCTCGGATTGTTGTCGGCTGCGTGAAGCCAGGAGGGCGGGGAGGAGGCAGAAGCAGGGATGCCGGCCGGACCTGCTAGCCCGGCTAAGGAAACCACAACGATCGACCCGGACAAGACTCCTACTCACCAACGCCAGATGGATTGCACACAAAATGGATATTTATGTTACAAATACACACGGAACTGCTGCTGCTTGATGATTATTACCGAAGCCTGGCTGGACACACTCACTCATCCCAGATGGCAGCTAACAGGGTAGGTGAATTTAAACAATGTCTGAGTTCAAAACGCTTCTTGTTGTCACGTAAGGGCCCTGTTCATGTTGCACAGACATTTTAATTGCATTTTGTGTCTGTTAAGAGGCACAAAGGCACTCTTTATGATATGCCCCCATAACTGCCGTTTTAGCTAACTGGGAGCTCTGTGCATTAGCTGCGGCAGCTTGATGTTGCTAGCACCAATTTGGCTCGTGTTTTTTTGCTATAGACAGTATAGCGATCAAGATTAATGTAAAAATTGCCCAGAGTTCTCCTTTAAGCACATAAACCCTCAAGTCATTCAGCTTACCCTTAGTGCAGCAGCAAAGCTGTTCTTAAGGTTGGTGGCGATGCTCATGAGCAGGGGCTCCCGGCAGGTGATCATGGCCATGCCAGCAGTCAGGTTTCTCATCATGTGGTGGGCAGCCACACGCATGCGGGACTCCTCTGAATCCAGGGCAAAGTCCTTCCTGATGATCTGCTCACAGGTTGTCATGGCTATTTTGATAGAGCGGTCAACCACAGGGTGCACCAGCTCCTGAACAGCTCTCTCGACTGACTGCCGTACACACTGCTTCAACTGAGGATGGGCCTGTAGCAGAGGGATCTAAAGAGAAAAGACGGGGGAGGACAGGACAGAAAAGTCAAGAGAGGGAAAACAATCGAAAGCAACAGGAGAAAGCAAAAAAGCAAAGAGAAGGCGTTTGCGTTTTTCTTTTGTTTATGTGGACTTCTGAGTCAGTGGTTTGCAGGTACCCAACACTTACGTTGACAGTTATATTGATGTGAGGAGCCAGACCTGCCAATGCATACACATTGATGTCGTGGTAACTGAACTGTGGGGTGGGGGGCCCTGTGGTTGTGCAAGTGGTGGTGGTGGCAGCTGGGGTTGAGGGAGGGGCTGCGAATGGAACAAAGTCTCCTGTTGGTCACAAAACAGTCATTTGATTAAAATCACACGAAAACATTTGATTATCCAGACAACATAAAAAAGAAGAAAGCACACGGGCAACAAAAACAAGTAATGTAAGCTTTGAGGGGACATATTTTAAAAGAATTCTTAAAGAACTTCACAGAACAAAATATATGATATGACAAAACTAGACAAGGGGAAATTGTTAAAATTAGTATTGTAATAATCATCACAGCATTTTTTTTATATTTATGTTAATATTTACTTAATATTCATAATAAAAACGATTAACTCAAGTTCATCCTATTGACAGCGGTGGTTTTAAATAGGTATTTCAGACTTGGCCAGTATGGGCCACAATGAGTTTCTTTAATCATTTGGGAGGGCGAGTCATTACTGGGGTTTAAGAGAAAATGTCCACCCTCTGGATTGATACTGATATATGTTAAAAAGGACAAACAAATCCAACTTAAATTAAAGTTGAAGCTCAAACCTTTCAAAATGTAGACATACAGTATGTAGAAAGGAGTGAAGAGTTAAAAGCTAATCTGGAGCACCCACCTGTGGTAGACACCGGCAGCATCTCCTCTGGAGGCTTTGCCTCCTTCTTTGGCGCAGACAGCTGCTCCTCCAGGCTCTTCAGCTTATCTTTGTCCTTCAGCAAGTTTCCTGGCTTGAGATCGTTGATGTCCAAAGACAAGTTCTTACACAGAACTTCAATCTCAAACTTTAAGTTCAGCTGCAGTAAACAAGAGAACAATGTAAGACATAATTTAATTATTGATAAATACGGTTTATCTGTATTATAGCTGGAAGTGGCAACAAACAGGTTATGGACAATTATGTGATAGGCCATGTAATACAGAATGTATTGGCTGACAATGTTGGATAGAGTTGGGTTACGGTTAACAAGTTTAGTTAAATACATACTGTTTTGTAGCATGACCACTTCACATCTGCTACTAAACCAATTTTTTTAATATATTATTTTGATGGATTGCATTTCCAAGAGCTGCTTGCAGTTAAGTGGCTATATAGATATTACCTTGAGGTCATGTTCTTGATGCAGCTCAGCAAGAACATTCATGATGGCCATGGTCCAGGGGTTCTGGGGCCTGAAGACCTACAACATCAGAGAGAGACACACACACACAAGTTAAAATCACTATAAATAATCCACAGAACCTCCAACAGTGGAATCAGGTAAGCACAAGCCAATTTTATTAACTGAGTGTGTAAAAATATGACAGCATGACATACTGGTATGAGGTAATGTCAATGGCAGGGAGACACCTATCAGACTACACCTATTTTACTAACCATGCTTCGTAGACTGGACTCCAAAACTTTGGCCACAAAGGGAACCACGTACAGTAGCTCCTGCTGGCCTTTCACATAGGCTTCCAGTAGCAGAGATTTGACTTCCAGATCCTGTAAAAAAGGAGAAAGATACGTCAGCCAACTCAAAAGCCGACAAGAGACCCACCAGGTAACAATACAACCAAATTATTATTACTTACTGTGTAAAGAATAGGCTTGTTTTTGGCTAGTGTAATCATGCCCAACCAGTGGCCCAAGTTCTTCAGCAGGGAGCGATCAGAGAAATTGGCAGCTGCCTTGTCAGATGTCAACAGAACCTGAAAGAAATGGAGGACTATCAGTATTTTGCTAATTATAAGTTCTTTAGCAGTGCTGCAACTGTGATCAATAGGAACAGAGATATTTTACACTAAGCAATTAGTGGCAGGCAAAACACTAGAATAAACAACACAAGAATATTATATTAATAGTAGGCGCCAAATAAGAAAAAACAAAAAAAAATTGTACTTTTAAAGCCCTCAAGTTACCATCTTATCCCCTGCTGTTTTACCTTGATATTCCTGTATGTCTCATTGAGGACCATCTTCACAAACTCAGGGTTCTTGAGAGTGTCCAGAAAGTTGGAGTAGAGACCGTGGAAGTTGGGCTCAATGCTGACACGCTTCATCACCAGGTACTGAGACACCCACGGCATAAACTCTTCCTTCACCGTTTCTTTCAACTCCTCAACCTGAAAAACAAAAAAAAAAAATGGTTTAACAACCTTACTTGACTATTACGGTTCTTGAGAGACAGTGATGTTTTGTCTGTTTTCACTTCACCTTCTGTGTCATGTTGGACTGAGAAAGGTTGTTGAAGATAAACGCAATCTTCTCCTGGACATTCTCTGGAGGCTCTACGATCCTTTCTGTTTGGTCAGTGGCCACCAGCAGGGTGTCAATGTTGGTTGTGTTTATGGAGGGCTGCAGGTGGGAACAAGAACATTTACCTTTGAAACAGGTGCAAGTCTGTATACTGGATCTAGTTTTTGCATGCAGAAAAACAAACCAATTGAAAGCATTGACAAGTCACATATTAGGGTGTATAGACATCAACATTAAAGCCAAACTCACGGGGACATCCTTCTTGAAGCTGCTGGGTGTTGGTCTGGTGATGGTAGGGGTCTTGGCTACCGTGGTTGTAGTCGTGGCGGTGGTGACTAGAGTGCTGGGCTGACCTGGCTGTGGGGCTTTGGGGACACCAGGTTGCTGCGACTGGGCCTGTGCTTGGACTTGTGCCAGTGCCAGACTGCCGGGGGTGGTGATGGAGCCTTGCATCTTCACCGGAGGGTCCCGTGACTGTTGGCCATACTCGATATACTGCACACACAGGATATTCAAAGGAGCAGAGCGAGAGATTTAATTTATCTGTATTTGTGAATCATTTTCTGTAGTTATAGTTGGGATAAAATAAGACATGAAATGGTGGGCAAAGATAAATTAAGGAAACCTGGTTACCTCTTGTAAATGGTGGGGGAATTGCAAGAAGTGGGCAATTGAAGCCAGGTGTTGACAATATTGAGGATAGTCCTTTAGTCTACAAATATGAAATATGTTAGTCTGAGACAAGATGGCTGTTACTTTCATACTCATTTTACAAAAAAAACACATTTCAATACCTGTTTTTAAACCTATCTAGGGCGGCAATTCCAAAGTAATACATTTTGGATCCATAGGGTTTTCTTAAGGCTTCAAGAACATATCGGAGGGCCAAGCCCAGGGCCATGTAGGTGACAAGACCCTTCTCAATAATGCCACCAAAAAGGCAGGCAGTGATGTGCAGCTCCTTGTCTGGATATTGGGGGAAGAATCGGTATTCCTCAAACAAGTTGCGAAGCATGCAATTGAACACCTCTCGCTCCCGCTTGATGGTTGAATCCTTGAATCTCTGCAGCATTTCCAGTACCTAGGAGGGGGACAATGATGTAGTGGGAGATGAGTTACTTTGAAGAGAAACATTACTGAGACTATGATAGAACTAATCAACAGCAGCCACTAAATGCCTAAAAGCATGTGTGAGGATGATTTAGGTTAGTGATTTTGGCAGAGCCAAATGAATAATAGCACTACGTACCTCATCCACAGACATAGTCGGATGAGGTGGATGGTTGTAGATGCGCTGAAAATAACTGTTTGCTTCGTCGTCTATCTCCTTACTAAAGTGCTGGTTTGCCTCGGGCCAGACCTGAGAAAGGTCAGCTGGGAAAAAAATAAAAAAAAAAAAAAAAGGAGTAGAAAGACATTTTTAACCAAGACATTTACTTGAATGTTGTAATCAAACAGCGATTAAGCAAGAGCAAAGTTATTAGCTCATTAGTAAACATCATAGTGCAACCAAGTGATACATCATGAATCCAAGAGTAACTGATCAAGTCAGGTTAGACCTCTTGATTAAAAAGTAGACAAATTACATTAATGTGTAATTTGTCTAAGCAGAATGAATGACTGATCTGTATTTCCTCTTGAATAGACAAATTGTATATGCAAGTTGCACAACATGAAAAATAAATTTAAGTCATACCTTTAAAATGTTTACAAAAAGGTTCAAATTGCTTTCAAAATTTGTTAAAGGACTTGGTAAATTTCTTCTGAAACTTGTCTTGAATGTATTTGGGAGGCACACTAAAATGCATTTGATTATTATTATTTTTTATTTATTAACACATTAAGCATTATCACTGCAGAAGAAATACATGGCTGGGCAGCTTAGAGTGGGCTCTCAGTCACACTTCTACACAGGCCTTCATCTTACTCTGCTGAAAGGTAGGTGGGTTCAGGCCTGGTGTGCTCATCTTCCTGGTGCCAAAAGGGTCGGTGTTTACCGTTGGCATCCCCAGACTAGAACCAATACCAGAGCCGATGCCTGTGCCCAAAGGACCTGAAAGAAACAATACTTTAAAATCATTTCAATCCATACCGACATCACCCTCTGAACTACAATCATTTGTTCAGTTTTATAGGAAGGATTGAGTGACCAAACAGGGTGTTCTGCCAAATTTGTTAACCCTTACAAAATGTTTTCTCAGTTACTTTTTCTGAACTTCCCAACATGATACAAACTACTTAAGTTCTAAAGTAAGCTTTGCCATAGTTTGCTTTGGCGTACTGTATACACATTATTAACACAATCATTTAGCAACAGCGGAACAAAAAAAAAAACAAAAAAAAAACAAACAAGTGTTCCAGTCTTGTTTCTCACTGAGCTCAAATAAAACCCAAATGGCTATGATAGTGCAGTAGGACTTACTGATTTAGTATGAAAAATGTGTCTCTGTTGTTTGTCATGAAATGAAAGAATTAAATAGCATAGTACCAGAGTCCATACCAGGGAGCTGCGAGGACAGGCTGCCAATGCCCCCAAATGGTGTGCTGGGGTTG
The DNA here is from genome assembly GCA_023566125.1 of Zingel zingel. NCBI lineage: Eukaryota > Metazoa > Chordata > Actinopteri > Perciformes > Percidae > Zingel > Zingel zingel. Next base: position 37,266,121 of record CM042320.1, on the reverse strand, counting down.
GGGTTGGAGAGTGGTGGGAAGGCCTTTGCTGGCGACTGGGGATTACTAAAAGCCGAACTCAGTGAGGTTGGGAAACCTTGCATGCTTTGAGTGTGGGAGGTGGCTGTGCCCCCCAGGTTCAAGGAACCCATGCCAGACAGAGAGTCCATCTAGAGAGGAGCAAGAGAGGGAGAGACAGAGACAAAGACAGAAAATAACAATTAAAAGTTTTTTTAAAGTTGTTTTAAGTTTTTAGCAAGTCAGGAAAACAGATCTGTTTTGTTGACACCAATTTCCAACATGAGAAGGCATTACAATGTTTGTCTGCAAACGCATAATGTGGCTTCCATATGAAGATACCTGTACAGGAGAGATGGCATCCAGGCTGCTGGTGCTGGGAGCACGTCCCTTTGGCATCACCCCTGGTGGTGGTTGTCGGGCTTTATTCATTACATTGCTGCAGTTAGCAACCATGGTAAGGATCGTCTCTGACAGCTCCTGGGACACGCTCCTGAGGAAAAAAGGGAACAAATCTTTAAATTAAAAAAAGAAAGAAAGAGATAACACTGTATGGAAGGGTGTGAGTGATTAGTGTCTATAAAAAAAATAAAAAATATTACACTGATAAAAATTCACACTCTTTAGATGTCAGCCTTAATGTGGTCAAAACACCATCAAATGTGATCAAAGCTAGTCCTTACTTTGAGCAAGACTGACAATAAATGAAAAGGGCAACTAATAGTTAGGGTTGGTATCGTTTTTTGTTGTCCCCCCCATAGCGGTGCTAAAGCAATACTTTTAAAACGCTGCCAGTGCCTATGCGGTGCCTGAACCGATATTTTTTTTAAAAGCAAAAGCAAAATTGCTAAGGCCATATGGTCAAAATTAAATGATTTATTAATAATGTAATAACTTATTACACTAGTAAATTCCTGTTAAACGACAAAAACAACCACCAGACAAGAAAAGGGGATTTTACAATAACTTTGAATGCACCACCAGGGTACCAGTTTCAGTGAACACCGTCTGTTGTTTTTCCGACAACGGTAGCTGCAGACTGTTACGCCCCGGTGTTGGAATCCTCTACAGTGAAATACAGTCACATTTCACACCGTTTAACGTTAATGCTAACAGTAGGCTAATGTTACCTGCTGTCAAGGGTACTCTTAACTAGCGTCCCGTGCAGCAATGCTTCTGTTGCCTGTAACGTTCGTTTCAGAGCGCAATCAAACAGCGATTAAGCGGTAAAAAATGAGCGTTTCAGAGAGCAGCGCAGGGATTAGAGTGGCACCGAAATGAGACCTCGAAATCCGCGTTGCTATTTGGTCCGGTAGATACCGGTCATTTAGGCACCGGTGCCATATTAGTACCAGGTCTCGGTACCCAACCCTACTAATAATGCAGTGAAAGAGACTAAGTCAACTAGGTTCTCACCCAGCACAGGACTGCAGGCAGGCCAGCATGGTGGCTAAGGTCTCCGGGGGCAGCTGGGCGCTTTTGGGCTGGTCCTTGTCTGGGGCCAGACCCCCCATAATGGATGGGCAGCGCCTCTTCAGGAATGTCACACACGCCTGGATAAAAGGTTCCTGACAAAACACAAAATGATTGTAAAATACAAAATGTTCTTAGGCGGGTATTCGCAAATACAACATAAACAACACGACCAACAATCTATTGATTTTTTGTCTTTTTTTAAACGGTACGTAAATCAATATGAAGACATACCCCATGCTCTCTGATTTTGTCAGTCAGCCATTTATCAAGTTTGAGGTATTCACGGCGAGAGGCAAGTGCAGCAAGGTCAATTACAAAGGCAAATGGAGTACCATTCAGCAACATCGATAGAGACTGAAAAAAAAAAAAAAATAAAAAAAAAAAAACCACACACACACACAGGCTTACTGACCATGAAAATGATACCTACATTTACGATAAAGCGGGGAGCACCACAGGAGATATGGCACTATGTCCTCTAATTTGTCTTATTTTAATGTAATGTTAACTAAAACTAGTAAATCAAAAGAAACAGGGAAATTATTCAATGTACCAGTTTAGTGTGCTATGACACAAGTGCCTACTTATTCTGCTTTAGCTTGAAGGTTTTAAGTTCAGAGAAGTCACCATATCAGTGATTATTTAGTTTATTCGGACAAACCTTCAAGTCCTGGGCCACGTCCAGGATGCGAGACAGCTTGGCCTGGTCATACTGCTCCCCTCTCATGTACCACTCAGCCATCGAATGCATAATTAGCTGACGGATGGAGGGAGACTGTCCCTGGAAAAATAACCACCAGGTATTATAAGTACCCACGTTTTAATAAGAATATAACCAAGACAACAAAAAACTTGTACCAAAGGGCACAGAGGACAAAATAATGACTTCTTGACTTGAAACCAACAAGCATCAACACCAACCTGTCCATGCCAGGCGTAGTGCAGGATAATGGCAGAGTTAGGGTGGTTGCCCAGGAAGATAGGCATCAGGGTAGAGATGAGCTCATGGCGCAGCGTGTGCCAGGAGGTGGAGATCTGCAGCAGTGCCAGCACCAACATGTCTGGGCAGTGCTTGATGGGAAAGCTGAACAGCTGCTTCACCTGCTCATACTGGCCCACCTCAGACAGCCTAAGCAGGCTCTCCACCAGGTCCAGACTTTTCCTGTGAAGAGTTCAGGGCAGTCAGTCAAACACACTATAGCGTCACTACAGCATTGACAGTGCAACTTCCTGAGTAAATCAACACTGAACCGCATAAAGCAGGGTTTCCCAAAGCATACTATAGCAATCAGCTATAGATAATGTATGCTTGACAATGGTGATTTTTATTATCACAATATATTAGACATATTATATTGGATGTGCTAGGGGAAGCATTGCTTGAAATGTACAGCTGAGTCACATGCAGCATATAAATGTTAACCGTTTTAAAGACTAGATACTTCACAACTAAACCCAGTAAGGAGGAATAAGCAACTGCAACACCCTTCTATATAGCAACAAGCTCCATACCAGGTGGCAATCTCCCTGTTGTCATCCTCTGGTGGGGCCTTAAGGATGTCTATGGCCACAGTGTGGCAAGGGTAGTCAGCAAAGGAAAACACTTCTGGGCTCATCAGGGAGTGCTGAATGAATGACAGCTGCAAATAGAAACAAAGCAATTAGACATTTAAAAAGGGAATACAAGGCTCAATCTTAATCACTCAAACCCCACTGTCTGGACAGAGAAATCGATTCCTACTTTGCATTAAGACTCTTCTTTATTAATCCTACTCTTAGACAGCAATACGTTCCATTCAATCAAGGTTGGAATTAGAATTAAACACATGAAATCACATCATCCAGATGGAGCAAATATTGGTCAGTTACCTGTCCCTCGGCGTGTTTCCATGGCCTATAGATGAGATCGACAGGAAAGACCTCCATGCCCAACCCCCTCTGAATGCCATACACCACTATATGCAGGCCTTTACTGTCCCGGATTAGAAAGCCTGGGTGGTCCAATTCGTATGTTACCTCTTTGAAGTTCAGGTTGGGATTCTAGGGAACAGACAAAAATTGACAAGTGAAACCTCAGCAGGTTTTTTTTAAAGTAAACTGGTGCCAAGGTAAAATTTCTGCAACCTTCAGTGTGAGGTTTATGACAGGCTAGTGCATGCATTACCTTGTGTACTGATGCAGAATTTGATAAAAATTTAAATGCAGGGTGACACTATAAAATGCTGGACACAAAAGCCTACAGTACTTTGTTAAAGAATCAACGGTGAGAAGAGGATCCGACTTATGGCCCTTAAAAATGAAACGGTGCAGGAGAAATGCCATCTAAATTGATGGAAATGCTGAAGTGGAGTTGACATGCAAATGTAGTTGTAACTGCACAATGCATTCTAATGCATTCATCCTTGCCATTTAAAAACTATTTATATTTGGGGAAAGTATGTCAGTGGCAGTGTGTGGAAAGTGTACAATGTTAAGGAAAAGTTACTGCCAACTATAAGCCTGTTCAGACCTGGCCTGAACATGCGTCTTGGGTGATCCGATCACGAGTGGACGGCTTTAAGTACATCAGTTCACACATGGCATCTCAACATGCATCTTGAGTGACTACTTGTGATTGGATCTCATTCCCTGCTCTTTATGTAAATAAAGTTTTCATATACAAAAATATTTTTTGCTGTTGTAAATGTCAGTTGTTACGCTCACATAAATCATACATTACAGAAATGTGAGAGGACTAATGAAAAAGCGCTGCCTACAGTATGTCGCCAAAGGACGTAACTGCCTGACAGTGATATGCGTGTAATATGTTCAGGTTTTGGGGTAGGCTTCATTTAATGAACCTAAATATAAGGATGCCTACCGACAGTCGCCACCTGTGCAAGAGACCAGAGAGAAAGTTGTTAAGTCTCTGTGCGCTCAGCTCTCAGTACTTTTGTAGCGTCTAACTGAATCCCTGTGTTTTTAAGTTTAGTTTCTTTCCTGCGTCCCCGTTTGTACTTTCAGTTATCTGCTTCATTTTACCGTTTCATGTTCGCTTTTAGCTGTATAGGAGCCATGTTAAGTTACTACTGATTAAGACCCAACCGTTTCTAATTTTGCTGTTTTATAATAAAATAAAAAGGGGACTTTTATTGTGACGAATTTACAGGTAATGAAATGTGTTTATCCACCGTTTTACAGCTGCTCCCCTTTGACCACTCACTCAGGCTCACCAGCTTCTAAACAGCAACAGCAGACTGTGCAACCTAAGAACAGGAATTTCTGTCCATATTCATGAATTCAGGTACATTTTATGAAGCTAAAAAGGTCATTGCCTACCGATTGCCGACTTTCATGCCGCCAACACTGCAGCCTTTTCTAGGCAAGGGCGGGGCACAGAGCTTCAGAGGGCGTGATCGGATCACTCATGACAGATGTTAATGCCATGTGTAAATGGGGCCCATTTAAGATAAACTGATGGTTCACTTACCACTTCTTTCACAACATCGATGAGAACCTCAACATTCCACGTGTGTGCTTGGGAGCCATCGTTCTTATCCTTACTATCGCTCCAGATACCACTTCCTGGAGCAGAGATGGACTGTGAGAGAAAACACAAAAGAATAGAAAATATAAGCTCTGGTGTGTTGAAATGTTAAGAATCCAGAAGCCAGAACACTCAACCAGAAATTAACCAATATTTGAAATATTGAAAGCTACTGAATCAAGTGACTCCTTTCATATTACTAGGGCTGGGTATTGATACTCACAACTTACTATTTAATCACCACAAGCGTTCGACTTAATGCGACGTGTGATTGGCCGACTGCCGCAGCAGCTAGTGGAGGTGGCATTTTACACAAGTGAATGCTTCCATTCACATGATGGGTATAAAATAAGATAGAAAAAAAGGGCATTAAATGAAGTACTATAGTTGCTATCGATATCACTTTAAAATGGGTACTGGTATCATAATTTTTTTAAAACCTACATATAAACATATCTAATGGAGGTATAATTGATTTTATGGTACAGCACACACATTTACTGTATGTCTGGGCTGCTTTCATCAATTTTCATTAGGCGTTAAAAGATCTCGTCCCACGAGACGAAAATGTGACAAGATTTCTCGTTGAGGTAAGTGCAGAGCAGCAGAACTCTCTCTCTCTCTCTCTCTCTCCCGAGACACAAACATCTGCAGCGCGCAGTTCAGTGTGGCGCTGTCCGGCACAGACCTCTCTGTCCTTTTTAAAATGAGTCGGGAAGCGGAAAGCAAAACCTAACTTTACTTTTAATGATATTAAAGAAATATTCTCCGATCGTCCTATAACGGTCATAAAATCGATACTAGAGTAGCATACTTCCTTGTTTACTGCTGCAATGAATAAAATGCAGAGGAGGAGAAAAGAGCATCCGTCTTCACAAAAATCATCTGTTGAGTGTTTTCTTTCTCTCCGTCTACTGTACAATGACAAAACAACTGGTCTACCAGAAAACGCTCGTTACGTTGTAACCTTGGGTCTCTGAATAAAGAGACTCTCCACCGTACATACGGCACAAGTAACGGTGTAACTTAGTTATACAGGAGATAAGCCAGTCATTTGAGTTTGTGGCAAAACCTTTCAGTGCATGTTTTTCATTTTGTGACTTTCGATTAAATAAAAGGACTATTTTTCCTGTCATATTTCTTCATTGTAGTTAAAATAGTGTTAAAATCTCAATCTCGTGAACCCAATCTCATGTCTCATTTCGTCTCGTGAGCTGGGTGTCTAGAGGTGATCAGGTAGCATAAAAATCAAAAGAAAGATGGTTTAAATTGCCCATACTCCTTTTAAATGTCTGGATTTATTTATGTGAAACTAAGTAACACCCAGACTAGATAAACATAGTTTCACCACTTCATGTTTACACCTCTTGGTTTGTAGTACGTGTGTGTAAAGAGAAATCGACTGCAACTAAAATGAAATAGAATGTTGTCTTATCCTCTGGTCCATATTAAGTAAACCAAAGTTAAATAGTCAACGGACTTCTGGCAGCACACTGCTATTACGCCAGAAACAAACCGCACAAGGAAGCGTCGCGAATAGCCGGGAATTTTTCGCATTTTCATTTTGGTGCCCATGTTATGCAATCTGTCCGGCCACACCAGCTGTGATCAGGCGTTGAGAAGCCACAGTGCAGCCAGATACTTTACAAAATAACAAATTTCAAAATAAAACACCCAGGTTTTTGGTGCCTTTGGCTGTCCTGACTTCTTAGCTGTGTCTAGCGAGACACGCAAATAGAGAGAGACACACACAGTTTGGAGAGGCCCTGCTTGAGGTTGTTGTTGGATAACTACCGAAAACACACGAGGAGCAAGAAAGAAAGAGTGAGAGAGCCACGCTGTAGAGTGGAGAACAGAAAGTTTAGAGGATCTCTTTGTGACCGGCCCAGAGAAATGCCAGGAACCAGGTGCTGGCAATCAGGCACAAATCTATGCTTCACCACACGCAGCTCTTCGCCGGTGGTGGGTTACCGCTATTATACAAATAAAGCAACTCACCTGTAGTGGGATGCCATCAGTTAGGCCAGAGTGGGTGCGAGCCATCATGCCCAGGACCCTGGCTACCTGGCTGGCAGTGACCTCCCTCACCCCATACTGAAGGATTATGTTTCTGCATTCATCAAGACTGGAGACATAGGGACCATTATTTTGAACATTCACATATCAATTTAAACCCCACTGTAATTGTATATGGTATAGGACAGTCAAAAAAATCCAACATTTGGGCCAAATTTTGCCTAGTCTGAATGCCCCTCAAGTGGTCTTTCACGTAATTACACTGCATTCACTGAATGATTTGAATACACAAGATTATTTTAAAATTATAACTTTAAAATGTAGCTTAGAAGAATGTAAACATGAATTCACCTAGCACAGAAGCCATAACCAACTTCTTGCATGAATTCTGCAAGAGAACTCTCCATCATGGTCTTAGCTAACTCCCCCGAGTCTGGCAGGATCCTGTCCATGAGAATGTCCCGTTTTTCAGGGTACAGCAGTGGTGCGAGCACCACGGGGCAGCGCTCTTGGGGGAAATCTGAAATACAACACACAATCAAACAAATGTGGCACAGCAACTCTGAAAAACAATTTATGGACAGAATTTGTACCATATCTATTCAGTCTGACAAATGCATCGTTCACTTTAGACACCTACAGGTTTCAGGATCTGAAAAGAAAAAAAAAAAAAAAAAATGTGTGTTGAACACCACTTCCCCCATACCTCGGCAAAGTGTCTTGAGGAAGGCGTCAATCTGCTCTTGGCCTACCCCACTGGCTCCCTTCTGGCCAAACAGTAGATGGGAGAGCAGTAACTGCAAGACCTCTATGGCAATATCTTGGAAGCCACCTTCCTGGTTTCCTCCGAGATCTGCGTCAACGTATGACCGCAGGAGGTCCGGAAGTTTCTGCTTGATGAACTGTGCAGCTGAGAAACATTAACAAGACAATTTTGTCATTTAAAGTGATGTAGGCATCCATAAACATGATTCCGATTATTTAGACACCTCATTCCTGTATGCCCATGTGTTACCAATCTTTATCACAACTTGATGAAAAGCAGTATTCTTATAAAAGGAAGTTCATTAAATTGCTGGGTAGACAAAAAAAGAATGCCAACTTGCCCATAGTGCATGGAAAGTGTAAAAACACCCAACCCCTATTTTTTATATTTATATGCTTTGCACATTTCCGCCAAGGTTTAATGCAAGACCACACCACTAAAAAGGGCCTTGGCAATTTGTACCAACCTATTGTTTTAACTTTTTGAAAAAAGTCAGACTTATCTGCAGTATGTCTAATATTTAAAAGTGTTGTAATAACTATGAATGCTTTTCACAGTAACGTGTATGGCCATTTAAAAACAGATCATCTTTGCTACAGGTTTAAATACGTCAGTCTCTACTAGAATTACTTACCAAAACCACGAAGGTCTGCGTTACTGGAGTTGAGCAAAGCAAGTCCAAATATCACCTGGGGAAAAAAATTTTTTAAATAAATTCTAATATGTTTTCCTACTTCAGATAGATTTCTTTAGGTCACACGTGTTGACAGTCAATACTTCTTAAACTGACAAATGTAAACCATGTACTGTATGAACATTGTCCCAGATAAACACGTAAAGACTGGTAAATAAAGCCCATTTCAAAGCTGGCTTACCTCTTGGACCTTGCTGAGCTTAAGAACTTTACTCAGTTGAGTGAATAGGTGGGCCGATGGCTTCAAACTCTGAAAGACAGTTTAAGTCACACACCTTCATTTTCAGCCGATTGTAACCTGTGACCATTTGCTTGCTTGCTTTTAGTAGTACTTTACTCAACACAGAATGCATCTATCAATCAGGGCTGTCATACATTCAGGCTACCAAAGTAAAAAAACAGAAATTCTGACATCTGCTCCTTACCTTCTGGTAGTGCAGGGGATTGTCAACGGCGTAACACAGAGTAGCGATAAAGTTTGGCTTTGATATCAGCGACACACACTCCTGAATCAGAAACTGTGTCTTGGGCAAGTTGAAAACCAAAACGTACCGAGAAAAAGAGATTAAAGAAAACAGAGGCAGGTGAAGAATAAGTTGAGACAGTAAGTCTGTCACAAGAATCAATATGAAACCATAAGCGATAAACGCAATTGATGACAATTCTACCACAATCACAATGTGGGAAAAAGGTACTATTAAGATGAAAAATCATTTATGAAATACAGGTTTCCCAGTGATGCCATTTTGAGATATGTGCAGATATTTTTTATTTCAGTGCCTAAGCTAAATTAACTAAAAACTATGCAGCTGTTTTAGTGTTATTTACGGGCACGCCGTTTGTCCTCTACGTTTCACTAAGGCAGGACACACACACACACACACACACACACACACACACACACACACTAGAAAAAAGGATGAGTTTGTTTTATAACTGTATTAAAGTACTTTCTTAGATAAAAACAGTACAATGTTGTGCTACAAATTCATTAATATTCATAACATTTTGAATTTTTCTTACTGAATTGTTAAAAAAAAAAAAAAACAACTTCATTCCCTACATAAGACACTTTCTGATGACAAAATGTTCTTTCGTAAAACACAGAATTTGGGAAAAAAAAATACAACAGAATCTGGAATAGGCTTGGCAATCACTTCTATTTTCAAATGAATCGTGGTTACTCAAGATCGCCAGTGTGACAGGAAGGCTAAATTGAACAAGCAGTTAGACATAACATATGTGGAACGTTCATGGAGCGGCTGCAGCAACACTACGCTCCCACTATAATCATTAAAACTGGCTACACCGGCTTGGCTGTCCTGCTCTCTGCTTGGTAAGAATGACTCGCCCTACTGTGCCTCTGGTTAGCTTACTCTGGTATTCTTACCCTAACCAATCTTAGTTGTTTACGCGCCTTTCAGTTCTGTTACCTAATGTAACTTAGCAGTTAGCGATGGCTTCCTTGTCCCTCTCTTGCATTCAAAATGTTTAGCTATTCCAATGCCTTTAGTTGTAGTTGCATACGTAATGTAGTTTATTTGCTGTGTTTAAGGCGAGGCTCCACAACAAGGGAACTCGATATTTAACGTCAGCTGCTGTAACTTAGCCCCCAGTATTGAGTGCGGGCCGACCCAATGTAGCTCCACTTAGCTGTCCCCTGGCAGCAAATGCACATTGAGAAATGTAAACAAAAAGTATTATTGTCAATGTCAAGTCTCATACAGGCTCTCCCTACCTCCCTCTGGTCTTTTTTATTTTTATTTTTTTTTATTAACAATGAAATAGCAATCATATCTTAATTAATCTTCCATGGAATGCGGAGTAACTTTACTGTACCGCCATTTCTGAACGCACTTGAATGCAGCTTAATTTCACAGAGAAAGAAAAGCTTTGTTGTTTGGCAAACATTTAGCTGGACACAAACTCCTGGGCAGTTCAGCGCTTGTGTTTTGTCTTCATTTTGCCCTCAGTGTGTTAAAACGTTCTTGTGGTACCAATGGAGGCAGTGATGTTTCCCGTTTACTGTACGGGACTCGCTCATCGCTTCAAAAACAGCACGACACCCGTCACATAGGCCTACTTGGCCACTGCAGCGTGACGTCGGGTTGACTCCGTCTCAACTTTTCACTCAGGCCGCTGCGTTTTTTCCGGCTCCCGCCGCAGCATCCCCTGCCACCGTACTACCCCCATTAAAAATGGATAGAAAGACAAGAAAGGCAGCTAATCACTCACGGACCTGGCCCCTTTTACACGAACTCTGGCAGACTTGCTCTCTCCTTGTTTTTCAACATGAAATTTACATTTTTTTAAAAAGCCGTCAAATTTGCAGGTCGCACGTGCGATTAGTTGTAAAAAAGTACTCACTGTCTCAAAAAATGGTTGCAAAATGCGACCATCTTGTCACAATCTGAAACCCTGGAAGACCAGACCTACTCGTTTCACCCGTCTTGAGTCAATCCGTCACAGATGCTAAACTACCACAGCTGACGTGTAAAAGTGTACAATTGTTCTCACAAGAGATTTTAAATGTTGGTAACAAACATACGTTTGATAAATATTTTCGTCCACGTCTGCAATTACGTCAATATGAAACCATTTTTCCTTGAAGCTATAACATTACAGGGTAACCCCTAGTTTCTCCAAGTTAAATTTAAAGACTTTAATACCACCTGGGATAAAACAATGCCAACTTCACAGCCATATAACGGAGATTGAGTATTGATTTTAAGTTGAGAACAGAATTATTTACCAAGTAAGGTTATCAGAATTTAATAACTATATTATAATAATCATATTTAATACATAATAGCTTTGTGAGGTGTGTTTGTACTCTAATAACAAAATTATTTGTCACATTAAGGGCTCTTATGCTATGAAACTGAAAAAACTAAATAGACTTTTGCAATAAAACTGAAAATACAATTTAAGTGCCGTTACAAGTAGTTCCACCTTGGCTAGATCATACATCACGTAATATAAGATGCCATAGTAAAAGCCAATTGCTTCAGTGATTGTTTCATCCCCTTCCTAATGGTCCTGTCTGGGTTAGTTCGTTTACAGCTACAAGCTGATATTTCTCACTGGAGTTCCATGTCGGCTAGTGTTCTCTATGGTCTATCAACATGGAGCATGTGGTTAAAAATAAATAAATAAAAAAAGTTACTTTATTTGCTCACAGCAAAGTCTTGCATGCCATGGACATGAGAATAGCAACAATTTAATGAGAGCCACAAGCTTCCCTCAAGCTTTGATAGACTCACATTTGCCAAGGAGACATTACTCACTTTAGTACTGCCCCTCATTTGTTTTTTGAAAAACTCTTCAGATTTGAACCACACACATGAATGACCTTGTTGACCCTAAAAACGGCTATTGTCGCCAAAAGGCAAAGAGCGCAAGCCAACATAACAGAGCATGACAGGTGAGATAGAAATATACATTAACATACATTGAATATACATTCCTGCAGCAACTTCTGAGTCCACACAGTGTGACATGACTCACATTAAAAGCTATTGTACGAGGTAAACGGTCATTGGTCATTTTTTAATTTCAGCTTAATTTCTCCATTGTCTCGACTATATTTCTATTCATTACTTAGGCGTAAAAAATAAATAATAGACAATCTTTTTGCGTACCTTAAAGTAACAACTCGTGCCAGTGTAACTTGATGTCAAAATGCGTGAAGGTTGGCAGGTTAATTTAGGGGGTCTTCACACCTACCTTGTTTGGTCAGGACTTTCTGACTTTTTAGTTTGATTAGAACCCAAATTACAGGTGTGAAACCTCCCTCGGACCACGGTCCGAACAAAACGGACAAAACAAATCTCGGTCCAGATTAAACTGAACCATTGTCCGGTTCGTTTCTAGTGTGTTCTTTTGGATGGTTCATACTTATTACAGGAAGTTCTGGCAGGCTACAGTCGTGTTATAAGAGAAGCGTAGCTCCTTTAAGGTATAGCTCAGTACTTAGTGTGTACATGAAACAGTGATGGTGAATGCTCTCAGTGCAGTCAGCAATCAGAGCAGAGAAAAAAAAAATGTTTACTTGTTAAGTGGCAGTAAATGTACAGTGTAGGTTTCAGTTTGTCTCTGAATAAATGGTGTAGCTTGTCAAAACCCAAGTAAAGTTCCTGTGTCTTACTTTTCGACAACGCAATAAAACGAAAAGCGCTGCGGTGGCACGGGGAGAGCAGCAGTCAGTTGAAAAAAACTCCCGACCAGAGAGGATACAGGAGGAAGGGGAAAACCGTCTACAAACCAATCAATTACAAGTATCGGGAGATGCTGTTCACGTATGCAATGGCGACGGGACGCAGCTTGTCAAGTGTAGTTCTTTAGTGCATTTGCCTAACTGCAATGTGAAACCAAAACTAACCAGATCAAAAGGCATACAATGCAACGAAAACATGAACCTTAATCCAGACTTTCAGGTGTGAAAAGGCCCTTCATTCTGAAGAGGTAACACTAAATGCTAGACCATTGTATTAAAAGGGTAACTACTGTTTTTTCAACCCTATTTTCCTATGTTTTTGTGTGTAAGTGACTGATAGTAACAATAATCTTTGAAATTGGTCCAGTACTAAGCTTGAACGCTGTAACCGGCAGCCTCAGACCGGGCTGCAATGTAACCCTATGGGGCAAATGTTCATTATCAATTTGGTCCACTAAAAGTGCTTTATTTTGCCATTGAAAGGCTTAAATTATTATTCTAAGTGTCTGACAACATTATGGAAAGGATCCATACAGAGATTAACCTTTCTAAAACCTATTTAACCTTTCCGTTTAACCAGAAACAGCTCTGAGGTCTCTAGCGCTAAACCCACCAGACTCCATTTAAAAAATAAAAATAAAAAAATACGGTAAGTGATACGTTTATTTCAACCAACACTAGAGTTGAGCTGGTGGGAAAAGTGGAAAAAAAACGACCCAAAACTTTTCAAAGTTTTATTTTGTTTCTGTCGACTTTGAATGAAGTGCATTTTACGATGCTAAAATTACGGTTTATTTACATGGAGTCTGGTGTCTAGCGAACCCAATTTTTACATTTAAAAAAAATTCTTACTCTTTAACAGAGGGGTCGATCTCCTTAGAAATCCTTTCCATAATGTTGTCAGACACTTAGAAAAATAATCTGAGCCTGTCAGTGGCAAAACAAGCACTTTTGTGAAGGTAAATACAAGCTGCACAATTGCCCCATTAACTTACATTGTAGCTTGTTTCACCGCTGCTGACTGCAGCGATCTCGCTTAATACTGGACCAATGTCACTTAAGTTGCTTTCCGACCGGATAGTACTTGTACTTTTTAAAGGAAAAGTACACTTCTAAGCAGTTCTAAGAACTACTCTCCCCCAAAATCTTTTTTTCCATTTGCATTCCCACTGGCCAAGTGGCCATAGGGTTAGGAGGGGTAAGGGAGTAACGCAAGCACGGCAACGGTCTTTATAGCATCGTCACTAGACCTTAGCACCACATACTACAACAACAACAAATAACGCTAATACTTGTGCACTTTTCCTATATTAAATGCACGTCCATTCTCGTAATTTGTGTAATGTTTTGCTCAACACAGACGGGGCTTTTTATACTCTGAACAGACCCCGCCTCTGCCTGCTGCACTGTGGACGTGTGTGTGCGCGAGCGACAGCCGGCGAGCCGCAGGGCACGCTTGTGGAGTATAACTCCAAAAAGACAGTTAACCACAGGTGCCCGTTAATCTTATGATGGACGTGTGTTGTGACATGACTGGCCCAGCAACGAGCTAGAGGCCGGGGCAGGCGCTTGCTGGCTGTCGCCTCACTTCATGGAGCTCCTCAACTCCATAAACTTTGAAGCAAATTGTCAATTCGGCATCAATTTTCGCAAACTGCCTATATTCGAAATCTAAACAGTTAATTTCTCGCCTAAAAACGTTGTCAGAAGTGAATTTAATGATGAATAAGATGGTGAAAATTGTTAAAAATGTCCCGTTGTTGGTTGTTGCTCCGTCTGCAAGTTCCGAGTTGGCAGTGGGCGTGACTTATAAGTTCGACCAATCAAGTACACCTAGGAAAAGGGAAAAGACCCTGCTCTGAAGTAGGAGCTAAAAAAGTACGCTACTGAGGTCAGAGGAACACGACGAAAAATGTGTTACAGGAACGTTTAGTTCTAAGAATTGCAAAAATCCCTCCGGTTGGAAAATGTTTTTACACACAAAAACATAGGAAAATAGGGCTGAAAAAAAAAAAAACGGTAGTTAAACTTTAATGTGTTTTCTGCTGCCTGGCTGCATGCATATCCTGGGAAATGGGAAACCTGTAAATTGCTCAATGAATTTAACTCCAAGAAGAGCAGTCCAAATGTCGTACAACTGTTCAGAATTTGAGAGTAAATTTAAGGAAAACCAACAAATGCAGTGTCTGAAATGCCATTTGCCTTGTTTTGTAAACACAAATTATGCAGCAATAGTACTAACAAAGAAATGGGAGAAGAAGAAAAAAAAATAAATAATAAAAAGTATAAATTAAACCAAAAATGAATGTCTCTAATCAAAAATTACCTGGTGAAAGTCCTTGCCACTGCTTTTACCATCGCCACTGAAATCCACATGTGAGAAGAGACAGCGTAGTAGATGCCTGTCTGCCTCAGGACCGTGACGATTTACAATCTGAGAGAACATAGGCAAAACACAACACGGAACATATGGACACATGGAGATATTCACATAGATACACTTAAGAGCATAACAACATCACATAAGATATCTGTTGACAGATGTACTAAAATGTACTTGATGTGTGTGGTACCACTTACATGCTGTATTTCTTGCTGGCTGGCTCGGTAGTTTTTCTTTGTTAAATTGTCCACCAGATAGCTGATTTGAGACAAAGCCAGCGAGAGCGAATCAAGATTCATTGCTGGTTGGGGCGGAAGCAGGCGGCCGAGCACGGCGCAAAATCACCATTATTCCCCTTTAGTCACTTCAGTGATAGGTTACTTCTGCTCCCCCCCCCCCCAAAAAAAGATGTGAAAAATATTGGCTTCCAAAGTCAGTAGCTCCCGGTGTTAGGTAGAGTCCTTCAGTTTAAAATAGAGTTCAGCATCTGTAATGAAAGGACAAACAAATTAAATGTTTTTTACCCTAACACACAAACAAATAAAATAAAAGGAGGAATTCATTTTATGAACAACACTAAACTTAAGAGTTCTCTAGCCTTATTTTCATGCAGGACCATTTTTACAATCAATTGTCAACACAAAATATTGTGACAGGCTTTGAGGCCTACGTGAATAACAGACACATAGGTGTAGTGAAATATATTTTTAGCGTCTGCTGTCCGGGCATTTATCTGCCAATAGATTCCCAAACTACAGTCAAAATGAGTTGACTTAACGCTACGTGGGTTAGTACGCTAACTTCACAGATATATTGTAGTTATATAAACTTGCCATGCCAATAGCTTGCACTAGGCCTCGAATGAACCCTAATATCTGGCTTACAGAGTCAAAGCTAACGTTAGTTAAGTTGCTCACCGAAATGACCAACCTTTCAGTTTACAACAGCACCATGACTGCCGCAGCTTTATCAACCAATTCAGTGGTACGTAGCATTAAAAGCAGCTAACGAGGAATTTGTAGTAATTAATGGACAGAGTTAAAAAAAAAAAAAAAATCACCCATTGAAACAAAGAGAAAGCTAACGTAGGTTAGCAACATTACTAGCAAGGGCTCAAGATGCTAACGTTACTTAGTGTTTAGCAGTCATACCTTTATCAAACACCCTGAATGATATCAGGCTAAGTTAGTAAATTGATTTAAAACAAACCTTACCGGGGACAATACTCCTGTGGCAAATGGGGAAACCTAGCTACTCAAGCTAACATTACCATGACGCTGATAAACACTTGCTAGGGGAGTTTTAACGTTGGCCAACATTTATTGGATAATTATGATACCGTTACCATACTATAGGTTTTTATCTCTACTAATCGGAATAACGTACCAGTTGTCAATATCTCGCTAGCTAACATTAACCTCGGTGAAATGTTACCAACTCCCTGTAGGCTACGAGCTACTGCTATCATATTAGCATTTACGTAAAGCTAACATTAGCAACATGAGCCCGCATCAAGCTGGTGTGTATAATTAGGCAAAACTAATTAACATTGCGTTTTTACTGTTTTAACAGCCATTTTGACTAGCTAACCGATCATTAAGTTTTCGAGACAATTACCGTTACACATGCCATGGCCGTGAAGGCCGCAGGTACTGCGGATGGGTTTGCGCGATCGTGCCAGCTACCGTTAGCATTAACCTTGTTAACGTTAGCTTATTTCTGAGGGGGTCTGGCTAATCTATGAAATTGCTAACATTACATGCTAGTTTCACATGCTAACTATCTTGTAAACGTTAGCCCAAGCCAACGTCAATATCGTTGGAAACAAAAATATGACTAATATAGTTATAGAGAACTAGCTACGTTATCTACACTCAAGAAACGTTCTAAATTAAGGAATTGTTACTTTTTTTTGATGTGACCAATATGACAGCTGCTTTTCAGCAAATAGACCTCCCCGCACTGGTGGCTAGCGGCCATCCTCCTTATCAACATCGTTGCTTATGTGTTGTATATAGCTCTGTCGACAGCTGTCCACCAAATATATTATAAATCTCACCGTGCTCCCAAGAAAGTAATTCAGATGTTCATCCCTTCTTGTTTCGCACACAACAAACTTGACGAGATGGAAGAGTCGCTGTGTGCTCCTGTTCAGTTTGATTTTCAAAATAAAATGGCGACTGTCACCACCGCGGCTGCGCGCTCACGTTTGGAGACTAGTGCGTGAGCTTATCCGCGCGACACTAACGCAAGGTGCTCGCCCAGTATTCACATTTCATCCATGGTAGACACCTCTGGTCCGTGTTGGCTGCCATCTAATTATGACATAACGTTAGTTCAATCTAGATGATAAAAAACCGGATCCACAAAAAAATCGAAAACACAAGTATACTAAACTATCAAATCAGGCAATGTCCAACATGGATGTAGCCCACCGACCGTATATGGTCCTTATGTGTCTCTGAATGGAGCTTTTCTAAAGAATAAGAAAGCATTTAACAGGCAGTATAGGTGTAACAGTGTGCATCCGGCGTTTTTGGTGATTGAACCCCATGATGTGCAATGTTAACTTATTCTGAACCCTTAATTGTTGAACAATCACAATGTTTTTATTTATAAATGATGCATACATTAACCACAGCTGATTTTTAAGTGAAGTATAAATAGTTATTGCATACCAACACAGTGTTGACAATTTCTTTTTTTAGCCTACATGTTGGCTGCATACATTTAATTGCACAATACGTAGACAAAACAAAGACCCTGGTGTTTCTCCCTAAATGGTTTACTCTAAACAAAGCATAAAATACATATGTATACATAATAAGAACACCCTGCTGTTTGCTTTTTCCATAGTTGCTCTAAGATTCACCCATAGCAATAGTGGGAGTGGGGCTACTGGTATACAGTGCCTAGGTGGCCCAAATTGCTGTAGCTGACAGAAAGGATCTGTTCCCTTTTTTTTTACACAATGTTGCACACTCCCATTACGCCCAGGCAAACATCTCCCTCATTAATTATGGGGCTTTAGTACTTGCATTGTTCCCTGGCCCTAGTTTTCACTTTGGACATGGGACTGTATTCTGTACTGCCCTTTTGGAACATGCCGGGCACTGTCCTCTAGAACACTGCTGTTTTGACAAAATCCCAAAGGACAACCTGGTTGCTGTTCATATAACCTCATAGGTGGCTCTTGGACACTAGATGATGAAATAGCAGTCGTGGTTGTTTATGGGGCCATTGTTGTAGCTGAAGTATTTTTGGAACATCGAGTGTAAAGATCCAGCAAATCTGCCCTGCTTGCCTCACAACAGGAATTGCACCAACTGTGCTAAACTTGTGTTTTATTTCCACTATATATCCACAGGAGGATGGTTCCATACCACAGGTATTGTGGAAAAAAAGTCACCAGTTGGAATTGAACCTGAAGTGTTGCAGTTACAGTGCCTTGCGAAAGTATTCGGCCCCCTTGAACTTTTCGACCTTTTTCCACATTTCAGGCTTCAAACATAAAGATATAAAACTGTAATTTTTTGTGAAGAATCAACAACAAGTGGGACACAATCATGAAGTGGAACGAAATTTATTGGATATTTCCAACTTTTTTAACAGATAAAAACTGAAAAATTGGGCGTGCAAAATGATTCAGCCCCCTTACTTTCAGTGCAGCAAACTCTCCAGAAGTTCAGTGAGGATCTCTGAATGATCCAATGTTGATCTAAATGACTAATGATGAAAAATAGAATCCACCTGTGTGTAATCAAGTCTCCGTATAAATGCACCTGCTCTGTGATAGTCTCAGAGGTCTGTTTAAAGAGCAGAGAGCATCATGAAGAACAAGGAACACACCAGGCAGGTCCCAGATACTGTTGTGGAGAAGTTTAAAGCCGGATTTGGATACAAAACGATTTCCCAAGCTTTAAACATCCCAAGGAGCACTGTGCAAGCGATAATATTGGAATGGAAGGAGTATTAGACCACTGCAAATCTACGAAGACCTGGACGTCCCTCTAAACTTTCAGCTCATACAAGGAGAAGACTGATCAGAGATGCAGCCAAGAGGCCCATGATCACTCTGGATGAACTGCAGAGATCTACAGCTGAGGTGGGAGACTCTGTCCATAGGACAACAATCAGTCGTATACTGCACAAATCTGGCCTTTATGGAAGAGTGGCAAGAAGAAAGCCATTTCTTAAAGATATCCATAAAAAGTGTTTAAAGTTTGCCACAAGCCACCTGGGAGACACACCAAACATGTGGAAGAAGGTGCTCTGGTCACATGAAACCAAAATCAAACTTTTTGGCAACAATGCAAAACGTTATGTTTGACGTAAAAGCAACACAGCTCATCACCCTGAACACACCATCCCCACTGTCAAACATGGTGGTGCATCATGGTTTGGGCCTGCTTTTCTTCAGCAGGGACAGGGAAGTTGGTTCAAATTGATGGGAAGATGGATGGAGCCAAACACAGGACCATTCTGGAAGAAAACCTGATGGAGTCTGCAAAAGACCTGAGACTGGAACAGAGATTTGTCTTCCAACAAGACAATGATCCAAAACATAAAGCAAAATCTACAATGGAATGGTTCACAAATAAACATATCCAGGTGTTAGAATGGCCAAGTCAAAGTCCAGACCTGAATCCAATCGAGAATCTGTGGAAAGAACTGAAAACTGCTGTTCACAAACTCTCTCCATCCAACCTCACTGAGCTCCAGCTGTTTTGCAAGGAGGAATGGGCAAATATTTCAGTCTCTCGATGTGCAAAACTGATAGAGACATACCCCAAGAGACTTACAGCTGTAATCGCAGCAAAAGGTGGCACTACAAAGTATTAACTTAAGGGGACTGAATAATTTTGCACGCCCAATTTTTCAGTTTTTTATCTGTTAAAACAGTTTGAAATATCCAATAAATGTCGTTCCACTTCATGATTGTGTCCCACTTGTTGTTGATTCTTCACAAAAAATTAGTTTTATATCTTTATGTTTGAAGCCTGAAATGTGGCAAAAGTTCAAGGGGGCCGAATACTTTCGCAAGGCACTGTATATGGTATGTGCCCTAATAGGCTTCCCAGTGCCCAAGTATACAGTAGTCTATATCTAATCATTCTCATAGCTAATCATAAACCATGACCAAAACCTTACCCAAACTAAATAGGGGACAGGAGCTCAGCTACAACCAGATATTGACAGCATAGTTTAAAAAGGTCATGTCTGATGTAAATTTGCAATGACCTATCAACAGATATAGATAAGGTCAGCACTCTGTTACTGGTTCAATCATAGTGGTGCTGAAGAGCTCCTTGTTATACCACAAACAATACTTTGTTGCCCTCCAAGAGTTTTTGGGTGGCAGTAGTATATCTCATGGGCACAAAGGCCTCAGCTGAGAGATATGAAAAAAATTGAGGGGGGTAACTCCTTAAGGACAAATACAAATGGGTGGCATATAATATGTATAATGGTGGGTATGAGGAAACTAGCAGCACCACGAAAGGATACAAAAGTTGTATGCTAAAAGGGTACAAAGCATAGACTGTAGTCTATGGTTCAAAGGCATCATCAGTTTTACAGTCTATTCCCGTTTTATTTTACAGCCAGTAGGTGGCGTGAAGGTAATACAACTGCTGTAAACTGGCTAGTCAACCGCCTGAAGAAGAGCTGCTCCTCCTCCTCACTACAGGGAGGGATGTAGCGCGGATCACTGGTGGAGTAACCTCGGGAAATATTTTCTCCTCTCCCTGTGATTAAAATCTTAGGTTTATTTGGTTGAAGTTGCAGTGCAGATAAAATGTCGTCTTGGACGAAATCGTCTGCATCAGCCCGGCGGCCACCAGCTAACCCAAACGGAAGGTAAGCGGAATGGTTCACTGTAGCAAGTTTAGCATTAGCAGCTGACATGCTAGGTAACATTAGCACCCATAACGTTAGTAGAAAAAAGAACGGCGTGGGTTCTACAAACTGACACCTACCCCTCTTCCACCAGTTAACGGCAGTTGTATTTGGTAGTAAGACACTCATACAATCCCTTCTTGTGTTGTGCAGTACTCAACAACTGCGTCTGTTTCGGAGAGCAGCGCCTTACCCCAACAGAGAGGAGAGGACCGAAGAGCTCAAGGATGCCCTGGAAAGGTACCAGCCTTACAATTCAAAGCCTCTGTTTCTTAACATTAATCCGGTAGTTGATGGATATTACGTGAATCATAATCGGGGCCTTTTTTCACATCAATATCTCTGTTTTCAACATTGGAAAAATGGACAAGAAAGTGGCTTATTTAGATAAGGCTGTCAGGACAACCCGTTGACAGCACAACAACAATGCAACACAACTGGAGTGGAAAGAGGAACGCAAACATTTCAGTGCAGTCACATAGCCTTGTTTTTGTTTGTGTTTTGGACCAAATAACCAACCAGACTGCAACATTGAAACCTGCAATGTAGATTAGACCCGGTGTCTTTGAAGCATACTTCACTGTGAGGTCTGGAAAGAAACTGCCACTTGTTTGGATCTTAAGTCATGATTTCAGTCTCTTTTTCCAGTCTTCATAACCTTTTTAATTATATCAAGTCATCCCATATAATGGCCTATTGAACAGTAGGCATAGAAATGCCTCCCTCATTAAAATGTAACGTTGTATAATGCTTCTGTTTCATTGCCTTTTTCAGTTATGAAGATATAGACCAAATTCAAAACTACAGTGGAAGTGTGAAGTACGAGGGGTACAAGCATCAGCCAAATGGTGAGACCTTTTCTTCATATTAATCACTAAAAGCGCAGTAACACATTTGCACCAGTCAAATTTTTTTGTATGCTCTTTTTTAATGAGACACCATTTATTTTCTTTTTAATTCCTTGCTACTTACAATGTGAAGGACACATAACTTAAGTTTTTTCATAAGCTGCCGAACTGAAAAACTGAGCTTTTAGCAAGACGAAAGCGGCAGGAAGAATGAGGAGACTTTGAGATCTGATATGCCCGACATAACGCGTGTTAGCTTAATTTACAGAAATATAGTTAGCCTGAAATGGGCTGCATGATATGACCTAAAATCACGATTATTTGCACATTTTACCTCGATAATGATAAATGAACGATAATTACATTTTTTTTTGTGATTTGTTTTATTTTGTCCTCATAGTTCATTCGCAAGGTTTGTACTGTACATAGGCTCAAATATTGAAGGTGAGATATGTTTTTCTTATTGAAAAGTGCTTATTTTTGTGATTTTTAAAATAATTGAAGGAAACACACACAGCGGGAACTATTATGGCTATTTATTGAAAATGTATGAAATTAAAATGAAAGCACACATTGCTTGAAAGAAAAATGTCTTGTGAAAAAAGTCACATTTCATTTTTATGAAAATTATCGAAATTATCATCATGGGAAAAATACATCGATAACAGCTTCAGAATTCTCCCTGCTGATTCCTCACATGTGTATCCACTTTTGTCTTAATAAAAGCTCAGTTTTTCGGTTCCACAGCTTATAAAAACTTAAGTTATGGGTACTTCATATTGTAGGTAGTGCATCCCACCACACCTTTTTACGGCATTTTTTTTTGCTGGCAGACGGAATTGGCCATCCCGGGCTGCACCTCGTAACCCTTAAATTGCCTCCTCGAGTCCTCCACTTGCCTCGCGTCTTAGTCCCTCCCACGAGGAGGCACAGGAGAGACGCGAGGAAATCATGGGAGGAGAGAGGCATCGATCTGTTACTGGTTCAATCATAGTGGTGCTGAAGAGCTCCTTGTTATACCACAAACAATACTTTGTTGCCCTCCAAGAGTTTTTGGGTGGCAGTAGTATATCTCATGGGCACAAAGGCCTCAGCTGAGAGATATGAAAAAAATTGAGGGGGGTAACTCCTTAAGGACAAATACAAATGGGTGGCATATAATATGTATAATGGTGGGTATGAGGAAACTAGCAGCACCACGAAAGGATACAAAAGTTGTATGCTAAAAGGGTACAAAGCATAGACTGTAGTCTATGGTTCAAAGGCATCATCAGTTTTACAGTCTATTCCCGTTTTATTTTACAGCCAGTAGGTGGCGTGAAGGTAATACAACTGCTGTAAACTGGCTAACGTGTTTTCGAGGCATGAGACGTCTTTTCCTCTTAAGCGTCTCATGAATTCATCAGCTGTGCGGGCGGAGTTAGCAACTCCTTCAGCTGCACGGCTTCCAGGAAGGCTGCTCTCGTGTATCCTCGCCTATAGCTCCTCGGTGATCCCTCCTCGATGCTCGCTCCTCGGGGCAGAAATAAGAGCTTTGAGACGGCCTTCACCGAGGAGGGACGGAACCACTTCCGGTTCAACCGAGGATTCGAGGAGCTATCAAATAAGGGTTATGAGATGCAGCCCAAGTCAATGGAGAGCAGAGAGCTCCGGTGGGCGTGGCTTTTCCAGTAGGACGCAATGTGCTCCTACTCTATCGTGCCACTGCGTATCCACTGCAATCGTAAATGAAATAAAACTGCATTTATTCAATAACTGGTACCCCATTGGTTTACACTTTTAAGTAACACGTCTCGTCTTATTGTGCGCCCCAATATGCAGTTTACAGGAAATACATTAAGTTAAATGCCATTTTATTGGCCTTGCTTACTGTTGATATCAAATTAACCAAACATCTGCTCTCATTTCTCTACCTGCAAATTCTCTTCTCCCTTTACTCTCTCCACTCTGTCTCCCCTTACCTCCCCTTCACTGTTCCCCAACTACCTCACCATGTCTTCCCCCACCCCCCACCCCCCAAACACACACACACACACACACACACACACACACACACACACACACACACACACACACACACACACACACACACACACACACACACACACACAGCCAAGCCAGACGGCTGCACCCCAGCAGACCGACGTAAAGCCCTGTATCAGAAGTTCTACCGACAGGTGCAGGACGAGAAGAAGCCGGCCGACTGTGTGGTCCTCTCTGTCACCAACCGGTGCCTGTGAGTACTTATAACAAAATAACAAGCAGTTGAAGTGGACATTTGCTTTTACATGCAGGGTTTATACTTTGCTGCCAGTCAGCGAGAGACCAGACTGATGGATGTCCTTTTTAATTGTCCATTAATGTATTTTTTGGTGGGGGCAGCCAAGAACATTCGGCTCCTGTATTTATGCTCACCTGCCAGTGACAGACGCCAGTTGAATCAATGTAAGAAGACAAAACATGTTCTTATGCAAATTGTACCAAAGGGTAACTAGTCATTTTACACCGAGGCCTCATTTTCCTAGTCCTCCCCATCATGTTGATTGAATAAAACGTGTCTATGCTCACGTACACTTCGATCTCTACTATACACCTGTAAAGTTTCGTGACTGCATTTTCACGCTTGTGAGAAAATATTTCCACAGACAGGTGGAAAAATGAACAGCTGGCAAAGTACTTAAAGTGCTCATATTATGCTAATTTTCAGGTTCATAATTGTATTTAGAGGTTATATCGGAATAGGTTTACATGGTTTAATTTTCAAAAAACACCATATTTTTGTTGTACTGCACATTGCTGCAGCTCCTCTTTTCACCCTGTGTGTTGAGCTCTCTGTTTTAGCTACAGAGTGAGACATCACACTTCTGTTCCATCTTTGTTGGGAGTCGCACATGTGCAGTACCTAGGTAAGGACTACTAGCCAGTCAGAAGCAGAGTATGAGGGCGTGTTCTGACAGTACCTAGGTAAGGACTACTAGCCAGTCAGAAGCAGAGTATGAGGGCGTGCCCTGACAGTACCTAGGTAAGGACTACTAGCCAGTCAGAAGCAGAGTATGAGGGCGTGCCCTGACAGTACCTAGGTAAGGACTACTAGCCAGTCAGAAGCAGAGTATGAGGGCGTCCTGACAGTACCTAGGTAAGGACTACTAGCCAGTCAGAAGCAGAGTATGAGGGCGTGTTCTGACAGTACCTAGGTAAGGACTACTAGCCAGTCAGAAGCAGAGTAAGAGGGCGTGTTCTGACAGTACCTAGGTAAGGACTACTAGCCAGTCAGAAGCAGAGTATGAGGGCGTGTTCTGACAGTACCTAGGTAAGGACTACTAGCCAGTCAGAAGCAGAGTAAGAGGGCGTCCTGACAGTACCTAGGTAAGGACTACTAGCCAGTCAGAAGCAGAGTATGAGGGCCCTGACAGTACTTAGGTAAGGACTACTAGCCAGTCAGAAGCAGAGTATGAGGGCCCTGACAGTAGCTAGGTAAGGACTACTAGCCAGTCAGAAGCAGAGTATGAGGGCGTGTCCTGACAGTACCTAGGTAAGGACTACTAGCCAGTCAGAAGCAGAGTATGAGGGCCCTGACAGTCCCTAGGTAAGGACTACTAGCCAGTCAGAAGCAGAGGATGAGGGCGTGCCATGCTAGCAGCTGGGCGAGCATTATAACGTGTGTTCCAAAGTGACCACGTTTGTCTCTGAAGTAAAGGCTGGACTACAATAGAGCTGTTTGGAGCAGTTGGTGAACAGTGTTTTCTGTTGGAGATGGTTTGGGCTTTGGACTTTGGGCTTTTTCACTTTGTACACCTATAACTTGCACAAAAAAGATATATAACACAATAAAGGAAAGGGGAAAAGCCAAAAAGCATAATATGAGCACTTCAAATTCTCTTCTGTGGTAGTTCCAGCTACAATAGGTGTCTCCAGGACCACATTTTGCCATGATGACACACACACACACACACACACACACACACACACACACACACACACACACACACACACACAGGTTCACAAGGTGAAAACAATACCAACGTCGCTGTCGCAGCTGGTAATGAACGGTAACTAGGTCGCTAGATATGCATACAGTATATAAAGGAATGTTTTCAGCCAGTGTAGCTATTGTACAGTTGTGAGAGTAGTACACTTGCTATAAGCAACTGCTGGATCAGATTTGGATTTGTTAGAGTCAACTGTTGAAGATAACCAGTTAACCCCTGTGTATTTGACAACAGCACTCCCAGTGGCTCTGAAGACTGAAGAAAGCGATCTGGTGATTAGCCGCAGGGCTGCGTGGTGTTGGCAGTGCCATTAAAATGACCCATTTGTGTGATGCCCTGTTGTGTTATTTAACCCCCCCAGTTTATATTTCACAATAATAGTTTTTCGTCAGATAATTTATAGATCTTGACATTTCCGACCGCACTTGTAGGCAGCTTCATTTCACGGAGAAAAAGAAAAGAGACTGGGGACTGTGCCTTGTGCTGGAGCTTGTTGCAGGAAACCGTCAGCAACAGTCAACTCTCGTTTTTTTTTTTTTTTTTTTTTTTTTTTTTTTAAAACCCTCCATAGTGTTTTAAAATGTTATTGTGGCAGTGTCACTACCCAATGTGAGTCGAGTGCAGATGTGAGTTGCGCATGCTCAGATTTAAACGGTTTACGGCATAACGCCAAGGGTCCGGCAAACGTTTTAGCTATCTATGATTGTTTGATTGCTAACGTTAGCTCAAAAGTTAAATCTGTCTCAACTTTTTACCGCAGGCTGCTTTTGTGTGTGTGTGTGTGTGTGTGTGTGTGTGTGTGTGTGTGTGTGTGTGTGTGTGTGTGTGTGTGTGTGTGTGTGTGTGTGTGTGTGTGTGTGTGGCCGTACGTACGTACGTTAACAACACGACTTTCAAAGTTGTCAGGTGGCTATATTATTTACACAACTTGCTGTCTTATAATTAGGAGTTGTGAAGTCATCGTGGTTTTCACACTACATAACTGACCGGCGACAGCCGGTCACACACTGACACTACAAGATCTTTCACCAGGAGAAATCCCCTATGTGTGTCTGGGTTTCACTACGTTTTGTTACACGGCCGGGACATGACGTCCAAAAACGGATGTCCGACAGATTTCAAGCTCCCAAGTTGTTGGTGCAACTTTGGACCGTGTTGCAAATGCAACTAAGAAAACAAGGCCCAGGTTATCTTTTTGTAATGGTTGACAAAGCTCAGTATTTGTTGTGTTGGATGATTGCCTGTCCAATTAAGTTTGGTTGATGATCACTGACAGACAAGTCCCCCTTTCTCTCCTTCTGACAGCAATATATCTGACTCATGCCAGTGTCCTTAAATGTCTTAAAGCCAGTTTGAGACTACTACATGAGTTTTTTTTTTTTAGTTTTTTTTTTTAACCTTTTTTTATACTCCTGGTCTCCTCAGAAGCCTATTTTGCAGTAGAAGAACTGTGACTTCCGCTAACACCTGATCCAAATTTCACCCACTTCATTTAACATGCAATTTTATTACTACACCAGATTTGTCGAAATAAAAAGACAAATTTCTATGTGCCATTCATGCTCACCCAAAGAAAGTAGGAACATCAAGAGCTATGTTTTAGTGTTCAGCACAGTCATTTTACAGTCTCATACATCAAAATGTACAGTATCACGCAGGTTTAACATTAATCACAATCTTTCCCCAAATCCACACCCATGACTAAATATAGATGTATAATAAAACAAAACATTCAGTATTATCTTTTCAGCTCATAAATGAACACCATTAAATTGATCAGCCTTTACCCCATTTGGTGACAAATGATTAAACACACGCTAATTTGTAATGTTACTGTTGCATAGGGCTTTGACGTTTGCCCCCAAATCATATTCGAAGTTCGTTTGTTTATTAATATTAATATTTGAATATTTATTAATAATATTTTTACCATTAAATGCCTTCAGTAAGACCTATATTGGTATAAGTTGTATATGTTCTGT
This sequence comes from Zingel zingel, assembly GCA_023566125.1. Classification (NCBI taxonomy): domain Eukaryota; kingdom Metazoa; phylum Chordata; class Actinopteri; order Perciformes; family Percidae; genus Zingel; species Zingel zingel. The sequence continues at coordinate 37,238,330 of CM042320.1, read as the reverse complement.
CCACCAGAGGGCAGTGTATCAGTCAATGTCTATAGGCAGGCAATTATGTTTTTTTTAATGAAAAGTCAGACCCTGGATTAAACACTAACGGTATGCTTTCGACAGGAATTTCGGAGCTTTCACCGTAGCCTACGTAAGTGGTCTGATGTTCATACTTGTGCGCTGGTGTGTGCGTCGAGCCGGTGTGTTGTGAGAGAGTGACGGTGATTACCGGTAGCTTCAGAGCGAGTAGTGACTCTAGAGTCATAGTGAGAGAAACACATCGTCTCCCCTGTGTTTTCTGGCCACGGTGGGAGATCTGGAGCAGGAAAAGTTAACCCTCTCCTTGATTTTACGTTGTTTATGAAGAACCAGGAAATGAGTCGGGGGAAATGCGCCACCAAGCCGCGGCCGAACAACGTGCGTTGCCGCGACGTGTAGTTACATTTTGAAATGCGTGAAAAAGCCTCGGAATCTGAATTGAAAACAAGGTTTACAAGCAAACACATTTACAAAATACAATGCCCATAACATGTTCGAAATTCGAATATTAAGGGCTGCCTAATATTCGTTCGAATATCATTATTTTTTTTAAATATTCGAATTATATTCGAATAACGAAGTTTGGAGTCAAAGCCCTGCTGTTGCATCCTATTTACAAAGCAATAGTAGACGCACATAAAAGATGTACACTCACTACACAATGCAAAAATGAATTCATACACAAGATACTCATACACAAATGGCGACTATGAAGCTTTACCCAATATGGCAGCCTTGTCATAGCACTAACACTGCTATGATACTAATTTATGATCCCTAGTGTGCCAATTAAAGTGAATTATTAATATTAATTCAATTAAACGGGACATTGCTGGTTATCAGCAGGCTACCTATTACCTAAACAATAAAATGGACTGGATTTATCAGTGCCATAACATACTTAACAACTGTTGTATACAACTTTTTAAGTTTAAAAAAAAAAAATACATGGTATGTAAATAACCTGTTTTTAAGTATGCATACATGTTACATTTCTTGTTCTTTTTAAAAAAACATATAGAGCTTTGTCACAAGCTTTTGGTTTTGATTTAAAATACAAATGTAAAAGTAGAACAGACGTTGGTAATGTGGTTCAATTGTTCAACTTGTATTCTGGTAACAGCACTAATGTTGCATACTGCATTCATTCAAAAGGCTATTTGCCGCTCTGGGACACATTAGCGAATGACTAATAGCTAGTGTTACATGCCATAAGAACTTGGTATCTGCAATATCAAATGTGTATTGCAGGTGTTAGAGGAATACTCCTTTTTAAAAAATCTTGTTTTGAATAGTAAACGCTAACCCTCTGTAGGTTTAAACGCTGGCTCTGGCGGCCATAGTCGGCTTGGATGCTTTGCATTAACAATGCATTCCAATGGCCAATTAAGATGTTCATACAAACAATTTTTTTTTTTTTTGTTTACTCAATTTTTCTCTGCTTTGCCTACTTCTATGTCTGTGGATGCCTTGCTAAACTTACCAGAGTTGGTATCTCTGCCTCTTCTAACAGATCTTCCCCTTGTATAGTTATTGAATGTTAATCTACAGTAGTAAGAAGACCATGCTCCATGAGTTGCGGCGACCAATATGAAATCATTCCCATTGATGTTTTAGAAAGATGTAATAGTAAAATGCCACCAAACCCAGCCACACTCAGACATTTCTCCACAACTATATCAAACAGCACCATTCAATAGGGTGGTCGCTTTTTCTCGCAAATTCCAAACACATTGACTCAAGTCGTCCATATGAATACCATCTGACCTGATGTATTACCTAAACACCTACTACTACTACTACTACTACTACTACTACTACTACAACACTAAATACATCTGAAAGAGCCCCAAACCGTGTGTTAGTGCCACACAAAGCTCTACATAATGCTCCGCCAAGTCCTGTCTAATCAAAGATCCACACAAACGATTTCACCACACAAAAGGAATGATGAGCTCCGATTATGTTTTTTTGTTGTTGAACCACACTATAAATCGAGAAATAACCCTCTGTTCCTCTCAGAGATATAACTTAGGTTTCTCTATATGCCATTTGAGTCACTTAATACAAAAATGTCAAGTTAACAAAGTGTTTCTCTTCCTCTCAAAGGGATTACCCCAAATCGCTAAGCCAGTGCTTGCAGGAGCGTGGCCTGTCAGTGGAAATGCTCTACCTTCAGGCGGAATCGGGCCTGACCCGGGCTCTGCAGGATGTCCGAGCAGAAGGCTCCCCGTTATGTATTCTGGTGGAGCAGACAAACGTAGCTCTGTCCTCCTGCACTGTTATCATATTCTCAGAATCCCTCAAAAGTAAGTCCCGGCCCCCATTCCTTCAAGCTTAGCCAAAGCACCTGAGTTACACCCCTCCATCCCTTTTCAACTAATGGTCTAATGCACTTTACGTCTTGTGTAGATTCTACCAACATCTTTGAAAAAACAAAATCTGAAATAGATTCAGCATGAAACCCAATAAAAACAATGAATATTCCCATTAAAACATCAACATTTACAGGTCTGCACTACAAGATAGAATTCTGCACTCCACTGACAAAAAATCATCTAAACATCCATCAAATCTACACAATATTCATGGCACTCTGTTGGCACATCATCCACCGGCTGCCACTGGTATATACTTTGACATCACATAACAGTACATACTTAAACTAAATGAAGCCCAGAAGTAGCAGAGTAGGTGTGTAAAGGGTAGTTGGTTTGGCTTTCTTGCCAAGAGTTAGAAATTCCACTAATTAACATGTTTATATCGTGTTTGTTTAATCTGTACAAAAACCTCAAAAAGGCCAGAACAAAGTGTAAAAACCCAACATTGGGTTTTACAAGGGGTTATGTGTGCGGCTATTTTTTATCTACTGGGCAACCAATAGAGACTTTAGGAAGTTACTGCGCAAATTATTCTACCTTTGGACAAATCCAGGGTAGCTGTTTCCAGTCTTTATGCTAAGTTAAGCTAAGCGGCTGCTTACTGTAGCTTCATATAGACTGTACAGACATTGGAAAAGGAATAAGCAAACTTCCCAAAGTCTCAAAAGTATTCCTTTTTTAGAGGAAAACGGTTATTTTTTTTTTACCAGAACTTGGGTTTTATTTTTGTAGCTCAGGCCATCAGCTGTATTGGTTATAACATTGTACTCGACAAAGTAATTTCTGAGGTCTGTGAACGCAGCTGCATCGCTAAAAATCAGAAACAGAAGTGGTCAGACAACGTGTTACCAAGCTCCCAGGTTAGTTCCAAAGTCAACTTATTTGGAAAGGAAAATGAAGGTGAACTAAAGAAATTGTGACCAGCAACTATTACAGTCACAAGGACCGCGTAACCAATGTAACTGATGGCCAGAGCTATGAAAATAAAACCTAAGTTATTGAATTATTTAACTACAGTTATTTCATGTGGAATGAAATACACGTCACTGAGTGTTCATAAGTTAAGCAACCTGTGTGATTCAGATGTCCCACAAAAACTGATATTTCTGAAATCTGCATAATACAAGTTGCAAATATGCATTATACATAACATCAAAACTGCAACGAGATGTCATTGTTCCACGATGATGCTAATGTGTAGCTTACGAAAAAAGAGAAACCAAAATACATTATTGTCCACACAACCAAAACAAAATCAATAAAATCAATTTAATGCATGTCCTTTTTAAAGCAAATATAATAAAGGAATAATTTCAATGAATCCAAATAAATAATAATTATGTCCAGGAACATTATGCAGCAAATGATAAAGTTACTAATAAATGCACATCTACAAATTGCATGCTCTTCATCGCCCCTCCTCTTACAACGAAGTGAAACTTGCATTCAAAAGTACTCCCTAAATGTATCAGTTGAATTTGCTGACCCTAACATCGCATTAAAACAAGATAGATTTCAGTATGGCCGGAGTGTCCTGTAAGAACCCCATTGATGTTACTGTTATTTCTACGGTGTTTGGCTTGTCTTATTTCACCTCTTTCTTCCCCTTCAGTCCCCTGACACCTCACCATTAACATTCCACTTCCCCCCTCCCCTCCCCCCCAGTCCATCGCAATATGCCGAAAGACCAGGCCATGGACTTTGTTGCAGCCGAGTACAGTCACAGGCGCGTCAAAGAGCGGCCGCCGAAGGACCCGGCAGACAGCGCTGCCCAGGCGTCACAGCTGCTGGATGACTACCTGGACCGAGAGAAGATTGACCGCCACACTGTTCCCTCCGAAACCCGTCAGCTCCTCTTGCTGTTTGCTGAAGGGGTGCATCTCTACCCCGAGGAGATGGAAACCATCTCCGAGTATGTCCGTTCCCGGCAGGAGCACCTACAAGGTGGGATGCTAATTTAAGCTGCGGTACCTCGAAGAGCTGATGCATTCCTTCCTCTTTGGGTCATACTTTTCCAGCCTTTTGTCGTTTTTTAATTTTTATTTCTGTCTCCAGCCTCCCACACAGAGGGGAAGAGGGGTTACATGTTACCTCCTGGACTGGGCAAGCCGCCTCCTCTGCTCCCCACTCCACCCGGACCCCCTCAGTCCGCCGGAGCAGGGGGGCCCATGATGAACCACCCCTCACCACCCGCTCCTCTCCTGCCTCCACCAGGTTAGACTGCCGAGTTGACAACTTTTTTTTTTTTTTTTATCATTTGAAAGGGTCTTTTTAATTCCTATAAAAGTTCAAGGGTGTAGGAACCATAAACGAGACATTCATATTTTTTTGAAATATTTATAACTTTTTTTGTCTTTCCTGTGTTTGCATACAGTACGTTGTAAGTTGTATTTTCATGCACCTGTGTCAGAGGCCTCTAAATGAATTGCACTTGTATTGTCTACAAGATGTCCATCTTATGTCATACACTACCGTCACTCACAGGCTAGGGCTGCACGATATGAGGAACGTATGCTACATACGGTAACGTTGTTAAATATCGCAATAACGATATTACTTGCAATTAATAAACAGTTATTAAAGGGTAATCAGTTCTGCTGATTTCAGCATTCTGCTAAAATACAACAAATTGCTTGTTAGAAAAAAAAATTAAATTGGACATTGAGTTGAACATAAAAGGCACCACTAAAAATAGAATGACAGTTCAATTTTAGAGTGCAGTTTTCTGCTTATATTTTCTTTCAACTAACCCAAAAATCTCTGAGTGTTAATACATAAACATAATTTCGAATTCTTTTATCCATAATATCTACAACACAGATGTGGTACATCGTGTCATGATGTCCTGTAAAGATGTTTTTCGTTTTTTTTTTTCAGGCTCTCATCCCAAAACCAAACCTCCTCCGCTGCTGTCCCTGCATCAACCTCCTGGTCCTTCATTAGGGGCCTCAGCTTCCCGGGGCCCCTTGTCCTCACACAGCTCCTACTGTGGCCCCTCTATGCCTCGTGGGCCCCTACTCCACCACCCTCCTCCATACCACCAGGGCCCCAGGGGCCTTCACACAGGCAGAGGAGCCCCACCTTCTCTAAAGAGTTGTCGCCCTCCACTTCTCGCTTCTCCAGGTGGGTCACTTCTACTTTGTCTTAGAATTTTGTTTTTTTTTATCCATTTATTGAGATGTACTGTATATACACTGAACAAAATTATAAACGCAACACTTTTGTTTTTGCCCCCATTTTTCATGAGCTAAACTCAAAAGATCTACAGGTGTGCCTTAGGCTGGCCACAATAAAAGGCCACTCTAAAATGTTCAGTTTTATCACACAGCACAGTGCCAGACATGTCGCAAGTTTTTTTTTTTGGTGTCTGAAAAGTGACAGTATCTGGTGTGACCACCGTTTGCCTCACGCAGTGCAACACATCTCCTTCGCATAGAGTTGATCAGGTTGTTGATTGTGGAATGTTGGTCCACTCGTCTTCAATGGCTGTGCGAAGTTGCTAGATATTGGCAGGACCTGAAAGTTTGAAACACACTGTCGTATACGCCGATCTAGAGCATCCCAAACTTGCTCATTGGGTGACATGTCCGGTGAGTATGCTGGCCATGCAAGAACTGGGATCTTTTCAGCTTCCAGGAATTGTGTACAGATCCTTGCAACATGGGGCCGTGCATTATCGTGCTGCAACATGATGTGATATTCGTGGATGAATGGCACAACAATGGGCCTCAGGATTTCGTCATGGTATCTCTGCATTCAAAATGCCATCAATAAAAATGCACCTGTGTTTGTTGTCCATAACATACACCTGCCCACAACCCCACCATGGGCCACTCGAGCCACAACGTTGACATCAGCAAACTGCTCACCCACACAAAGCCATACACGCTGTCTGCCATCTGCCCTGTACAGTGTAAACCGGGATTCATCCGTGAAGATA
>CM042320.1:37221988-37229488 GCA_023566125.1 Zingel zingel | reverse complement strand
GCTTAGCTGAATGCACTAAAGATCCTGGTCACCAATGGACAGCTGGGGATATAGGATTATAGGACTTTTAATGTTTCTGTATATAATGAATATAGCAAGTAGCCTACCTGCTGTATATGGTGTTTCAAGATGGTGCTTAAGATTTCACATGAATTTCTTTAAAGATTCTCTTGAATTAAGAATTTCAATATAAAAAATAATTAAAAGTTTGTTTTCTTACATGCTGTATTCTTGGCTCAGATTTAATTCCATTCATATCAAATTTAATTTTTGACGTACAACTTTTGGCAAAGCAAATTCATCTTCTAAAATGTATTACACTCCGTTTCACTGTTCCACATCTATATTGTGTGTATGTCCTCATAAATACACTCATGGTGTATGCCCTTAGAATGCCTTTCATGCTTTGTTCAAGTGAGAGTAGTGACACTTGGACCTAAGAACAACTACCATATATTTGTGATATACATTGGCAATCGAAGCACAACAACTTTTGCAAACTTTCTTTTGTCATCCAGAATAAAAATGGACAATTTTGTGTTACATTAAAAGTACAACAGGCAGCTTGTAATAACCTAAAGGAATATGTTACATTACATTTAGCTGAAGCTACTTAGAATTGCCCTATATGTCTGAGGTCACACGCCTCTAGAGCAACTATGGGTTAAGTGTGTTGCTCAGGGACACATTGGTTGATGTATCGCAGTGGGAATTGAACCCAGATCTCCCACACCAAAGGCGTGTGCCATCACCACCCATGGATCTTACAATATTTTTCTTTGTCACTATTTTTTGCAAATTCCAAGTGAACAAGTATTAGATTTCCTTCTCAGAAGTGTGTCTAATCATGTTAATACCAGAAAATGTCTTATAAGGGGAGAACTTCCACTCTCGGGAAAACTTCCGGCTTCTGAACTGGTTGCGGTTCCACTCTGGTTTCATATACGCTCACGGGCAAGTGCAGAATGAATGGGACTCTATGGAGCTATACCCTTCAAAATCCACTTTTCTCAGGATATTACTTTTTGTCTAGTAATTTGAATGTTGCATTCGAAAGGGGAGGCTAAGAAAATACACACTGCTGGGTGTTAGATTTTTTTAAAGTTTCTTTTTTGTTCTAAAAAGCCTTTTAAAATGTCAATGACGTCATACACATATACGGCCAGAGATACTGCTTTACGGCAAGCTCTGAGTCGCTTCCTTTTTTCTCTCGAGGCATCGACAACAAAAAAAGTTGCTGCAGACCGAAAAAGAACTTGGGCGAAAAAGTCCACCATAACATTCTCAGAGAATGCCCGTAGACATTCTGGTTCCACTTCGGGTGCCATCAAGCGGGATCTCTGGTCGTAATCACTCCTTCACTGACCAATCAGCATTCATTAGCAGAATGCTAGCGTGTTATGGGCAACAACGACTCAACCTATAAGAAATCGAAAGGACATAAGTACTCGTTCATTCAACTTTCGACTTATAATCCATGTTGAAATTGAAAAACTACAATCAAATCTGAGATTTCTCAACGACAATAAGGCGAAAGAGACAAATTTAGCCGTCTGGCTCCATACACTCCCATTCATTTTGCACTCGCCTGCAATCACCCCCAGTGGAACTCTGGTGGAACTGCAACCAAATTCGGTACAATGGGGCTCAATAGGGAGTGAAAAGGCTCTGTTAATACTGAACATTTAGGAAAGCTCCACTACAACATGTCTGGCTAAGCATGTGTGTTGTTGTTGTTAAACCCACTGTCTTTCAGTGAAATTTCTCTGACGCGGTTTAGAAAAGTTGATTGGTTTGATGTAATGAGATGACGTTCACGCTCTCTTATTATAATTCAGAGAAAAACTCAAATAATATTGTACTGTAATTTTGCTGTTGATTGTTTTAATAACTTTTGTCCCATGGCCCGAGACTGTAGAATATTCTGATTTGCTATACTCTGTGTGTCAATAATTAGTTCTAGTTCAGATAAAGCAGCAATCCAGTTCTAAAGTAGCCTGTACTCAGTGTAGGCCTACTTGTGTTTGTTAATTTGGTTGTTAGAAATCCTCTTAATATTTGTGAATGTGTTAAAAAGTGATTTTAATTTCAAGATGTTTTATTTAGTTGGAACCATCGAAGCGTAACAGGTCACAGATTAGACGCCTGAAAGAAGTCATTTGTGAGAACAAATGTTTTTTTAAACTGCTTAACATTTTCTTCTGTGTTGTACATAGTGTTTAAATCTTCTTTTTTAAAATATATACATATAAATTGTAAATGTTCCAACAACTTTGCACTGTGGATTAGTTTTCTTTGATGTGCTGCTGTGTTAATATTCAACAGGTATGGAGGGAGAATCTTGAATGTATTTTCAAAGAAAACGTCTACAAATGTCTGAATATTTTTGTTATGATTGTTTTTTCTTCTGTTCGAGACACAAGTAACCAAAAGAAATAAAAATGGCATTTATTAAGTATACACTCCCCTTGTCAATACAGACTGAAGTACCGTTTTCTACACTGAATCACACTAAATGTTATTAGGGTTTTTTAGCACTAAGCAACGCATAGACTTTAATCTCAAAGGAAGAAGCCGGAACAAATTGGTCTAAGTTAGGTAGAAATAAACTGCATATTCCGCCTCCACGCCAATATTTAGTAGACAGGGTTTCTGGAAGTTTTTTACCAAATCAAATTTAATACTTTTTAAGACCTTTATGAATGAAATGTAAGACTTGTATCACGACATAAAAGTACAATGAAATGCAGAGTCAAAAAAGTACTTGCATAGTGTGAAGAAATAATTAAAAGTTGACAACAGTTAGCATGCAAGTGCCTAAATTCAACAAAATAAGGATACACCAAGGCCCTTATAATCAATCAGTTATGATGACCTTCTTTATTACAATTAAAGGGAATGTATTGGTTTTGACATTCCATAAATTGGGTAAACACTACAGGGAAGCTACGTGTTTATAGGTACGCTCCTCCCTCAGAGGGCGACTGAGGAAGCCACTGGACCAGGATTGCGCAAAGCGGCGTGGACACGCCTATGCGCCAACAAGGGCCCAATGGGACCTGGCCCCAAGCCATTCCGAGGGGAGGAGACGACACCCGAGTAAGATAGGATGAAAAACTGTCTAGATCAGGGGACTAGGCAATTCTGCGTAGCTTTCAGAGCGAAGTAGACTTTTGCCCACAGCTGTGTATCCTGTACCCTTTTTGCCTTATTGCTTTGAAATAAATCTAAATCGAATGAGAGAAGATGTAGAGATTTCAGTATATTTTCCTCAACTAACGAACAGGACAGTAGTAAATGAATGTATTCAAATTGAATAAAAGCGACAGAGTTGTAATGGACAACTGAAAGAAAGAACTACAACACCGCAAAAAAAAAAAAAAAAAAAACACATTTCAATGAGCATTAGAGGGAGTATTGCATGGATGTAGGAAAATGTAAGACCCTGGTAGAGACACCTGGGGCAACAGATAAGGCCATGAGTCAAAAGCCCTCTTACATCAGATTTGCTTTTGCCGGATGTGGTTTTTCCACATTCTTCGCAAAACCACTTTAACTGTAAAAAGACGCTTTCTACCTTACCAGACAAAGTGCTTTACATTCGGGAGCAACTTGTGGTTCAGTGCCTTGTTCAGAGGTACGACCTACCGCGTGAGCCACAGCCACCACAAATTGTATGGGGACTGTAAGCGAACAGCAAATTTTAAGTCCTGCCACAAGTTCTGGATTCCTGTTTCCCGCAGAAACATCATAGCATGAAGCTGCTACTACCAGGCTCCATGGTGGTAATGGTGTGTTGCTTTGGATTACACCATATGTAGTGTTCAGTATGATGGGCAAAAACGTCGTAGTTTTGGGCACTCCCCCATGTCCTCTGGCAGTGTTTCCAGCTGTGTCTGTTATCTGACTCTTGGCCTGCTCTAGGCAGATTTACAGCAATGCCAGATTCTTTCCATTTTTTGGAATATTAATTGGCATGGGAATATTTTTGTATCCTATGTTATCCTCTATACCAGGTAGGCCAGGCATCAATGCAGCATATGGATGAGTGTAGTGTGCGATGGGTTCAAACAAAACCTTAACCAAACTGGCTGGTGGAGGCCTGGGAGGAAAGAAAAGAGAGACGTTAGAGATGAAGTAGTCCGGATCAATGGAAGATTTCCAGGATAATTGCCTGACATATGTCCCTCAGCTTCCGCTCTCTGTCTGTTGCTGTTCTCAAAATCTGTTTTCTTCGGGAAACGACAACAAACTTCGAGCTAGCAAGTTACACGCTGAGAATTGCAAGTTTTGAAGATAATTTGGATCGTGTAACAAGGCAGGCCTGCTTGGTTCTTTTGGGGGAATGATTGTAAAGATTCACAAAGAATACGTTTACGGCATTTACTATTTAAAGGTCCAATATGTAATATGTTTACTGTAATGAATCCAAAAATGACCCCAATGCGTCATCAGATATTAAGGGAACATGTTAAAATACTGTATTTTCTGACAACAATGCTAATGCCAGTATTTTCTTGTTTGTGTTTCGGCCTGTGTGTTGTTATCAACTGCCCAGTTTGACAGCCAGTCCGGGTTGCCAGATATACCTGTAGAAACGTAAACCCAGCACGCTACAGCTGTAACGTTAGTGCAGCCATGAAAGCAGCAAATAAACAAACCGGATCAACGGAGATTGATTCTACCCGACCTAAAAAAGAAACGTGGCATGTTTCTAACAGTTGCGTGACCAGAGACGTAACAAACCCCGGGTAAATATTGGAGATGTATTTGAAAGAAGGAGACAGCTTAGAGCCCAAAAGGACGCCAAGTTGGCTAATTTCCTCCTGAACAGGTAAGCATTACCTTCAGGCTAATTTATCACGGCAACAAGGGACGGGCATTTTATGTCATTGCAAAATTTGTGTACTCACATTGAATTATATAGCTAGCTACAGTACTCGCAAAAAACAATTGAGACACAGCCAGTTAAGTGATCCCGACTGGTCCTGGCTAACGGCGCCATGCTAATCCTGCTAACTGCTAACGTTACCGGAGGACCAGGCAAGCGGGCCACGGCTGTTTACAACATGTAGCTACCCTGTTCAGCGGCCGTAGCTAGCCGACAACGGTGAGTTACGTATTTTAAGCCAAGAGAGGGGGTATGTAAATCATAAAAAGAGAGGACCGTGAGTTTGCAGTGTGTTTAGCAATTGTTGCCGTAATTCTAAGCCAATAAAGTGTGTTCAGTCGGGTGGAGAGGACAGCAAGGTAGTATTATTTTTAGCAGTTCTCACCATAATTCTAAGCTGAGGAAGTGTGGCTGTCCGTCGGGCGGAGAGGACAGCGAGGTTGTTGTGTTTTTAGCGGTATATATATATATATATATATATATATATATATAGCCAGCATCTAACGTTAGCTACTCCGCTGTGCTGTGAAGTAATGTCTGGCTATTTGAGACAAGAGTCTAGCAACATTGTTGTGGATGCTGTGGCCTCAGCCTGGCAACCTCCGTGAACTTTGAGTCTGGGGAGGAGGGGGCGGGGGAGAAGACTCTCCAGTATTTTGAATTTGTACTGCAGTAACTATTTTAAACACTAGCTGTCAGTATTACATTTTGCACCTTTAACTGGGACGTTTTGGGACGTATTGGCAGGGATTGAGACAAAACACACACGCCGATACACTGGTAAGAGCAAAGGACATTTAACCATGTATCCAGCTGATTTAAATAGCTAACGTTACTGTATTGTGTGAACAGTTAACTTAATTTAATATTGTATGCAGCGTTTTCTTTTGCGGGCTGCAAATGTTCCACCAAAACAAGTTCCTTCCCAAGACTATTTTGCAGAGCCACCGTTGCTACGTCCGGAACTTAGCACCGCCAAAGACGACTGTGGTTGGTTTAAAGAAATGAAAACAACCCAGAGCGTTTTTTTTTCTCCTATCCCAGAATGTTATCTGTGGTGTAGCCAGAACTCACTCAACAAGTATTACAAGTTGTAACAACCCATATCGTTTCTTTCTCCTATCCCAGAATGTATCTGTGGTGTAGCCACACCTTACTCCACAAGTATTACAAGTTGTACAACTGTATGTTTAAATATGCAAATGAGGCATTATCTAATGCTATGTTTTGGTGAATTTAGGATAAATCTACATTCACAAATAGACAAAGTGTAGAAGAATAAACACCTTAATGTGTCTTGGATGTATTCTTTCCACTAGTCTGAAAGAAGACATGTTATGGAAGCAAAATAGTCTTAAATGGTCTTTTCTATCATCTGTGCTACAGCGTCATTAAACAATAACAGATGAAAAGGTCTAGGTTGGATATTTTTATTGACTGTAGGCCTACTTGTGTAGTGTTTCATGGGTGTTGCTGCTGTGTTTTATGATGCACGTACAGACCGGCTGGGTTTTTGGTTTGAGGAGGCAACTTGGTTTCCTTTGGGCATATGAATATTTCATTTAAAGGGCCTACACACCTGCACAGGTGTTAGTTATTATGGCTAATTAGGCCTCTGAAACGTCATGAACCAATACAGCTGAAGTTGTCCCGCCCTTAACCTGTTCAACTGGAGGACAAAATATGATTACATTACATTTCATTTAGGTGATGCTTTTATCCAAAGCGACTTCCAATAAGTGCATTCAACCATTAAGGTACAAACTCAGAATAGCAAGAATCACATAGAAGTACATTAGCTTCAATTAAGCCAATACAAAGTGAAACATGTACGTTTTTTTTATAACCATCATCTTCTTAGTCAAGGGGCAGTGAAAGAGATATGTTTTTAGGCTCCGGTGGAGGATGTGTAGACTTTCAAGCTAGTCTCGCATTGCTAGACCTTTCTCCACAGCGCTGCGAAGGAGGGCCACACAGCATTCCGGGATGGGAGAAAAGCGTGCTCTGGTTTATTGGCATTTCTTTAAACCTATCGCAATCGTCTTGGGCGGTGCTAGGCTGCGGGAAAAGCTGCGTTGAGTCAATTTTGAACCAGTCAGCTGTTAGATCAGCTGAGAGCCAAGCGTTTCCCATCATGCCCTGGGTCCGCCTGCCCATGATCTTGTGAGGTTATCGTTGCCTACATGTGCATGACGTCAGAGCAAGTCGGGATCAAGTCGGTAGATGCTAGATTGGATCCGCTAGACGTGTCGACGTCACAGGATGTGCCTCGTGGCCTGCTTCATTTTGCCTTATAATGCATCTGATTGGCTTACCCTGTTATTCTTACCCTAACCAATCCCCACTCCTCTAGCCTAAACCTAACTACGTTGACACATCTAGCAGATCTGATCTAGCATTTACCGATCAAGTCGGACACTAATCTAACCGGTGTGCATTGGGCGGCGATCTCTGGTGATCGATTCTGCGCAGGCCTGGCTCATCTCGAACGAGCCTAGTGTCTTGAAGGGGATACGGTACCTGTTAGGCTAATAGTCTGAACACACCCACACAGTCCTCTGAAAAGCTCCTATCAAGCAAAATCAGTGACATAAAACATGCCTGTAACA
>CM042320.1:37166988-37216988 GCA_023566125.1 Zingel zingel | reverse complement strand
CAATTAATATTTTAATAGATTAGTATTTTATGCAAACAATAGTATGTATAAAGGCCCTACGCTTTATTGTAGGCCCAGTTTAATATGCAACTTCATTTTATACAGTATCTGTAGTAGGGGGTCCCTGCTCCATCTCTCTTTCAGTTAAGGGGTCTTTAGTCTATATCCTTCGCGTCACACTTCTGGGATAGCTCCGGTGCTAAAGGTAATTCCGCCGGATGCATGTATTTTACGTTTCCTTCCGCTTTCTTTGTGTTGGAATTTTAAATTCGGTGGATTTATGAGGACTATGGTTAGCTGCTCCTCAGATCTCTGCAGGGTAAATTGAGACAGCTAGCTAGACTATCGGTCCAATCTGAGTTTTCTCTCGCACAACTATTTTCCAGCGGAGTTTAGCACCGCCCATGACGATTCTGATTGGTTTAAAGAAATGCCATTAAACCTGGGTACGTTTTCCTCCCATCCCTGAATGCTGTGTGGAGTATCCAGACTCTCCTTCAGCACGCTTTGGAGAAGGGTCTGGCAAAGTGAGACCCCTGATCTAGATCTTGGAATCTCTAAAAGGGATCCACCAGAGGATCTCTCAGACTCATATGGGATTAAACAATCATTGATATACTCAGACACCAGTCACATCAGGACCTTAAAAGTGATCATTCAAATCTTTGATTGATTCTAAAAGCACAGGTAGCCAGTCATTGTGTTTACATGTAGTTTAAAAAAACAATTATATTTGGGTTAAGGCAATACCTTGATTTCTCAAACACCTTAACCCGGTTAAAATCTTCTCATAACCCGGTTAACAGAGGTAGAGAACTCCTTCAGTAACCGGGTTATTCCTCACCTTAACCGGGCTATGATCGGTTTAAGCGTCTGCGCATGCTTCAACTGCCCCTCCCCACTCCACTTGAGTGGTTTTGAACCAGAAATAATCAGTCAGTGCTGCGAGTAGTTGTCGTTGCTGTGACACCATACAACAAAACAGCGATGCCCGAATTAGCGGCAGAAAGAGCCTGCGGTCCATCTGTTTTACTCCCCGTCAAGGCAGCAGCGAACTCCGGTAGATGGCTAAACAGATTGTCCAACTCCGGGGCTGTCAACGCTGTGTCTCGGCAAAAAAGTGGGGGGACCGCTGTGTTTGAGCTATGTTACTGGTTACTGGTTGCACAGCGTTTGTCGTTTGACTGGTCATTACTGTTTTCCAAGATGGCGCCCGCATGTAAACATGAAAACTACCGTCTTTATAATCTATATTTTTAATAAACTGTCTGTACGCTTACAAAGTTCTCAATGCTTCGGTTTACATGTAGGGACCCTCATTATGCTACCGTTGAAGTGTGGTGCTATTTTGAGCCTTGTTAGTGGTATAAAATAGTGATTTACCCTGTGCCCCGAAAGCTAGCGTTAGCAGCTAATCACCGGTGTGCGGTAGCTTGTTTCAAGCTACAGACACATTCGATTAGCATGAAAACATATTCCAGATAATGGTCGACTCGGTACACATATGTTATTAACCCCTAGGTTCATTTTGCGTCAGAATTGTCCTTTAATGTTAGTTAGCTAGCTAACAAAGTTAGCTTGCTAATTCTACCCGACACTGGTTACAGATAATGTTATAATCAGCCGAACAAGTTGTCAGTCGTCTGGCGGGAACACTGTGCGTTTCTTCGCTGTGACAAGAATGTCTAAATGAAACATTAAGTTGTTAAATTTTACTAATTGAAAGGCTGAAAGTCTATTGTAATGTTGTTATAGGTCAACCGGAAGAAAAAGCCAGTTGTGCGTTGGCAGAGCGCCACCTACTGTACCGAAGGTAGAGTTACTCCTGTCATTCTCCCCATTCTTCCCCGCTCATGTATACAGGGAGAACTGGCATAACCTGGTTATTCACTAATACCGCGGTTACTGCTGTGCAGGTAAAAGCACTGAGTGTAATGAAGCTAAAATTGGGGTTGTATTCTTTTTTTTTTTAGAAATATAGTCAGAGATATTTATATTGAATTATTGTTATGCTTTATGTTAATGAATCTGAAAGATATCTATAATAAAAACTTTGTAGTACTTAAAAACATAATAATGTGTCCTTCTGTCACTCAGTACAAATGATGAGATAGCACCAATACAAATGACTTTATCTTTTCTCATCAGCTAACATAAGTAGTTCATCTCCAGTTCTTAAAAAAAAATCATAGAATTTTCTCCCATTTTTTTTATTTCCCATTTTTTAAAAGTTAATTTAGTGCAGTTTCTTACAAAAATAAAATAAAAAAGCTACATCATGCTGCTAATGTCCACTTATAAACCTTCTGGTCATTCATATCTACGTTTGTATTTACACATTCAGGAGCATGAAAGAGCTGAAAAGAGACAATGAAAAAAGTTTGTGCTCACACACACACACACGCACGCACGCAAACACACACACACGCACGCACGCACGCACGCACGCACGCACGCACACACACACACACACACACACACACACACACACACACACACACACACACACACACTTGGTTCTCTCCCCCCATCCTCTCCTCTACCTCCCCCTCCTTTTAACACTGTTCCTCCTGTTTCCCACCTCTGCCTGCACCCTCATCTTTCTGTCATTCCTCCTCCACCTCCTTGCCTCTCTCCAGTCAAGTCATTTATTTGCCATTTCCATTGCCTTTGTCACAAGGCAAGTCATTTACAACTGCTTACACACGTTTTCAAAAGTATGTCTCATTTTTTCAAAACTCTACACACAATTCCAAAAACTGCACACACAAAATGCAAAATGCCTTACATCTCCTTCAAAATGAAACACTGTATTCAAAATACCATAAACACATCTCAAAATGAGCCATTTGCATCAAATGGCAAACACTTTTTTCATAACAGTACATTTTTGGATATACCATGTACACACTGTTGTTCTAAATCTAAAGCTCCGTTGTCTTTCATAGGCTTATATCTACATATACAATGTTCTAGAGGGAAAGTAATCTGCTGAGATGGGTTGAAAAGTGCACTGTAAACAACAATGCAATGTTACAGTAAAACAGAAAATATTTTTTGGGCAAAACATCACGTTTGTAAGAGTAGCACAGTGTTGTATACAGTAGCATGAAACAAGAAAACAAAACTACAAAAATATGTCAACCAAAGGTATCATTTTTAGAATAAAGAATATGTGTGTGTGTGTGTGTGTGTGTGTGTGTGTGTGCCGTGGCGGGAGGGTGGTGGGGAGGGGGGGGGGGGGGGTTGTATGCACAAACAAAGTCTGATTGATTTGTGATGCTGAAATAGTCATTAGATAGTTGCATGCAGTATGGACGCCACTGTAAAGCTGCTCAAGATGGGCTTCTCTCATGGTCAATCCGTGGTTGATCACATGATGAATAAGTGTGGCCCTGATCTTTCTCTTCTTCCCTTTTCTTCTTCCTCCTCCTCCTCCTCCTCCTCCTCTCCTCATTGTCGTCCCCTGTCTCTCCTCCTCCTCCCCTTGCTCTCTGTCTATTGTTGCCATCCATTGTTCAAAACAGGTAATCTGACCTTTGACCTGATAGATGATAGAAAACGTGCAATTAAACAAATTCTCTCTAACTTCTCCATCATTTTCTGCACAGCCTGGCTCCTATACTCCTGACTTCCTCATCTCCCCTCATTCGTCGTTCTATGTCCTTTTTCCTTTTTACCTTTCAGCGCCCCCACCCCCCCACCTCCTCCCCTCCCATTTCACTGCTCCCCACTGGATATCAATCAGAATCTATCACTCCGACTATTCCTGCTGCCGTTGTGTCAGAATTCACAGGAACTTCATCAAACTGGGAAACTGTTTCATTGTTACATCGAACCCTCGCTGCATGTGTGAGTGTCGGGTGCGTGGTAGGATTGATGGAATGCACACAAACATATTCACCATCCAGCATCACGTGAAGGCTTTCACACACACACACACACACACACACACACACACACACACACACACACACAAACGCACGCACACACACACACACACACACACACACACACACACACACACACACGCACGCGCACGCACACACACTCACACACACACACACACACACACACACACACACACACACACACAACACACAAACATTATGGTGTTAATTGTTGTGATAACACCTTCCAATAACAAGGCTCTAATTATCAACATGTTTGGCTGTCGGAGTGTGTATCTGGCACTTGTGTCTGGATCATGGGGTGAGTGTGTTTGTGTGTGTGCCAATATGGGGTGTGGCACCAGGGGAAGAAGGTTTGATGATTTTGAAATATGCTGCTGTGTGTGTGTGTGTGTGTGTGTCTGCGTATGTGCGGTGTATGCGCTCATGTAGGGGGTGATGATGTCTCAGTCTCGAACGACATTTGCATATTACAAGGGGTCTTTTGTCCTTTGGTTAATTGAAAATCATCTATTTGAGAAATTAGACCATTGCTATGCAAAATGCATTACAGACAGGCGCACAGAAATTACTATAGAATTCTCATGTGTTTAACAAATAGCACACAAAATTCACTTTCAGCCCTTTCTGAGTGTTGGTTTTACAGAAACGTGTTAACATTTAAGGCTACCAGAGGCACAGAAAGATACACAAAGAGCACTCCAAAGAGCACATATCTGAGATCTTTATACAGTATGTCTAAAGCAGGAACATTTGACATGGGGACTTAATATTCAGTACATTGTCAGTTAAAGGATACTTTCAGATTTCCATCTTAATGCCATATGCCCATATTACATAGGAGAAGTTATTGACGGTGAGTGGGCACCTTTGCAGAGTGACTTGTAAGAGGTCCGTTCAGAAGCTGCTTGTGCTAAGAAACGGTAGAATGTCCGCTCAAAAGAAGTTCAAAGCCAGGTTCAACTTACCAGAAGACCCTGCATTTGTTATCTGGCAGGGCACTGCAGTGGCCAGTCAAATACGGGCCAGCGTGCTTTACTGGTAGATTACTTAAAGTGAATGCTGTATTTCTACGGTTAACCTCCCGTCTGTCGCAATAATAGCTCAAATAATTGCCGGCGTAATAACTTTCCAGAGTTTTAAAAATCCCTTGTGATATTATGAACCACTGTGCAGTGTTGTGGTGTCTGATGAGCCTTTAAACTCACGGATCAGTGACTCAAACTGGATCAACACAGCCCCTTGCTTTGTTTTAACGCAGGGCTGTTTTTTTGCATTCGTAATGCCTATATTGGCCAATTAAATATACATGCAAGATCACATTCGTGATAGATTACTTTGTAACGTGAACAGCTTATTTCTACGGTTTACCTTGCAATCTGATCCCCTAGTAAGAAATTGGGGGCAAAATCCACAGTCCTTGTTCTATGCAAAGTTCATAATACGAGGATTTAGCAATCTGAATTCGCCAGATAATATTGGAATTCTCCAAAGTTACAGTATTAGGAATTTTCCTCTTTTTGTGTCCCAGGACAGACACGATAGTAGTCTTGGCGGTGTAATCGAAATTCGAAACTCAGACTGCTGGAGCCTCACATTAGCTTTGGCTGATTCTTTCATGGCCGTAGTGCGACTGCAGTGTATGTTAGTCTCGCATTGCCAGACCTTCCTCCACAGCGCTGCGGAGGAGGGTCTGGCTAGTCCACAAGGCATTCTGGGATGGGAGAAAAACGTGCTCTGGTTTATTGCCATTTCTTTAAACCAATCACAATCGTCTTGGGCGATGCTAAGCGCCGTACAGAGCCCCGGTGCCTCTGCAAAATAGCCTCGGGAAGGAACTTGTTTTGGTGGAACATGTGTACGTTCAAAAGTAGTTTTAGTCGTGCAACAGAAAACTCAGATTGGACAGATAGTCTAGCTAGCTGTCTGGATTTACCCTGCAGAGATCTGAGGAGCAGTTAACCATAGTCCTCATAATTCGACCGGAGTTTTGAACGCCAACACAAAGAAAGCCAAAGTAACGGACATCTGCCCTAAATGAGGGACATCAGGCGGAATTTCCAGCGGCATCGGAGCAATCCCGGAAGTGGAACGTTGTGTATATAGACTAAATGTATGTTAACATCTGAACATCTGAACTTATCATTTAAGAATCTATTTTCTTTGTTGATGATTCAAGTGAACTCCATATGGGCCCTGGAGATTCATGTTTTATTGATTTTACTTTTTATAAGTGACCACAAACCTAGAGATGAAGAGCAAAAGATGTATAAATAAGTACACAGACAAAAGGACAAACAACATATTTAAAATTAGCCCATGTAATAATAAATATCATATGACAATATTATCTCAGAAACAGTAATATTATTCATAAATATTTCTGATTACATTGCATCATACTTCCTTATTAACCTTCCCTGTTCCTACACTGTATACATAGCAGTGGCGATTTTAGACCCTTTTTAGGGGGGTTCAACCCCTAAATTTCATCTCAGCACCCCTAAAAATTATAATAATAAAAAGCAATTTAGTATATATATATATATATATATATATATATATATATATATATATATATATATATATATATATATATATATATATATATATATATATATATATATAATAGAGTTTACAAACTTGTCTGTTAGTGACAGAGGACAAACAATTACAGGTTCAAAGGGCTTGAAACAGTTTTAATATCCTGTGTGTCTGTCGCCGATGCTATGTACCTGTAACCCAGTCAAGGAAAGGGTTAACAGAAACATAGTTTTGGCCAATCGGAGGAGGTTGTGCCAGACTCCCGCCTTTGGCTGAGTCTCTGTCTAAGGCCGGTTACACACTGGATGCGTCGCGCAAGCGTGTCAGCCGCGTTGCGTGTCCATTTTTATTTGGGCTCCCATGTTATCAGGTTAGAGCTTACACACTGCCTGCGTGAGACGTGTGCCTGCTAGAAATAGAACTGACGCCTATTTTTCATGCGAGACGCGAGCGTGTTGGAAGCGTTTCCAGGCAAAATAGAATAGGAAAATATGTTTATATGTCATTTAGACATGAATGCATATTAATAAATGACATCTTGATGTTTGAAAGTCTCTAGGTTTTGACATCAATGTAGATATAATGTAATAAAAAATTTCAGAGAAAAGATTTTTAAATATAGCACCTGTCATACAGAACGAAATATTCTGTAACATATTTTGCAGTCAATACTGCCGACGTTGTCTTGCTTTAATCAAATCAGTAGGCTATATATTTATGTTAACAACTCTCCCCTCCAGCGAATTGGCGAATTGGCTGCAATGGAAGAATGGCTGCAACGGCTTTTCTTCTGTCAACAACTCGAACTGAAAAAGAACAAATAGCGTTTTAATTTTCCATAGCAACATATGTATGTAGCCTATATATAAATGGTAGGATAGGCTACAATAACAACGTAGTGTGTGTTCTGAGTGACGGTGCAACATCAGATAGGCTATATCGGCTCTTTACAGCTACACAAAGTTGTTATAAACAGACAGCCCACTTACCCATTTTTCAGAGTTTGAATCTGTCGGCGCTATGTCCCGAGATCAGCCCTCCCTCTACCTAGCAGCAGGATCAGCGCCGTGTCAGACACGCTTCTGGTGTGTAGGACACAGAAAAATCCACGCAGCCGCCACGCATCTGAGACGCAACAGAAACGCCACGCTTGCGAGACGCTTCCAGTGTGTAACCGGCCTAATCTGTCAGAGAGAGAGCAGGAGTGCGGTTGTGGAGTTTAACGTTGGTAGTCCCCAGAGAAGAAGTTGGTCATTTCATGGCACAGATTAGAACCCAAAATGAAACGTAGGCAAGAAAAATTGCTGAACGTTAGAACATTGTGTCAAATTGGTCGGTATTACCGTGACTTATGAAGCATCAGGTTTAGTTCCATCGTGTCAATAGTGTCAAAAAACGTTAGTTGACGTTGTTGTTCCGTAGCTAGCTCAGAGATAATCGGCTAATTAAATTACTGATTTAGCAGGGGGGTTAACACTTTTGCAAGGCACTGTATCTGTAGCCCCCCTAAAGGTCTGATCCTAGAATCGCCCCTGATACATAGTATATATGGAGCTGGGTAATGTAGTTGAGATGAGCTTCGCAATGCCAACAAAAACACTAGAAGATCAGTTCATAAACAGAGGTCAAAATCCCTTCCTAGTATAAAGAGGCTGGCTGTCTGACAGAACGCCTGGCTAACTGTTTAGCAGCCTGGTTTGCTGGCTGGTTATCTGTCTGACTGCCAGGCTGGTGGGTGTACAGAGTAGGCAGCTGGTTGCTTTTCTTGAATGTTTGACTGGCTGCTGGCTGACTGAGTGGGCGGCTGGCTACTTGCCTACTTGCCTGCCTGCTTGCCTGGCTGACTGGCTGGCTGTGTGCCTGCTTGGCAAGCTGGCAGCCCCAGCTGTGTCCCGAGCCAAGCCCCTACGCCCCACCAGATCTTAATTGGGTTAAGTTTGTCCGCCACAGATAACACTTCCTCTTTCTTTCCCAATGTAAGAAAAAGAAGAAAAAAAATGGCCTGGCACTAATGACGCTCTTTAGCGGGGCTCTTTTCTGTTTAGGTGGAGGGAAATTAGAAAGAAGGGGGTGGGTTCCCCGCAGAGAGAGATCGCAGAGGGAAACGTGCCATTGTTTGGTGCCGAGCGTTCAATGCGAACGGAGAATATGAAGAAAGAAAGAGAACGAAATAAAGTAGATTTGGTTTGTGCTGTAGCGCTGTCACATTGCCACTGTTTCTTTTTAACAGCCCCTTGTGATTGAGGCAGGCAGGGCCCTGAGAGATGGAGACACACACACAGGAATAAAAACGTGTCATTGTATGCGTGCATACCAGTTGTACACACAATTTCTCATTTTTTTGTTAGAGCACACACAAAGAAAGTGTTCTGTAATTACTTTGGCTGCACCAAGAAATTGAACAGACCTTGATGAACAATAATAACGGTTTTCGCAATCACAGGTGTCTTAAAGGGAAGAGAGGTGTGTGAGGTGATGGCCACTGGTGAAAGTTTGGTTTCAGGAGGGGGGACCAATGAAGTCCTTTGTTCTTCAAGTATGCAAATAAAACTTCCCATTTTGTAGTCTAAACAAGAATAACCTGCCTCTTTCCCAAAGGTAACAAAATCTGCCTACCAGCCCATCTAAAGCTCATTAAATAACATGTTAGGTGTGTTCGAAACCGTTTCCTATCACGGGAATAGTGCACTAAACAGTGTTTGCCATTTTGTAGTGGTATTTTAATTCTCAGTGGATAATTTCATTCACTATATAGTCCACTATAAAATACCCACAATGCACAGCTAATTTGAGCGAACATACAATGCAACGTAGTCATGTTTTCCCGGAGGAGAAGATGAAGCAGAGTTAATGTCTTCTTCTCCAGCGCTGGCCAAAAGAAAGAAAGGCCGCGAAACGGACGGACATTGTTTTAGATTGGAAGTCAAGCTGCCAATCAAAGCTGGCTCTATGTATTTGACACAGCTATTAACCAATCAAAAGCAGCGAGCTGGCGGTCTCCGTTACCTCTCTCCAGTAAATAATGTACTTGCGCACACACCTTACTGCAAACATGTTTCTTATGAAATACACTTTTTGTCATGGTTGTGGTTTTCTGTTATAGTTTTTCCTGTTTTATTGTGTTAATTTATTCCCTGTTTCCTTGTTGTTTACTGTCTCTTGTGTTCTCTCTTGCGTTTTACCCTGTTTTCATCCTTGTGTATGTTTTATGCTTCAGTTTCCTATTTTATTTTGTAGTCTGTTTTCTACCATGTCATGTCTTGTTTTATGCTGCGTTCCAGGCAACCTGTAACCCTTGTTTTCACAACCATCTACCCGTGAAAGTGCCCTGGAACGGCAGTCAAACCCGTAACTTCGTACCCATGAACTCGTCCCAGATCGTTGTACTCCCAGTTACAGTTTTTGACGTCTCACTCACACATAAACAACTATGTCGACCCCTGTTGATGCTGTACAGACGCCTGTGATTAACGGTGAGAAAAAGAAATAGATAGACATAAATAGGCTACGTAAAGTAATTCCGCACATTGTAATAAAAACAATACACATACGATTGTGTATTACTACAGGTTATGTTTATTAAATGAAGCCCAAAATATGTCGCTACTAGGAATCGCTAGTATCAGCTAGCGCTAGCCAACGTCAACGTTGGGTAGCCGCTAGCTAACGCTAGCTAGAAGGGTTTGTGGTGACTTTGCCTGGAACTCTACCAAGTCGTGAGTCGTGACTTGAAGTCGTAACTTACGGGCTAAAAATTGTGTCTGGAATGCAGCATTACTTCCTGCCTTGTTTTTTCCTAGCCTTTGTGATTGTCTGCCCAGCCCTGATGTGTTCCACCTGTTCCTGAGCCCTCGTCTCACCTGTCCCTTGTTTCACCCTTGTTACCTTGTGTATTTAGTCTCTGTGTTGTCTTTGTCTGTTGTCAGATCATTGTGTGTATTTCTACCCCTTTTGTCTCGGTGTGCCAGTTTATTTTGATGCTTGGTCTTTTGTTTCCTCAACATTTTTTGGAGCTATTTTTGCCTGCTTACTTCAGGACTCTTTTTGTTGTATCCCTTTTTTATTTATTAAAGGCCCTGAACACCCACACATGTGTTTATAGTTAATGTGGCTGATTGGACTTTTTCCAGGACTGTGTGGGTGTGGTTAGACTGATTGATTGACATCTTCCTGAGTCCAGTTAGTGTTGTTGCACCGGTTAGGGCGGGACAAATGACACCTTTGTCATCTTTATTGGTAGAATGAATTTGTGACCTAATAAGTTTCCCTCAAAACTCTGGCCCACCGTCAACCTGAAAAGAGTATAATCAGCCAGAATAACTGAAAACTGTGGGTGTTCAGAGGCTTTAAATCCTCAAACTCAACACTGCCCTGTCCTTTCTACATTTTTGGGCCCGTCATTTCTTCTTTATCCTGACACTATTACAGTGAGAATCAGTCATACACCTGCACTCAGCACCTGGCTATTTGTGTGATGATGTATTTTTTTCATTTACATAGTCAATTTTATAATTACATCAGATGGATAATTGAATTATAACGATTTTTATGTAATCCACCTTAAATAAGTTTTAGTAAAACCAACAAAATAAATATTTATTTTTATTTTTATAATCCTTTTTTTATGCTTAGCAGATGCTGTCTCTTGATATTGTATCCTAACCTTTACAAAAAGCGGTATGTACATGTACCTTTTAATGATGGGAACATATATGTACCATTTTGTACCACTAAAGGTACATAAACTTACCTTAAGGTCCAATTATTATACATACAGTGCAGATTGTAGGCCACCTTGGGGGACAGAAATGGACTTCTGCTCTACCCCTATTTCTGAGAGTATATAGGGAACAGGGAGTGAGTGAATGAGGGAACGGTTTGGAACACAGCTATTATATCATATTTGTTGATTTTCTGCAAAAAACAAAGTGTAAAAATGACACGTTGTGGTTTATGAGCTGGACTATTCCTTGGCTGGAGCAGTCTCTTCCTAAAATTCCCTGCTGGTTTCCTAGCAACCTCCCAGTAACACATCTATTAGCGAGCTTTAGAGGTGTTGGTAGGCAGATTTTATTACCTTTGGACGGAGCCAGGCTGGCTGTTTCCCCCTGCTTCCAGTCTTTATGCTAAGCTAAGCTAACCAGCAGCTGTTTGTAGCTGGAGAGCAACTAAAATGTTGATCTATTGCTTTAAAGGACTGGCTTCCACTTTCTCAGTGCCTCAAACACAATAAAAAATATTAGATTTATTTCCTGTAAAAGATCGTAATCAAAACTGTAATCTCTATCTAATCTAATGTATCTCGGGCATGACAGCTCTCTTGTAATCTACTAATCATAAATATGAATAGGAAAACAATCACAGTGAGCCACTAAATGTGCTGTGTGCAGCCACATACTCTCTCTGAATATGTGAAGACAAGTGAAGGGAAGTTAAATTTGTGAACACAATTTAAATGAAGCGCACCTACATTCATTTACTTGAAACCCTGAGCCTTAATTTGTCAAACAGTGCCATCATCATAATGATACCAACAATAACCACAAAGTGGTTAAAATAGTGATCATCCTCGAATCAGAAAAATCATAATCAACGTTAGTATCATCATCATTATCATTACTACCATGTTTTGTTTTCTATAGAGATTTCAGACAGCTGGCATCCTGTGGCAGTCAGCCTGCACTCTATTTGTCTCACACGCACATGCATACACACTAATACCTCAGCAAAGACCTTGTGGTTGGCAAGTGAGACTGTGTATAGAATAATAGGCTTAACAAATGCTCAAAACAAATATTAAAAATAACATTGATCTTTTTCCTGTGTCTCCATACTGAATATTTATTCATAAGTAACCGCAGGCTAAATGTTCTCCCTTGTTCTCACCTTCCCGATCAGATAATGAATGCAGCCCACACACACACACACAGACACAGACACACACACACACACACACACACACACACACACACACACACACACACACACACACACACACACACACACACACACACACACACACACACACGCACACGCACTTTACACCTTTGGCATTGTGCACCCAGGCCACATTAAGTGGAGACAAAAAAAATCTTGCTTTGCAGTATTTAAATCAGTTATGTGTCTAATTATTCCATTTCAAAATAGCTGATATCTAGGGCAAAAGCAACGAGATGGAACATTGTTGTCTGCAGAGGGGAGACCTAGTGGAGCTGGCGAGAGTTCAACACAGCAGAAGACAGGGAGACAGAGAGAGATGGGGAGGCAGAGTGCGATAAAGGAAGAAAGGGAGAGAGTGTGCTTTAGGCTACATAAATATAACATGAACTCTATCCACTAGTGGCAGGCAAGCAAGCAGCACAATGGGCTGATGTTTAGGAGTGCTTTGGGAGGGTGTGGAGAATACACCGTGCTGCCTCCTCACCTCAGAATTATCAGGCTTTGATACCTGAGAGACGGATAGAGTGGTACGAGGGAGAATATGTGCGTATGGACGAAAGACAAAAGGAGAGAATTTACTAGACAAATGCAGTTTTTTCTGCAGGTTACACTGATATGGAGACCCTGCAGTCAACTCTCAGCAGTGTGTGACCCTGACTCTGCACTCAGCAGACTTTGCTTGTAATGGGTCGGCTAAGGATGCTCATTGATTGTCATTGATCATGTCTCACTGTCCTGGCCAGTTGGTTTAATGAATGTATTTTAAAACCTTGATGCCTGATGTCTAAATTTCTTTTTGCACATTTCACCCTCTGTATATCCATGCAAAACGTTGTAATTTTTCTCAGTGGCAACAGTCTGTATTTTCTTTTTTTTCTTTTTTTTTTACATAGTAACTGTATGTTGGGAAGTAATTCTTCAGAAAGCCAGCAATGTCATTGATGGCAGATGCAGTCATACATTCACACCTCACATTTTATTGTTCTATGAGCACGGAACAATATTCACACTACCGATATCAAGTGCCATAAAATCACTAAAAAGAACAAAGGAAAATGCCAAGAGCAAGCAAGACAAGGTACAGCGATGGAAGCTTTATGGAGATAAGCAAACTCGCCAAACAAACAAAACTTGTTGAACTAATGGCTGAGGTTAAACAACTTAAAACGCCTATCAAGGAAAAGGACAAGAAAATTGAGGAATTCGAAAAAAAGGATCGACGACTTGGAACAATACACGTGGATAGAAGATGTGATTATAACCGGACTGGAGACCAAACACCAAACTTACACAAGAGCGACGTCTGACACAAACAAAGGTGAGGACGCACCAGTGCAAGAGTTGCAATCTTTGGAACAACAAGTCATTCAGTTTTTTAAAAAACAAAGCATGTCAATTGACAGCAAAAACATCTCGGCCTGTCACACTCTTCACCGGAAGGACAGTAGGCCTAAAGCTATAAGGCCATTATAGTTTGCTTTGTGTGAATTGGAAAAGTAAGACTGAGTTATTAAGACCGGCGAAAAAACTGTCTGGAACTGGTGTGTACCTAAATGAACACCTGACCAAAAAGAACGCGGCAGGCACGCATTCTACGGAAGCAAAACAAAATACAAGCCATCTGGATGAGAAATTGTAGAGGGATGATTCGGCTGAACGGACCTCCGGAAATCACTAAAGTGGTCATGGTGAGGGAAATGAAAGACCTGGATCCGTACAGACAATGACACAAACGGACACAGAACATACAATTTGCTACATGGAAGAGGTATCATTGATATCAGATCGGGTTGTGAATGGATCTGCACTACGACAAGTCTATGACATTGTAGAAATGATGCAAAATGATTTAACTGCACTGCTGAACGGCGACAACGATGAGACCTGATAAGGATTATTCGGTAACACTTTACTTTAAAGTATCTACATAAGAGTGACATGACCCTGTCATGACACAGTCATGACACATGAACCCTAACCCTAACCCTCTAACTCTAACCCTAACCATAACGTGTCATGACAAAAACCGAATGACACTTAGTAAAAGAAGCGTTATGTCATACACGTTTATGACTTGTTTTTAATGTTTACGACACGTTCATGACAGTGTTATGTCACTCTTATGTAGATACCTTCAAGTGAAGTGTAACTGATTATTCCTTTCCATTTAATGACATGGAAGGTGACGACCTTAGGGAATTTGGATCACCTAACTGTGTGAGTAGTATTTCACACGCACATGAAAACTATGAAAACCTGAATCTGAAAACATGTGACCTCAAAGAACATAAACTGTATGAAATGGAGAACTATATTGATCCTGAAAAATATTTCTACAATAACATCAACCACACCTGTGAGTATTACACAGATGAACAATTTAAAAGCAAAATAATAATGGATGGTACACTGTCAATAATACACTTTAACAGTAGAAGCCTGTATAACAGCTTCTTTAAAATTAAATACTATTTAAAACAATCCTCAATGTTTAGTGTAATTGCAGCATCAGAGACTTGGCTTACAACTGAGAAAGAAGCAGATGTAGAATTGCAGGGCTATGAGCTATTTTCAACTAACAGAAATTTGTTGTGAACAACAAATTTAAGTGTAAAAAGTAAGGGAAATGTCAACAAAAATGGAAAATATCATGGAATGTGTTACTGTAGAAAACAAAGAATATATTAATAAGCTGCATCTATAGAACACCTGGATCTTGTCTTGTTACCTTTAATGAAAAGATGGTTGACATGTATGATAACAGACATAATAATAAGATGATCATCATATGTGGAGACTAATGTAGATTTGTTCAATTTAAAGGAGCACAAACCTAGCAGAGATTTTATGGACAGGATGTATAATTTCACGTGATTTTGAGCCATTTGGCTACTTCTCTAGTTTGAATGGGTGAGTGTCCTAAGCTCCCATTGGCTTAGGGTTAAACCATTTCTGTAAGCCTGGGGGGGGGTCGCCTACCACTATTTGACATGAAAAGGATCCTGTCATTTCTTCCATTTTCTTTTCTTTGTCATTTTTTCTTTTTTGTGTAGCTTATAAAAAATATGAATTAATTATAATATATATAATAATATAATAATAAATAAAATTTATTATGTTATTAATTTAAATTCAATAAATTTACTATTCAATTATAAATTATTTTCATCAAGATAACATTACCACTTTTTGCTCCACTGTTGCCTTTTTGGGGACATTCAAGCTTTAACACCATCCTTCAAACTTTACAAATCAACAATAACAATAACCTGACACATATATTATACATAATAGTTATATGTTATTGTTGTAAAAGTTGATACTAGATGCAATGCATGCTGGTTGTGAAAATATCACAGCAGATTGTTGTAGGGGGATGGTTGCGTCATGCCGAACGATTTTTCTGTTGCATTGCAAGGGAGGCATAATTGAGCACATTTGTACAGTGGTTCCTGGGTATTTAGCTGTTGTATTGTTTTCTGTACAAGCTTTCTTTATATATTTGCAATTGGCTAGTGTGTACATACTATGAGAAATAAATGTTTTGTCAAAAGTATAGTGTAGATAGATAGTTAGATAGACTTTATTAAAGGGTAACTACTGTTTTTTTTAACCTGGACCCTATTTTCCTATGTTTTTGTGTGTAAGTGGCTGATGGGAACAACAATCTTTGAAATTGGTCCAGTATTTGTGTGAACGCTGTAACCGGCAGCCACAGATCGAGCTGCAATGTAACATTATGGGGCAAATGTTCATTGTCAGTTGTCAGACACTTAGAATAATAATCTGAGCCTGTCAATGTCAAAACAAGCACTTTTGTGAACGTTAAGCTGCACAATTGCCCCTATTAACTTACAATGTGTTACAATAGAGGACAGATAGACTCAGGAGCAGAGCTCACAAAAAATAGGTTTATTAGAGTAGGGAAATAAGGGGAGTGGAAAGGCAGATGCCAGGAGCGGAGAATACTGGAGGACGAGGAAACTCAGGGGAGCCACAGGAGTGATACGGGGGCTGGAGAGTGCGGGGAGTGAGGGGAGGCAGGATACCGAGGGAAGCGTGGGGAAGCCGTAACCGAGGAGCCGAGGGAGAGACACTGGAACTGGAGAGCAGGGAAAACAATAGCAGTTGGAGCAGAGTGCCGAGGGAGAGGGGTAGCCGTAACCGAGGAGCCGAGGGAGAGACACTGGAATTGGAGAGCAGGGAAAACAATAGCAGTTGGAGCAGAGTGCCGAGGGAGGGGGTCCATGGAGCGAAGCCAGCTGACTGGAGACGACAGTTGGGGTTGGAGGTGGTAACTGGAAATGATAAGATACAAAACAGGTAAGTGAATCGTTAGGGAAGGGTAAGACAAAGGAACAACAAGTTTTCAGAGCAAAAGATTTGGCTAGCGTTCACCAGGGTATCTGGAGCAACAATCAAACGAAGATGATCTGTAGAGCCGGGGTAGAAATACTGGTCTTGATTGAAGATGGGAGGCAGGTGTGCGCGGTGGGAGGCGGTGATGACGGAATAATGATCCGGTGCGCTCAGTCAGCTGGCAGCAGCAGTGGGAGGGGAAGAGCAGGATCGGCAGAGAAAGAGAGAGGGAGAGCGAGAGAGAAGAAAAACACAGGAGAGAAAACTAGCCGGGCAAATGAAAATAGGAAAAAAGGTAAACAAAAACAGAAAACTCACAGCCAGCTGACCCCGACCATAACACATTGTAGCTAAATTCAAAATAAAAGTTTAATTTGAAGTAACATTTGAAGCTGTGGTGGAGAGGAGGGCACTGAACAAACTGTTATCTATCATAGATAATCCTTACCACCCTGCACCTGGTTCAACAGCGGAGCACCTTCTCTAAGAGGCTCCGACAGACAAAAGCGATATTCTCACACTTAGATCTGACCTGTCCTCTGGATGACAGAGCCACACCACCGCCGCTCCGTGGATTGTTATTGGGATGATTATCACAGAAGCCTGTCTGAATACACTCACTGGACGACAGCTAGCAGCTGACGGCTAACGGCTATCAGCTAGCAGGGAAAGCTAGCTACATTTTTCATCTTAAATTTAAACAATGTCTGATTTGA
This sequence comes from Zingel zingel, assembly GCA_023566125.1. Taxonomy (NCBI): domain Eukaryota; kingdom Metazoa; phylum Chordata; class Actinopteri; order Perciformes; family Percidae; genus Zingel; species Zingel zingel. The sequence continues at coordinate 37,199,518 of CM042320.1, read as the reverse complement.
AAACGCATCTTGTTGACACGTAAGGGTCCTGTACATGTGGCACAGACATATTAATTGCATTTTGTATCTGTTAAGAGGCACAAAGGCACTCTAAAACTTGCCCCGACAACTGCCGTTTTAGCTCAGGGGACGCTTGTACATGTAGCTGCAGCTTCTCCGTGTTGCCTGCATTGATTCGGGTCGGGGTTTTTTCTATTGAAAGTACTCGCGTAGCTATAGCGATCAAGATTAACGTAAAAATTGGCTGGAATTCTCCTTTAAGGTGTTGAGATGGTACAGACCAAATTTGAAGTCCATCAGATGAAATCTCTAGGAGGAGTTTGTTAAAATATAGCATCTTGACTTTTAGGTCTACTTCTTGTTGCCACTAGGGGGCGCTATGACTTTGAGCCAATATCGGCCTGTAGATATTGTCAGGGTTGGACTCTTATGAGTCCTGAAAAGTTTCGAGCTAATTGGACAATGTACACTCAAGTTACAGCCACTTCCTGTTTCGATGGCGAAACGCACAAAATGACCGCCCGCCACGGCCAGCCCTACGACGAAAAGTTTTTCTTTTAATAACTTTCATCTTTAACGTCTTAAGATGGCACAGACCAAATTTGATCGGATGAAATCTCTAGGAGGAGATCGTTAAAGTATGACGTGGAAATGGCCAAAATTTCAATTCAAAATGGCGGACTTCCTGTTGGGTTTAGGGTATGGCTCCAATGAGCTTTTTTGTACATCTTGACATGCTACATATGTGTACCACGTTTTGTTAGTCTACGTTAAACGTACTGAAGGGGCTCAATTTTCTAAGTTTTGTAGGGGGCGCTAGCGAGCCATTTTTGTGCGCCTATTCCAGAAACAATTAAAATACGTACATTTTCACCAGTTTTGATGCGATTGCCAATTTTGGTGAGTTTTTGAGTATGTTAAACCCCTCAAAAAGGTGAGTAGGAAGTGCTTTCTTACCTTTTGCCTGAAGTGCAACAGGTGCAAGTCTGTTGCAGGCAGCTTAATTGCTTGTTATCCCTGGTGTTGTCTTCCCTTTTGTGTATACAACCCAAAAATTACCCGCCTTCACTAAACCCCTAAAATCAAGCAGCTTACTGTAATTGAGTTGTGAACGCCAAATCTATTTAGGATGAAGAAACAACCTGTCATTGATCACAAAGTGTGTGAATATCTGAATATTTACTCTTCACAGTGCAATAAGACTACATTTATTCAGTGAAGACACCAGTTGTTTTTATACAAGCTCTGTCATAATGCTTTTCTTTACTAAAGTGGAGATTTATTATAAATATTTTAAGGTGCTGCATATGTGGTTAAGAATATTTTTGTGTCAAGAGATAGTACGTTTGGATCTCTGCATCCCAAAGACTAGATTCAGCCTTGCCTCAGGACCTGTGTGTGTGTGCTAAGACAGGCAGGTCAATCTTATCCATCCTTTTGCAGCCGTCAGGTAGCAAGTTGAGGCAATGTCCTGGGCATGGGAAACAGCATATCATCGTAAATCCAAAAGAAAACCCAATGTATTCTACGTCATATTTTGTATTATGGAGGCTACTATAGGCCTATATTCGGATTGCTTGGCCGGCGGCAATCTGAAATGGAATGACGACAGACGGCACAAAACCAGGAGGCAAACGAGTCCACTCACCCACCCTGAATGAGTTCTTATAAAGTATACTAGCATTGCAACATGTTCTGCGGCGGGTCTCTAATGGGAGTTGTAGTTTGAAAAATACCTTGGTATATTTTTCGTAAGTAAAGGTTGGCAGTGTAGAATTCTGGATACACACTGGGGTTTTTCAGGATGGTGTCATCAGATTTTGAAAATCGAATCGTTAAATAGGTTAAAATAGCTTATGAGGTACTGTCATATATGTGTAATATATGGTTAATATTAATTTTCAACCATTAAACAATTAGATATTTATATTTAGTACAAATTCAAAATACTGGAGAGAGTCGTCTCCCCCTGCCCCCTCCTCCCCAGACTCAAAGTTTACGGAGGTTGCCAGACTGAGACCGCAGCATCCTTAGTCTCGCTTTGCCAGACCCTCCTCCAAAGCACGCTGAAGGAGCAACCACAACAATGTTTTGTTGCTTACTGATGGTACAAAATAAAAACACATTTGTCATGATGGTATATCTCCGTGGGTGCGTGTCATGCAGGCAGTGTGCAAGTGTGCATATTTTTTTTTTTTTTTTAAATCTTTTTAAAAGTATCGGTTCAGGCACCGGCACCATTTTAAAAATATCGTTTTAGCACCGGTATCGGAAAAAACCCAAACGATACCCAACCCTAATGGTAGTAAATGGGGAGAGACTAATTATTTTTTGATCCTGTTTAAATTGAGCCATGAATGTTCGTCAATTTAAAAGATAATTTTACAACTGAAGAAAGTCCCAATTTGTCGTAGGTTTGTCATGGTACCACTTAGTTGTGTGTGAAACTGCTCAGTAAACTACATATCTTGTCTCGCACAATATATGTCACCTTGCTTGGTGCTAGCTAGCTTATGTTCCACAACACATGTAATGTTATCTTACCTGATGTGTTTTATCCAGCGTCTTTTTACCAGCTGTGAGGCGATATTATGAAAACCACTAATGCCACGCCAAGACCCGCCCTTTAATAGCATTTATTGGCCTGGCGTCCATGCTTACGCAAGGTAACGTAACCCCATGTGTACAGGTCCTATCCCATGACCAATCGGCTATCCTAACCTTAACCACTCAAGGTCAAATGCCTAACCTCAACCAATGGAGCTGCTTTGTAGGGCGGGTCTTGGCGTAATTTCGCAGCCGGGAGGCAAAAACACGAAAAACATATAGGCAACGTAGCTTCAGCGAGACCTTACTTATGCGACTTTGGGGTGAGTAGTCTTCCTAATTATGTATTTTCACAGTCTTATTCTTCAACAGTCTTATGACAAACTGTGACTTTCTTGACTTCAATCATTATCTTTTAATTTGACAAACATCACGTGTAATTCATGGCTCAATTCAAACGGGATCAAAAAATAACTACAACTACAAGCAGTTATGACAGGGTCCAAGCCCCCGATGCCAGTCGCCCCTGACGCCCCGGGGAGCGCGCAAAAGCGGAATCCAAAGCCTGACGGTGGGGAGGCAAACGTCAGTAAATATCGAGAGGTGTGAGCCGTAAGGTCTGCGGTACATTGCCGTTGCAAATGTACCGGTTTAACAGTTCTCCTCCATGCATATACAGACTACCTTCACCAATACAAAAACGCCCTAAACACTGCCCGGTCCTACTATCACTCACATTTCATACAATCCGGCTCCAACAACCCCAAGACTCTCTTCTCTACAATAAACAAACTTCTTAACCCCCCTGACAACATTTCTACAACCTTCACAGTGGACAAATGCAACTCTTTTCTCTCATGTTTTCAATCCAAACTCAACACCATTTACAACAAGTTGACCACCTCTCCTGCTCCTTCAACCATCACACCTGCCTTCCCCCCTCCACCCTCTCAGTCACTCTCTCATTTCTCTCTGCTGTCCCCTGTGGAGCTTTCACATTTCACCACAGGTATGAACAGCTGATCCCATCCCATCAGCTTTCATTAAAACCTGTCTACCATCCATCGCCCCGCTCATCATTACATAAATATTGATTTCATACACACAGCAATAAAAGCTAAGCCAAGGGGGAGTCAAACAGTGAAAAAATAAACATTGCAACTTATACAGTGGACAAAATATCTACATTTTTTCCAAAAAAGCATTTGTGTTATTTAAAACAGTTAAATATATTTGGAGTCATCCAGTGCAAACATAAACATAAACATAATGAACATTATAACTCATATAAAGGACAAACTATTTACATTTCTTACATACAGTGTATCAATCTTGGATGTAACAGTATGGATTAATTGCACAAAGACGGTGATTATAGCGCCCCCTAATTGCCGATCTTCGCCAAATTTGGTACAGAGCCTCAGAGTGGCATGTCGAACAATAATCTCAGGTTCTTTGCTGATAGCAAATTTTATGCAGATCGGTCGCACGGTCTAGGAGGAGTTCGGCAAAGTAGGTTTTCAATAAATCACGATTTTTCACGCATAAAAGTCTAGGAGGAAATGGACGTGATTCAGTTGGATCCAGGGAACACGAGGATATGTGTTATAATATATATTTTTGAATGTATGATGTACGGTTTGGGAGTTATAGGGCCACCACACGGGGTTTTTTCTGCTATAGCGCCACCTAGTGGTGGAAGTGGGTCAATTGTTGCGCCTGAGGTCCTTGCAGGGTTCTGGACCCTGTTGGCCAACTTATTCAGTAGCTGTTACTTGATGTTCTCTTCGTTGTGTGTATGAAAAAGCCAAATCTGAGCGGAGATGACAGAGGGTGTAATCGCTAGCTATGTGATTCAACAATACGACTCTTAGAAGCTATTCAGACCGGGGCCTGTCCTTGACCCGTAAGGAGCTTGTAATGTGGGCTTTTCCCCCTCACTCTTTGTATTTAACGGCAGAAATGAGGAGGGGGGACCAACCACTGTGTGAAGGCTTTTGCCCCTCCATGCCAGCGGCAGCCACACTGGGGAATGCACGTGCACACACACACACACACACACACACACACACACACACACACACACACACACACACACACACACACACACACATAGAAATGCACACACGGGTCTCCTGGCGTGCACTCATTTCATAGGAAGGGAGAGGTGAAGGTTGGAGGGTGAGGCAAAGGGAGACAGAAGGGGAGGGGGCACAAGGGGAGGGCCCAGAGACAAGAGCCCCCCACCTTCCTTAACCTGGCAGGGGGTCAATCTTAAAGGCTGCTCTGTCTCTCCATGGGAAGACAGGGTGGGGGGCAGTGAGGCTCAATCTGCGGAGGGCAGTGGTCCTGCTGGTCAGCACAGGGAGCTCCACGTTACCCAGTTATCCATGACAACCAGAGAGAGAGAGAGACAGAGAGAGAGAGAGAGAGAGAGAGTCTAGAGAGAGAGAGAGAGATAGAGAGACACAACATGGAAAAGCTCAGCTGCGGTCAGAGAGCGCTCAGTTGGAGCAGAGAGTGAAGAACAAAGCACCCAGTGATTTTCATTTTTCCCCTCTTTGTCTGCTTTATATTGTCCACAGACGTGTCCCTCTTTTCTTTACTGAAAATAAAGGAGCTTTGAAGAAGACACACAAACACACACACACACACACACACACACAGGCGTGGTTAATTGAATTATGTTTATACAGTAAGTCAAACGGTTTATTTTCCCTGTGACAGAGAGTTTCCTCTGATGTGAAAACAGAAAAAAAGGTTTCTTCTTGGAGGGGAATATCCAAAGCACAATAGCAAAGGGCAATGGAGGACACCGAAGTATTTCTTTCCCCCTTTTTTCTTTTAAGGAAATGGCTCAAGAGATTTTAAACATTTGAGGGTACATCACTGCAACACAAAGGTCTATGTTCTTGTATGCCTATGACTGGATAGAAGCAAGACATTTCATGTGGTCTCGATCTAAAGTGCGGAAAATGTTCATTTCGCACGGATACGTTCTGCTCAGCCTAAATGAATAGGCTTAAACTAATCCTGTCAGAAACTGTCCCAAAGAAAGTAATCCAGTAGAAATGAATGAAATGATAAACACTCAAGAAACTGGTAACATTTCAAGATGAAAAATGTCTGACATTCCAAGAATGTGTGACAATTTTATGGAAGGAACTGACCATTACAGGGTGAATCAATGCCTTTTTTTCCCTGCAAGCTTACTATTGCTATTCCTGCTTTAAATCTTTTTCTGCATTCCCGAGCTAAAATACTCTTATATAAAAATGTGTTACTCTACAAAACATCAAATTCCAAATTGTGTCTGCATTGGGATTGCAGTGGACATTCTTTTGGAAGCCTACACAATGCCATTCGGCTTCTCTGACTAACATTATGTATACCACCAACTTTAATAAAGGGGAAGGATGTGCACATCCACAATTCTTTTTCAGTGCTGTACAGAGGATAGCAACAACAAAAAGTAAAGAATGTCTGTAACATTGAGGCTTTGCATATTAAATTAGACACAAAGAACTTTTGACCAAAATGCACTTTTTGTCAACAAGAGGAATTATGGCTACGTACAGATAAAACATTATTTTTTTAATGATAGTTTACAAGTCTGCAGGTCAAATATGGACTGTGAAAATATTGAGAAGTGCGAGTTCAAATCAAAGCGGTACACTGGCAATTCCTTACTGCTTACCAACAAACATGGCATCACATTCATGAATAAAGTTATTTCCTCTGTCCACTCATCTAGGATTTTCATCCACTGCCATTTTTATTCTTTTGGGAATTCTGGTTTGTACTGAGTGAGTAGGCTTTAAAAAGACATAGGCTACTTTCTGTCACAGCTTGCAGTGGCCTGTAATTGGCCTAACTAGTAAAGCCACACAGAGGGACATGCTATCAAATGCAGAGGCCCAACAGAAATGTGTAACGTACAGATACAAAACAATGTCATTGCTATTGAGGCTTGAGATTTTTGTGTTGTGACTATTATATAGGCCTACCATAAAAAAATGTAATTTCCTTTTGCGGGATTAATAAAGTAGCCTATAGCTTTTTCTCCTATTTCTGGCTGACAGCATAGCTTATCCTCCATAGCTGAGCAGTGTTTTATGATTCGATTACTTGTGCTGTTCAACCACCCTCATTTGTTCGTCAAACTTAGCCTACTTTGCACGTTTTAACTTTAGGGTTTCTTCCACATCCCAATCTAATCCAAGTCCATATTTTCCCTCTGTCTCCTCCCTCTGTATTCTCGGAGTCCCCGTTGTAGTTGTGCCAGTCGGCCACAGCTTGGCGCTGTTGCCTAACTCTCCCCGTGCTTCCCCTCTCTCTCCGTCAGCCCAGCCTGCCTCTCTCCTGCCTCTCTGCCTCAGCCAACCCGGGCTGTGCCGAGCTGCTCCCTGCGGGATCAGAGCGCTCCCCCGCCGGGACCCTTCTCTCACATCCCCCTGCTGGGACGCGGCTACATTTCCAGCCAAGCACTGCCTGCCTTGGCTTTATTATGTGTGTCTGCGCCGCAGCCCCGCCAGCAGAGGCAGGCAGAGGAGGAGGGAGACTGGTAGCCAGAGTCAGGACAAAGAAAAAGCAGGGAGACAGAGGCTAGCGAAGGGTTAGACTGGTAGAAATATTAGGCTGCTATTAATACCGCCGGTAGGGCATTGAGAAATATTAACAAAAAGAAAGCTTGAGTTAAAAGCAGTAGGCTATTCTCCTCGGGGTGGAGATGCTGGGGAAGAGCGTAATGTCCATGCCACCAGACCACCACCACTGTCTAGTGTAGAATAGCGGGACGGAACACAGGAGGCTGGGTCGGTTCGGTGCAGCTTTCCTGAAGGAAATACCAAACCACAACAGACTGAAATAGTTTCGATAAACTAAAAAAAAAAAAAGCCGCGAGGAGCGCGGAGGGAAGACGCCACGTTTCATTTCGAAGGCAATTTCCCAGAACAGTATCCGTCGCCTCTCTTCACCTGGACCGTCACGAACCGCTGTTGCACCGCCACCTCGCACTCGGACGGTGCCGCTGTCACTTTTCTTCAATACCGCGCTGGGACCTGCTCAGGTGTTTGCCGCGCGAGTGGCTGGCAGCTCGCGCCCCGGTCCACAGTGCTGACAGAAGCCGGAGCGGCACGAGCGTCCGGGCTGCACCGGAGAAAGCAAAACGTGTGCGGGGTAAAAGAGAAGAAACAACAACAAAAAAGCGAGTCTGTCGGCGTCGAGGCACGTTGTAACGAAGAAGGGAATACCAATCGGGAAGTTGTTCCCGTTTACGCTACAGGTTGCGCGAGCCCTAGCGACAGTTGCAGAAGAAAGCGCAGAGGAGCCGAGCGTCGCCTCCAAACCGCTCCGCTCCCGGTGTGGGTGGTTTGTTGTCATTGGACTAACGGCCGTTTCCCAACCGGAGACAAGCTGCCGCATTGCAACAGGCGAAGAAGCAGCAGCGAATTTGTGGAGGAGGAACCGACTTTGTCCGCCTGCATGGTTTGCTGAAAACACGGAACGGAACAAAAACAATTAGAGAATTAAAAAAAATAAAGCAGTTCGAGACCAGAGATGTCGAGGCGGAAACAAGCCAAACCGCGCTCTGTTAAAGGTAAGAACCAGTTTATTTTGTAGCCTATTTCATGTGAACGGACACTACACTACTACACTCCGGAGTAGGAAAAGAAGCCAACGCGACCAAAAACCACGGAGCAAGATTTCATGTCCAACTCTGGTGCTAGTTAGCTAATTAAATTAGATTTCTATCCCCCCAGCCCCAAAGGGTTCCAGTGTAGTTTTACAACAGAGTTAAATCAGTGTCTTTCACAGTTGCCTTTGCAAATAGTGCTCACTTTTATGGTTGGTTCACTAAGGCCTAATTGTTTTGGTCACGATATTGTTAAAAAGTGATTACTTTGTAAGGGTATAGTTCAATGTTAGCCTACTGTCTACTTGTCGTTTTAAATGGTCAAATCTTTGTCAGAAATGAGCTTTAAATTGATCTCTGTCCGCTGCTCCACTGGGCTAATTGTCTTCAATTAGCTGCCACACTGTCAGAACTTGAAAGATGAGCCTACACTGGTGTATCTTTTCTGACAGTGTGGGTTGTCCTTTTTTCTGATCAACTTGTTGTAATTCACTTAGTGGGCCCATGTAATCTGGATTATTCCCATGTTGAGGTGTATTGCACTTGTTTTAAACAGCCCGTTGCTGCTTTGTTGTAGTAAATTTGGCTGGTTGACCCCAAACCAAGTCACGTAGCCCCCATGTCTTTATAGTTTCCTTTTTAAACCAAAATAATGTTAAAATAGGTTACACACACACACACACGCTTTAAGGGAGGTGCAGTGCATTGCTGGACATGCATGTATTTAATCTTAGATTTTTGAATATTGCTGTAAATAGTTCTTAGGTTTTCAGGCCTCCCTTCCTAATTTAAAAATAAGTCCTGCGAGGTTGGGCACATATGAAGACTAACTGCAATTCACAGGTTTATTTTTCCTAAAGTTATTAAAAGTCTAAACTTGGGCTATTTGATTCAAATCCTTAACTTAAAAAAAGCATTATTATTAGTTTTTTACTAAAGGAAGCCTCAGTTTCTCCCAATACCATAAAATAGTAATCATTGCAGTGTATGGGTGAGTGGGCATCTTGCATGTGGTGGCCTTGGCCTCCATGTTTCCTTTATGGGACCCATATGGGCAACGGGACGGTCTGACCATGTGGTTGCCCCCCCTGCCCCCAGTTTCCTCCACCATATAGGTTTTCCCTTTCTGTGACTATCTGGGCATATTTCAGACAGTGGTTTAAACTGGGTTTTTAGTTTGATTAGCAGCATGATTTCTTGTGGAGGATTGCAGCCTCTCCTATAGGTTGTGAAGCCAAGCCCGTTCTATCTGAGGCCAGGCAGATTTCATTTTGTCAATAGTAGGACAGGCATGCCACACAGAGAGTACTGGAAGCCTGTGTTATTGTGGTCGCTTTGGGATACGTTTTGTGGTTGTAATATCTTTCACTGTGGGCTATGTGTGCCGGAAAACTAAGAAACAAGTTGTTTTTCTGTTCAGTCCACAGAACAGGCCAACAGGGCTGTGATTGAGAGTGATGCGGTAGCTTGCAGATTCCACAGCCTCCTCAGGAATCTACTGTAAAAGCTGGTTTCAGTTTTCAGTTGATACACGCTGACCATCTTTATATTTAGCCACTAGCGTATACAAATATTTGGCTAAGCATGAAATAATAAATGCCGTTTGTAGTTAATTACAACACTTGATGGTTTAAATGGATATTTTATTGTATGAAGTGTAAATTTGAGGGGCACTAAAAGAGAATATCCAAAATTATAACTTTGGCAAGCATGATCTTACTTATTTTCTAATTTGTAAAGTATTTTGGAGAAAGGACTCTGATGCGTATATCTTCTTTTTGTTTTTCCTCTTTGTGTCTGTGTGCAGAAAAAAGAAATGCATTGTTGCAGTGATTGGAGGCCATGGCTTTTACACTAAATAAGGGCATGCAATTGATAATACCTTTACCCTTATGAATGTCAAATGATAAAATGGTTATACAAGCCTGAACTGATGTCCTAAAATTGAACAATCAAAAATAAACAAAAACAATCGATTCATAACTGTACAAAATGGAGAAAAACAAGCAAATCTTCACATTATTAAAGCTGTAACAACCAGTGAGTGTTTTAAAAACAAAAACAGTCAAGATCAACCAATTATCAATCAAGTTATCGTTTCAGCATTTGTTTAGAGCAGTTTGTACGAATGGACATTAGAGTTCCACTTATTTAGCATGTGTAAGATGTGGTTGAATGTGGTTGTTATTGCCCCCTGCTGTAGCGTTGTTGATGCTCGGTGCAGTTTGTCAGAGAACGTGTGTGTGTGTGTGTGTGTGTGTGTGTGTGTGTGTGTGTGTGTGTGTGTGTGTGTGTGTGTGTGTGTGTGTGTGTGTGTGTGTGTGTGTGTGTGTGTGTGTGTGTGTGTGTGTGTGTGTGTGTGTGTGTGTGTGTGTGTGTGTGTGTGTGTGTGTGTGTGTGATTGCAACATCTACATTCTTGTATTTGCATGCATCATGGTCATGCACGTCTTGTGTGTCTCCGTGTGTGTGGGTCACTATGGCAGCCTGGTCTCAGCAGCCTGGATAACGAGAGCTTAGCTTTAGTCAGGCAGCCAAGCGAAGCAGAGCGACGCAAAGCTGAGGCGGACGACCACCACTCTGTGTGTGTGTGTGCGCGCAGTAAAGGTAACACAGTCCTTGTAGTCTAGCTTGCATAAGCACCATGTGTTTTGTGTCCGTTTACTCATGCATCTGTGTGTGTACATGCGTGTTGCTATCTCCCCTCCACACCTTGCCCCACTGACAGCTTGGCAAGACCTGGCATTGGGGGAAGATGGAGAGAGGGATGGAAGAGAGAGAGACAGAGCGATGGATAGAGATGGTGGAGAAAAAGAGGTTGAAGGGTAAAGGGGAGAGAGAGGAGAGGTGTTTGGGGACAGCACAGTGGCACACAGCAGGTGAGTGGGCAGGAAGGAGGGAGCGATGGGAAGCCAGAGCGAGGTGAGCATCGCCGGGGGATTATCTGTGTTTTCATGTTCTTCTGTCTTTCACCTGCTCACCCAACTCTGACTGGCTGGCTGGCTTACGGACTTACCAGCCAGCCAGGCATGCCAAAACAATAACAAAGAAGCACGAAGTCCCACCATATCCTGCTTTAGATTTGCACTGACTCTAAGTGGCCTTGGTCTGGAAAGGATTGTTTTATTTTCCTAGAAATGAGATTCATAGCTTATTGGTGAGATGGTGATAGCCTACAGGGCTGGGTGATATGGCCGAAATTTTCTGTTGTGATGTAGGTCATTTCATATCTTAAAAACCATATATATATCATAATATAGCATGTTTTTGGGTAATTCAATAAATAGATAAATAGTCAATATGAAATAACCACATTGTAAAGTCTATTTTTCAATACTCCTATGTGAATGAAATACTTGACAGATGAGTATTTTATATATATACCGTTGTGACAGTATATCGTCATAACCCTCAACCGTATGGTGATCTTTTATTGTCGCTTTAATTAGTCACAGTTTTTCTGAATAGGGAGATCATGGAAAGGGGGTGATACTAAGGGTGTAACTTTGCGTTGAGAAGTGGGGGGGAGGACAAAACATGGGGTCTGGGGGTCCTCTGCCAGAAATAAATAAATAAATAAATATATATATATATATATATATATATATATATATATATATATATATATATATATATATATATATATATATATATATATATATATATATATATATTTTTTTTTTATTTTTTTATTTTTTTTAAAGATTTTTTTTGGGGCTTTTCCCTTTATTTGAAAGTGGATAGATATGCAAGGGGGAGAGAGATGTGGGATGACACGCAGCAAAGGGCAGCAGGTCGGATTCGAACCCTGCGCCGCTGCAGGACTCTGAGGCCGTCCCCAGAAAAATATTTGTCCCCGTTTCCTGCATTTCTACTAGGGCTGGGCGATATGGAGAAAATCAAATATCACGATATTTTTGACCAAATACCTCGATATCGATACCGCAACGATATTGTAGTATTGACTATTGGTGCTTTCACAAAATATTTACACAATGAGATTTTTGATAAATAATCATCAGTAATGTGGATATAATGACTAAGTGGGTAAAGGCAAATAATAGAACAGTTACAGTCTGGTAAGTTCAGAAAATGACATCACTTTACTGTAATGCAGCCTTTAAAACCTGGAAAACACAACACTTATGCCATATTACGATATCTAAAATCTAAGACGATATCTAGTCTCATATCACGATATCGATATAATATTGATATATTGCCCAGCTCTAATTTCTACATACATTTATAGGGACTATGGTTATACAGAATCCAGGAAATAATTAAGTTGACCGTAATGACATTATGCCAGAAAGAATAGTACTAAACTATGTATAAGAAAAATGTCTTATGTCTTGTCTTCTTTATTGCTTAAAATAGTGGCCAATCACAGACACTTATAAATAAAATAATATCAAACTAATTTGAAAGTGGGGGGGACACAAACAGGAGTTTGTCCCCAGTGTAAATTACGCCCTAGGGTGATACACTTGCCGATGACCCACATATTCATCATTTCGGTTGTTGCAAATGGCATTTTCTGCTTTCACCTGACTTTAAACCCAAATCACTTAAAATGTATTGCTATCAATAACAAACAAGTGTTATATCGCTGGGAGAGTGGTGTTTGTTTTTAAAAGTTGTTAGAGTGTGAGATTTAGGGCATGGACGGTAATGTGGAACACGGATGAACATCATGCATTTGGGTTGGTCATTTTGTTTTTTTCAAGGTCTGTTATTTTTTTTTTTAAATGTGCTCAAATTTTTCTTATTTTTCTTTCCTCTTTGTGTACACTCTATTAAGGCTGCATGTTCAGTAATCTAGAGCTGCCATTTGGATTGCAGTTTTAATTAACATTTTTAGCAACCTTTTAGAAAATTAAAATAAAAAATATTGCTTTGCTTTGCAAACTTTGCAGTATTATTATTATTTTTTTTTTTTTGATGTACCAATCTCTAGCCATAACAAATCACGGAATTAGCTTTCATATTACTGCTCCTCCATGTTTCACCACTGCAACTTAGTTCCTCTGATGGATTTACTTGACCAGTCTAGCCTTTACAGTGATTAGGCCTTGTTAACAGTGGGGGGACTTGACTAATTGCAGTCTCTTAATTGAACATAGACTAATGGCGTGATGATGGGCCATGAAACTAGCTGATGGGTTAGGAGAAAGGAGGGGTGAGCCGGAGGAAGACATGCGAGAGCACAGCTTCTCTCTTATCAAAATATTATTTCAATGGATTAATCCTTTTTTCAATGTGTGTCTTTAGCGAGGCGAGACAGCAAAAATCTCCCTCTGTCTGCTCAGGCAGCCTCGCTATCCTATCTCTCCCTCTCTCCCTCCCAGCTCTAAGCCCCTTGAGTCTCTCATGCATTATGTAGCGATGATTATTACTTAATTACACATTAATAAATCCGCTTCATTTGCAGGACATTAAACGGGAGTTGAGCGCATATGACAGGGAGATGGAGGAGAGTTGGGAAGATTGGAGAGGGGGGGGGGAAAGGAGGGAGCACTTACTTTCTGCCGTTTTTATTTGGTTTGTTTAGAGTGTTGTTTAGAGTCAGTGGAGCCAAATGAGCCCTTTGACCAAGAGGGAAGGAGAGGGAGGTTTAGTTTGCTTTCGGTGTGTGTTGAGCCGAGCTCTTCTGGGCTAATGGCATCATTTCCGCTCAATCTCCTCCTTTCTCCATCTCTTGCTCTCTGTCTGCATTCTCTCTCTCTCTCTCTCTCTCTCTCTCTCTCTCTCTCTCTCTCTCTCTCGCTCTCTTTCTCTCTTTACATCCCTTCCTAATTTCTTTGGTTCCACCACCTTCCACCAGTTTGTGTACGTTTCTGCCTATGTAAACAGATTTTCAGTTGAATTACCAAGAACGTTTTGCCTGTATTCAGCTGACTGACGTACTGTAGCTGCTGTTTGCACTGGTCCTGTCACCTCTGACCAACCAGTCACTGGTACAGTGATGTGCTCATGTGTGTAGTGTTCACCCTTGACACTACTTCACCTCCGACCAAAATTGTCTTCAAATTGCTTTTTTTTTTTGTCTGACCGACAAGTCTAAAACCCAAAGATATGAGATAGATAAGGATAAGAAGGAAAAGCAGCAAATCTTCACATTGGAGGAATTAGGAATAGATGCCGTTTTTGCGCAAAAAAATGACTAAAATGATTGATTATTAAAATAGCCGCAGATTCTGTTGCTCGACTCATCAAATAATGGACTAATGGTTTCAGCTGTCGTCTACACAATCTTACTTTTTAAACACTGGTTACGGCTGCATGATAATTCATATAAGTATGTGATTTAAATGTAATAAGAGACTCTGGGATAGTAATTACTCATTGCCTGGAGTTAAAGTTATTGTCAATTAACTGCTCAAGACTTTGAAATTAACAACTGCCAACCCGCCAAATGTGGGTAAAAATTAATTGTGGTGGGAAATGTCATCAAGTTACAAGCCATTTGGTGGTTGCTGAACCTAATTATGATACTACTCATATAAAGGCAAAACGGAACTGACCTGTGCAAAGAGAAAGTCATGTGTGCAAGGACAATGTCCACTTGCACCTGTTATTTTTGTTCATATAAGCGCTGTGGAACCTACTTTCATCCCAATATGTGACAGCAGTATCAGTTTGGTGTGTTTAGTACAGTGCAGTTAATCTCTCATTTCTCTTCCTTTTTCTCCCTCTCCTGTCTATTTTTCTTGCTCTCTCTGCCTTTCTCTCCCCATCTAGCTTTACCATTAGAGTAATTTAATGTCACCCTTTGGCAGAGCACAGAGACATTCATAGGGCGACTGGCTCATATAAAACTCAGAGACCCTACACATGTGGCTTGGATTACTTGAAGACAACAATATGTCATTTTGCAGGTACGTCATATATGTGTTGCAAGGGAAGGCGCTGTAAATGCCTTTTTGCTCTTATTATTAACACCCACAATTTGACAGCTTGTCTTGTTTTTTTGTTTGCGCAGCTACAAATAATGTTAGTGCAATCAGTTTGTGTCAACTCCTGTATAAAAGCTTGTATTGGCTTTGCATTAAAGCCTGCTGAACCATTAAATGGCTTTCTGAGAGCTTTGTTAGGAATTCCATTGACTTCTCAGCAGGGGTGGATTTGAGTTTTTGGTAATTGTTTTTTTAAATGGGACAAAAACAAGCTAATGCAATTGGTGATCGGTGGAGCCCAGCAGTACCATGCATTGAATGTAATTGGACTCATGTTGATCTGCACTCAATTAGAACCAAATTAGTACACAATTGAATGCCCAGAGTAGAACAGAACTATGTAGAGTAGGCCATTTTTTTTTTTATGGAAGACATTTTGACATGTCACAGTAAGACAAGCACAGGTCTAAATAATAACATTAACGATTTCTGAATTACATTTAGCTGCTTCGGTTTCAGGGTCCTGGAATTGTGCATGTTTGCTCACTGTCACACTGTCATGGGATACAGAGCAACATTGAGCCATCATTAAAGTTAATAGTTCACCTGTCCTTTTCCTACTGTGACAAGTCAAAATGAGTAAAAAGTACAGTCAAATTTATACTGTTCCTTATCTTTGCCACAAAGTATCAGACAAGAAACTCAGGTATATTAAAAGAATGCCTGCTGTAATGGTTAATGGGCTTGATAAGTACCATTCCTCCATCAGTGTTGAGCAACACAAATAAGGTTTTGTCTGAAATAATAGATGGGAGAAGGTCATATCATCTGGTAGGCTTTTTATTGGTGCGTGCCCGCGTGCGCGAGAACTCATCTGTGTGTCCAGAAAGGGTGAAGTCCCTCAGTGAGGTGTGTGTATGCCAGCGACAACTCCTTATCAGCGGCCTGCCTGGTGTAGTTGTGCATGTACGTGTGTGTGTGAGAGTGTGTAAGAACAGGGCGTCATGGGCCAGGACTGTGCCATTGTAGCAGCTTAGCTAGCCTCGTTTATCAGCTGCAAACTCACTGGACCCTAACACACACCCACCCCTCTGGAGACACACACACACACACACACACACACACACACACACACACACACACACACACACACACACACACACACACACACACACACACACACACACAAACAAACACGCACAGTGTAGCTGAGCTCTGTGCAGGCCCATGCCCTCAGCTTTTAGAGAAAGAGAAAGATGATGCTGGTGTGAGCACACACGCGTACTTAGGCAATCCAGACCTAGCCTGTATCCCTCCTCCACTAGAAAGTGTCAGAGGACATGGGCCCTTCTAAGTTTCCTACAAGTGTGTGTGTGTGTGTGTGTGTGTGTGTGTGTGTGTGTGTGTGTGTGTGTGTGTGTGTGTGTGTGTGTGTGTGTGTGTGTGTGTGTGTGTGTGTGTGTGTGTGTGTGTGTGTGTGTGTGTGTGTGTAAGCTTCTCTTACAGCCTTTAACTAAGATATAATGCTTGCCTTGTGTCTTTGTTCCACACTGACTGTTTGCCTGCAGTGTATTTGTCTCTATAGTTTGGTGGTTTTGGTTAGGTCTTATGTCCTGTGTTGTCTCAGTTAAAGCTTATTGGATACCTAACTGGTGTAGCAACTATTGAGGAATGTAGTTATCAATCAATTTGATCATTCATTTAGTCTTTCATGTAAAATATAATAATGCTGGTCATCATCACAAGTTACTATAGCACAGAGTAATGTCGTAACATTGCTGATTTGGGATGAGCAGCAGTAAATGATTTGATCTACAGTGATATGCAACAATGGAAACCAAATCTTCTCTTCTTTTAAGTCTTTGGAAATACAAGGATTCCAAAAACAAGATTATGATCTGGATATGGACAGTAGGCATCCATGCATATGATAAATTATGTGGAACTGGTATGGGAGCAGGAATAATAGCTTATTATTTTGGACATAATTATAGTCATTCCTTTCCTCTTTCAGCCCCTTGTTCCCCTCTTCCCTCCTTCCCTCTCCTGCAGCCTCTTGCATTTCACCCCTCCACTCCTTCCTCCCCTCTACTTTACCTTCTGCCTCCCTCCCTACCTCCCTCTAATAATCCCTCCCCCCTTCCTTTTCCTTCTTATTCTGTACATTAAACATTAGTGGTGGGGGCAATTAGCATTGCCCCTCTGCACACCTGGCTGTTGCATAATATATTTATTGGGCTACCTTCCCTCCCTTTTTCTGACACACGTACGCGCACATACTGCTGTTGATGAAAGGCTGACTTTTGGGAAATGGGAAATATGTGTGTGTGTGTGTATGTGTAGGCTATGAGGACTTCTAGAGCTTTATGCCCCCTGGGCTGACCCTGCATAAACTCAGTTTGAGCTTCAAGCCAGGGCAAAAGTCACTGGTCTAGTCAGGTTTTTAGACAAAATACTTGTTCTTTCTGAATTTTGTTTTAGAGTCGGGTATTAGGGCTGTACGATATGGGGAAAATATGCGATATGCGATAATGTTGTTAAATATTGCGATAACAATATAATTTGCGATAAACAAACAGATATTAAAGTGTACTCAGTTCTGCATTTCTGCTGCTTCATTTATTCTGCTAAAATAAAATCATTATTCAACACTTTGTTGAACAAATTGAACATTGAGTTGAACATAAAAATCACCATTAAAAAAGAATAAATTAAAGCGTAGGCTAGTTTTCTACGGATACTCTCTTTCATCTAACTTAAAAAATATCTAAAGTGTCTTTCGCCATATGTCGCAGCCTTTCGCGATGCGTTTACTGTGCAAGTTGATATCGCGATAATGATTAAAAAAAAACAACTATATTTTGTGCAGCCCTATCGGGTATCCAATTCAGTTTTTTTTTCCCTAAGCAACATTATTTGACAAAGTAAGCCTCAGGCATGGTCTGTGCCAATATAGCATCGAGGTTACATGTCTACCAATTTCAGTATGTACAGCTGCTTCGTCTGAATAAACAGCCAAGGCCTCTGTTTTTTCTCCAGATTCATCCATTCAATTATTTTACGTCTGCTTGCCTTTGCTCCCCGTGCTTGCGTGCACACACACACACACACACACACACACACACACACACACACACACACACACACACACACACACACACACACACACACACACACACCATGGACCCAGACTAGGTGCATTGTCCTCAGAGTGTGAAGTCTTCAACAGAACAAGCTGCTTGTGTTGTGTTCCTTTTTTATAGGACACTCTGCCGGGTCTTTGTAGTGTGCCCCACTATAGACCTACCGATGCTTCTTTTTAGTGCTTTAGTCTTCAGTTGGTTTTTCGCACTCTTTTCCATTCACCTCCCAGTCAAAAGGCAAGGGTTCCCTGCTGTGAGACATACAATGGAGCAAGAGAGAGCCGGAGAAAGTGAGAGAACAAGAGAGCGACAGCGAGAGAGACTCCATGCTGAATAAGAAAGAATAGAAAGGGTGTGTAATGAAATGAAAATAGGAAATTGTTTATCATGTATCATTCCTCCATACAATCTTCATCTTCAGTAACATATTCATTCGTTGCAATTTAATTATCCCCTGTTTTTGTAACTTAAAATTATATTCTCTTTTAAAGTGGCAGTGTTCATCAGATTAGCAGATCAGTATTTTTTTTTTCTTTTTTAGTCTACTGTCTGATAGTCTTTATTCACTACGTTCCACTTCCGAGAAACAACCTTTGAACATACACGTTCCACCAAAAGTTCCTTCCCGAGGCTTTTTTGCAGAGGCGTCGTTGCTCCAAACGACGCTTAGCGCTGCCCAAGACAATTGTGATTGGTTTAAAGAAATGCCAATAATCCAGAGCACGTTTTTCTCCCATCCCGGAATGCTGTGTGGACTAGCCAGACCCTCCTCCGCAGCACTGTGGAGGAAGGTGTTTATAGATATTTTTCAATAATTAAAATGAGCTAAAATGGATTGAACTGCTAAACATTCACACTTTCTTGGATGAAATGTACTGTATTCAGTATGTGTTGAACTAATGAGTGATGTTTGTCACAGCAGTACAATAACTGTCAGGCAGTAAGCCAATATTAGTATTCTGTCAGCATAGTAGAACCAGATGAATATGTCAAGTGAAAATGTTATTCCAACATTCGTAAAAGTTACATGTGTTTATTTACATCATGCTCTCTTTCCTCTGTGTATTCTCAAGATGAATCAGTTTTAGCATATACTTGCTGAAGTTAGGAGAGCAAATTTGCACTTGATTTCAACGCATTCTCATGAATAGGTCCGTACGATATAATACAAAAATGTATGCACACCAATTTGTATGATATCCTACAAAACTAGGCGACCACTAGCTGGTCTTGTGATGCTGGCTTGAAAGACCTGTGTTTTATGACCCACTCACCAACTCACAAAAACAAACCGGTGCAAAAAATCATGGAGGACGTCATTAATGAGAGCTTGGAAAACGGCGGGGGCGTTAGTGAGGCCGAATGGCATTACCAAGTACTCGTAGTGCCCTAGCGCACCTCGACCTCCTCACTACGCGGCCCACAGCGTTCTTATAAGGCAGCAGTCATTGTGGTGCATATAGCAACAAATACGTGGAATGCTTACGAATTACAGTGCCTAACTGTTCGTAGCTATATGTACGAATGGTTCATGAAAACAGCCTGTTCAATTACAAGCAGGTTCAGAAAAGCCAAAGTGACTTTACCTGTGCTATGCAGAAACAACAGCAGAGCAGGACGAGGTGGTGTATTCTTGTATACTATGTCTTGTATGCCCCTAATAAAAGCTTCATGCCTGTATCAAGACAGAATGAAATAGAGAGACAGTGTTTCGAGAGAAAGTGGTAGAGCAGACGGAGCATAAGAGATTGCATGGTGAAATGGGTGTGATGGTGTGTGTGTCTCTTGGTCAGCGCAGGCCAATTTTAAAAATGCAGTACTGTCTGCCTTAGAATCATAGTTGATAAGCAGTCTAGAGACTAGCACACCCAGCCTCCTCTCCTTGTTAGTAATAGAACTTTTTCTGACCCTAAAAAAGCTAATTACTACATTGGTAAAAGTAGTTGAATACATTTCTTATTTATTGACATCTGCATACTGAACCAATGGGTTTTCTCTACCAAAGCACATTAGTGGCATTTTTGTTGTTGTTGCTACGTGTAGGTGGCACTTCAGCTTAAATGCATGTCGCCTAAAGCCGTATCTTATAATGAACTTTGGCACTTGGGATAAGAGTCTCTATGAGCAAACATGAAGATTATTGTAGACTGCCCTGTTCTCAGTAGAGTTTCTAGATATTGATAATTTTGCACTTGGCTACCACCTTGGTAGTCTGTGACTGAAGGACTCCTGTGCTTCAATCCTCAGTTGATTGTTTCTGTCATCCTTGGGACTGAAATCAGTTCCAATCAATGCTTTCTAAGCAATATTAGCAAAAAACGTTGAATGCTGAAAAAGGAAAACCACATTTTGTGTTTAGGATAAGATGCTTGATTATACATCCACTCAAACAAACAAACAACCAGCCACGCTTTGAGCGCACACGCGCTGTGTGTATATTTTTCTTGTTACTCCCAGAAGGAGCGGGACGAGCAAGTTAATCTATCCGCCAGCGATGCGGCATGACACAAAGCTGTTTATTTCCCTTTTCCTCTCTGTGTCACTGTCTCTCTCTCTTTCTCTCTCCTGTAAAGCCTAATCAAGTTTGTATCAAGCTAAATAATGCTTTAGCGTGAAATTGGTGTCTTCAGTCAAAAAGCACTCCCCAGCCTGTACTACAAGAGAAGGCAATTATGTACCCCTCCACCCCTCACTGCTCGTGTGTGTGTGTGTGTGTGTGTGTGTGTGTGTGTGTGTGTGTGTGTGTGTGTGTGTGTGTGTGTGTGTGTGTGTGTGTGTGTGTGTGTGTGTGTGTGTGTGTGTGTGTGTGTGTGTGTGTGTGTGAGAGAGAATTTGTCCGGGTTTTTCTTGACAACATTTGAGTCTGTGCTCAGTTTGGAGTTCAGTCTTCCAATGGTGAACTTGGTGCCTTTTATTTGACTTGTGTGTGAGTCCCAGTATGTAATGGTGAGTGGAGGCTGCTGGGGGAACTTCTAGTTCAGTTATTTCTGGAGCCTTCCCCAGAGTCGAGGTACTCCAGAGGAATGCTTTCCCTCTCCTCCTCCTGCCCTCTCTTCCTCTCTCTGTCCTACTCCTTATCTCTCTCCTCGCTGGCCTCCTTCACCTCTCTACTTTCACCTCACTGGTGCTGTCATCCTCACCTCTCTCTCACCTTTCCTCTCCACCTCTGACTTCCCTTTCCTTCCTACTTCTTACTCTACTCTCTTTATATCTTTCCATTTGTTCCCCCTTTACTTCTCACTATCCTTCCTTTCCTTTCCTCTCCTCTCCACGTCTCTTCTGCTATCGATTCCTCTTCCCGCCACACTCTCTGACAGAAAAACAAATATCAGATCAGAGAGGCTCTTTAATCTCAAGCTGTGTTGTTTGGCCCTGAACATCGTGTGTGTGTGTGTGTGTGTGTGTGTGTGTGTGTGTGTGTGTGTGTGTGTGTGTGTGTGTGTGTGTGTGTGTGTGTGTGTGTGTGTGTGTGTGTGTGTGTGTGTGTGTGTGTGTGTGTGTGTGTGTGTGTGTGTAAAAATGAGTTATTTCCGTATGTTGAGAGGTGAATGTGTTGTGTGTTAATAAGTCATTTTAAATGCTTGTGTGTGTGTGCTTTTTTTGCATGCAGATGATTTAATGCACATACAGTATGCATGTTTTTGTGTACTGTATTTACATGGAAGACCCACTACACACGTAGGAATAGTTCACTGAAATTTACAAAAGATAAAAGAAGAAATCCTTTAATGTTTATACCCGTTTTCAGTGATTTCATTCACTTTGTTTCAGGCCTTTTTTTTTTTTTTTTTAAAGATAATCTTTTTGGTATTTTAGAGAGACAAAAGAAAAGGTGTAAGGAGCAAAATGGCTGAAGAGATGAGTGGAGATGGGATGGAAGTACAGAGGGTAGAATAACAGGAAGAGAAAGTCGTGAATGGCTGAAAGTTAAATAGTAGCAAAAACTATAAGGACACAATCAGATAGTAGAAACATTTTGGATCGAATAAGAGCGGGAGAGACAGAGGAAAAAGGACCAGTGAGGAAGAGTCGAAAAGAGAGAGTAGAAAAGAGAGCAGACAGCAGAAAGAAAAAGATAGAGAGGGCGATGAAGCCTGTCCGCCAGGCTTTGTGGGGTTGTTGTTCTTTCTCTCTGCCATCCATCTAAGCCCTCTGCTACCTCTGTCCCTTTACACACACTCTCACAAACAAAAGCATGCACACACTGACACTGTCCCAAACCCCAGACTAGCCTGGTGTTTCTGGCCAGTGGCTCACTGCTGTGTGTGTGTGTGTGTGTGTGTGTGTGTGTGTGTGTGTGTGTGTGTGTGTGTGTGTGTGTGTGTGTGTGTGTGTGTGTGTGTGTGTGTGTGTGTGTGTGTGTGTGTGTGTGTGTGTGTGTGTGTGTGTGTGTGTGTGTGTGTGTGTGTGTGTGTGTTTGTTTATGTATTTTAAGGCTGTTTTGTTCAGAATGCAGGCAGGCAGAGAGAGCGGTTTTACTGCTGATAAAAGTATTTGGTTAATCAGCTTCTGTCCCCGTCCCCTGGCCTGAAGTGCTGTGTGTGTGTGTGTCACAGGCCGTTGAAGTTAGGGGGGCTCCCGGGGGGCGGGCTGGGGATGGAGATTGGCATCAGCCCTCGACCAGTAGCGTCACAAAGTCGTTCCTGAGGGACAGGAAGGGCGGCCAATGAGAGAGTCCCTCCAGAGCTATAAGGAGAAAGGGGGGAGGTGGGGGCTAGGAAGTGGGTTGGAGAGGGGAAGTAAGCGGGGGAGAGGGAGAGAGACAGAAAGGGAAGAGGGAGGAAGAAAAAGAGGGTGTCTAGGATGAGAGACAGACAGAGAGAGAGTGAGTTGGATGACAATTACCCTCTTGACTTCTGTCCAGCACTGGTTGTCAATCAGCCTGCCCCTCTGGGAAAAGAACCAGCGTATCATTGGCTACACTGTCCCACATCCCGCCTCTCTGGGCCGCTTGGCCAATTCATGATTGGCCACAGTGACCCGTTCGTCAAAGAGATCTGGGAACATCAGAGCCTGGGCTGCCTTGGGAATAAATGGCCCTGATAGAGAGCGTACATGCCTGTGTTGTTTAGGAGGGGGAAAAGACAAAGGCTTTTCTTATTGAGGCTATAAGTGCTTTCATGGGACAGAAGAGAAGGAGAGACAAAGATAGAAGGGGTGCAAGTGGGAATCTGATAGAAGAGGGGAAATGAAGAGGGAGGTGTGGAGGAGAGATAGAGAAAAGGAGAGACAGAGGGACAAAAGGGTGATGAAAAAGGATGGATGTTAGAAAAAAGTATGGAGGGTGAGCAGCGGTCAGGGGAGACAAACTTAGGAGATGGAGGCAGAGCGACAATAGTGAAGAAGGATGTGGGTAATGAACAACGGAAGACAGAAAAGATAAGTAAGTGAGGGATGGATGGAGGGAAAATAGATGAGGTTGTAAATACAGGAGGAAAAGATGGAGGAAGAGAAAGAAGACAGTGGAGAGAAATGTGCTGTTGCACTGCTTTGTAGTAGTGTGTCCGTGTATAATTAATAACAACTGGGTAAATATTTGTTCATGATAACGTCCTCTCCTCTCCTCTGTTGTGTGTGAGGCATTATCTGCCAACATTAGTATAGTTAACCTGCTTTTCCATTATGATGAGTGCTTCATTTTGGTACAACAAATCAGGGGATTAAATCCTCCACTGTCAAGAAAACTTCATAGAAGCCGGTCAAACCGTCTTTTCCACCCAGAATTACCCAGAAACAACTGTGTAGGTGATTGTGGAAGCAGCTCATAACAACCCATAATTACATGTCTTTGTTAGACGACGACCTCACGTGGTTATAGTTATTGTCGCGAAAGCAAACGAGAAAGTGAGTTGACAAAGTGAGAAAGAGCACTGAATTACGCATAAGGAGGCAGGTTGGGGTGGTGGATGGGTCAAACAATTAAAGCAATTTCGCTCAGGTTTGTGTCCCATGTGAAATTAAAAGTCAACTGTCACTTTTTTAAACTAACAGAGTTTTACGACCATATTCCGTGATGTCATGTTACATCCTCACGTGACTCATTTTAAAGCCAATCCTTGATATTTTCCTAACCATAACTATTTTTGTTGCCTAAACTTAACTAGTTCTGTTTCACAACATTAACTACGTGTTTTAAACTGCGCCCGTCACTTGTTACGGTTACATGTTTAAAACGGCCACCATGCGGGTTGTAGATAGAATGGTCATACATATCTTTTTGGGCAGGCCTGCTTGGTTCCGTCGGGGAATGATTGTAAAGATTTACAAAGAATATTTTTACGGCATTTACTCTCTAACTGGGACGTCTTGGGACCGATTAGTGGCGATTGCTGTGGACGAAGTACACACGGCCATACACTGAGCAAATTACATAACCATGTGTCCAGCTAATTTACATAGCTCACGTTACTGTATTTTGTGAACAGTTCACTTTATTTTATATTGTATGTGGCGTAGGGCTGGGCGATAATCAAGAAAATCAAATATCACGATATTTTTGACCAAATACCTCTATCGATACCGCAACGATATTGTAGTGTTGACTATTGGTGCTTTCACAAAATATTTACACAATGAGATTTTTGATAAATAATCATCAGTAATGTGGATATAATGACTGTGTGGATAAAGGCAAATAATAGAACAGAGTTTAGCGCCGCCCAAGACAATCTCCACAGCGCTGTGGCGATAGGTCTGGCAGTGCAAGACTATATTGGGTGTGACTGTGGATAGATCAAAATGTGTAGATAATGTCACCCATTAAGTACTCTTCACATTACTACAATGTTTCAAGACACTCAGGCAGTCACATTTGTAGTCAGATTTGTTTTTTAAACTTCTTTTCCTGAGGATGCCTGCCACTTACACTTAAAATGAGAAAATTGTATGAACTTTGAATAGCTTACCAGTGACTTAACAGTGGGTCTGTTCTTATAGATTCAGGTGCTGTGCCAGAAAATGTAATTAATTACCCTCAGTCTTAAACCCATGTGTAAATATTTTCAGTGCATTGCTAAAATTAGAGACTACAGATGGAACGTGCATATTATTCCTGGGCTGTATGATGGCTACAGGTGTTCAATCACCTGAAAGAGAAGGACCTCATACATTCTACAAGCAGTTGTGGATGACTCAGCCACTAATCTAAGCCAGTACTTAATCACATTATGAAGTTATATTGTAATGGGTTTGCCTTTCTGCCTGCAAGAGGTGGTCTGAGCAGTGCAGTTTAATGAAAGCACCAATATTGCACTATGCCACCATTGTTCATTATCATGATTAAAAAGTTGTCCCCAGGAGATACAGTTTTGTATCAAATATACTGATATCTGCACGATCCCATCATCTGCTGGTGTTCACCCAATGACAGGTCTCATCATGGCACTGCTCAGTCTACTTTAGATTAGGAAATATATATATATATATATATATATATATATATGTGTATCATTTTACAATTTTTTTTCTGCTTTTAGGTCCAAGATCTAATTTCCAATTCCTGTATATTTTTTTAGCAGGAGACGTGAGACTCTGATATTAGGAAATTCTGCATTGCAAATTCTCATATTGGGACTTATTTTGGTTATGTTGGTTGCTGCTGTGGACACCCTGGTATAGGGCTGGGCAATATGGAGAAAATAAAATATCACAATATTTTTGACCAAATACCTCGATATCGATACCACAACGATATTGTAGGGTTGACTATTGGTGCTTTAACAAAATATTTACACAATGAGATTTTTGATAAATAATCATCAGTAATGTGGATATAATGACTAAGTGGGTAAAGGCAAATAATAGAACAGTTACAGTCTGGTAAGTTCAGAAAATGACATCACTTTACTGTAATGCAGCTTTTAAAACCAGGAAAAGACACCACTTATGCCATATTGCGATATTACGATATCCAAAATCTAAGACAATATCTAGTCTCATATCATGATATCGATATAATATCGATATATTGCCCATCTCTACCCTGGTATAATTATGCCTGTCTAATGACCCGTCACAATGCAGACACGTTTTGTTCTTTTGTGTTGCAGTTTGACGTGTGCTTGTATATGTGTTGTGTGTGTTTGCATCTGACTGTTTATTGGGACTGTGTTTTCTGCAGGTGTGGTTGACACTGTTTAGTGTGTGTGTGTGTGTGTGTGTGTGTGTGTGTGTGTGTGTGTGTGTGTGTGTGTGTGTGTGTGTGTGTGTGTGTGTGTGTGTGTGTGTGTGTGTGTGTGTGTGTGTGTGTGTGTGTGTTTCCACAGAATGGATAACGTGGTGCTCTTGAATCAGAATCAGAAAGGGCTTTATTGCCAAGTACGTTGCACATACAAGGAATTTGTCATGGTGCTGTTGGTGCATGTCACACATTCAAATATAAGAAGGATAAAAAAGAATATAAACAATATAAATATAAACATATACACACAGAATGTATTAATAACGATAAAAAATAAGTAAATAAATAGTAAAATAAGTAAGTTAAATAGTAGAAGAAAGGAATGCTACAGCAGAGTAGGTACAGTGGCATGAGGAGCCCGAGGTGGGGTGTGGAGAGAGTCAGGGTGGTTTCCGGGCCTTGTTGATAAGACTAGTGGCGGAGGGGAAAAAACTGTTCATGTGGCGTGTGGTTTTGGTCCTGATGGACCTCAGCCTCCTGCCAGAGGGGAGTGGCTCAAAGAGTTTGTGTCCGGGGTGGGAGGGATCGGCCACAATCTTTCCAGCACGCTTCAGAGTCCTGGTGGCATAAAGGTCCTGGAGCGGCGGCAGATTGCAGCCAATCATGCTGCTGTTTCCATGCTCCCAGCTTCAGTCGCTCTCCCGGATTTCTTAAAAAACACACACACACACACACACACACACACACACACACACACACACACACACACACACACACACACACACACACACACACACACACACACCTAAATAAAATATCTTAAGCCAAGAGCCATTAAAAAACTATCATGTCTATAGCATGGTTCCACCTAAAAATAATGTGAAACGCAAAACCGCTCGTTGGCTTTTGGTTTTGACATTCCTGCCATCTGCCGACCTCTGACATCGATGTGGACCCATTCTGCCAAATAATTACGAATCGGCCGATGTTTATATTCATGCTGTGAGACCGCATTTACGAGAGATACTTCAAAATCTTATTGAGTAACACAGACTCAAAGTACACCCCCCTTCAAAGCCAAGGGAAATCACTTCTTTTCTGTTCTCATTAAACTACATATGGTGTATTTAGTGAAACACACATCTAAAACACACATTTGATAGACTATGGTGTCTCAGGGGTCAACAAAAGCCACAGCTCAAGCAAGTCTTAATTGTGTGTGTGTGCACATGTGTACATTTGTACATGTGTAAAGATGCTTCAAAGATTCCCAGTAGCATCTTGTTTTCTTTGTATCACACACACACACACACACACACACACACACACACACACACACACACACACACACACACACACACACACACACACACACACACACACATATAGCCTATCATGCTCAGGGGTTGGGCTTTGAGCTGAATTTGTGCAGTGATGTTGTCGCGGCCGATTGTTTGATCTCTAGGCTTTTGCTCTCTCAGTAATTATGGGCTTGCCTACAGGTACGCTACTTCTGCGTGTTGGTGTGTATGTTTTTGTGTACATGTGACCATGGCATGTTACACAGGCCTGGGTGATGTCACCTAAAATTAGGCTCACACTAGGCTCACACTAGGCTGGGTACCGAATTTGATGTTTTTAGTGCACTGACCGAATTGTCTCCTTAGTGTTGATCATCGAGCAACACACACTTGTGGAAAGACAGCGACGCCTTGAATGCTTTATTCTTCCTTACATACTTCAGGTCTCTCTCTCAGTGTATATTTTTCTTAACTGTGTACACTACCTACAGATATACACACACACACACACACACACACACACATTAGGGCTGTACTGAATAGTTCAAAGTAGATGTCAGATACCACAATGGCTGCATTGGGATTGGGTACCGCCCAATCCCAATGCAGCCCTAACCCTAACCCAACGCATATCTCGCGGGAGCGGGCGGTTTTAACTTTTCTGCGGGCGGGAGCGGGCGGCTAAAAAAAACACTGCGGGATCGGGATGTAGCCTGGAACCCCCCCACACCAGCAGAAACCATAGATATACATATATACTGACTGAGTATAAACTGTATAGCCCATCTATGAGCAGACACCAGCGTGTCTGAGCCTCCCAGGACGGGTAGCTCCGAGCCAAGGCTCTGTCCACCGTCCGCCCGCTCCCTCATCCTCGGCTCCTTCCTCCCCCTCTCTCCCTCATCCTCGGCTCCTTCCTCCCCCTCTCTCCCTCATCCTCGGCTCCTTCCTCCCCCTCTCTCCCTCATCCTCGGCTCCTTCCTCCCCGTCTAACAGCAGCAAGCACCTGCCTTCTTTGCTTGCATCTTCTCCTTATTAAACTATAAAATGACGTGTTTTTTCATGCGGGACGGGAGAAGACACAACATCAATGCATCTCTATTATTGTGCGGGCAGAAATTCTCAGAGTTTTGCGGGAGCGGGCGGGAGTGGACGTACACATTGCGGGAGCGGGCGGGAGTGGACGTACACATTGCGGGAGCGGGCGGGAGTGGACGTACACATTGCGGGAGCGGGCGGGAGTGTAACACACATGTTGCGGGTGCGGGTAGTAATGGTCAGAAATTCGCCGGGAGCGGGATGAAGAAAACGGTCTCGCTCAGGGCTTTAGTTCAAAGCTTTGAGGATTTATTCATAACGTTGACATTCAAAAATTAAATCAACATTCGAATGCTGCGCAGGTTTTTTATTTTTTATTTTATTTGCGTGTCTATTCATTCTGTTCAAACCCGGACATTGCTGCACAGTTGCAGAGAAAGATTAGGCCACGCTAATATTATTAGTGTCATAATATTTGTAGAGTTAGATTCCAATGATGTCTGCGTAGGATTGTTTCTGACAATCCTATTTATTTAAACTTCAGATTGTTGTAAAGTCCAAAGTCCAAATCTATTGAAAAAAGATAGATGTAATCATTTCTGTTCATGTTTTTATCTAATGAAATATTCTGCTTTAATCCATATTTGTTGGCGTTTAGCCTTTCAAAAACATTTTCACTGCAGTCAAAAAACTGCTATCCCGCTTTCCACACACAAAAGGAGGCACAAACGAGGCAGTCTGGCGGTATTTTAACAGCACCATAAATTAGAGCTGTAATAATTCCAAATTTTGCTGTCCAGTTAATTGTCTCAGAAATAATTGCGATTATCAATATAATTGTCTCTTTCAGTCAAATTTAAAAATATGTATTTATTTATTACTTTTTGAAACAATTATATAATCACTTATATAATTACAATTACCAACAAAATCAACGATTACCAGTCATACGCTTTAAGACCTTAGCTAATGTTAGCAATTTATTGCGGTTAAACAAAGACACCGCGATTATGTAAAAGAATTATGGAATAATTGTTACAGGCCTACCATAAATTGCATTTATATAACCACAATAACAAAAAAATCTATTTCGGCTCTAATGCGCTTATAGTACTTCTTCAGTCGTTACAAAAAAGATCGTATTGATTTAATAAAAAAAGACCGATGTTCAAATTGAGAATTTTGTCCGAGGATGTTTTTATGTTTTTATTATTACTTATTTTTTTAGGGTGATGATGACATCAAAATATGATGCCTTACATTTTCGGAACTTCATTCTAAAAACCTCAATAGAAGCTTTGAATGTAGAACAATTACATTCGGTACAGCCCATATGTAAGCACACACACTTGCACTTCCGACTGAACTCTCCCTCCTTTTACTGGTACAGTTTGTGCAAGAATGCTCAACCCTTTCCACACAACCACACACATACACCCCCCGCTGACCCCCTGGTGTGTGCAGGGTTCACAGTAACGGTGTGTGTGTCTCAGAGGGAGGATAGGGGAATCTAAATAAAGCTGTGTGTGCTTGGCTAATGAAACGCACTGTATTCCCTACAGTCTCATCAAAAGAAATGGGCTTTTATCAGAGGCAGAGTCACCAGTACCTCTAGGTCCTTCTATAACATCCCCCCCCCAAAAAAAACGTAACTGCCAAAAGAATATGGTTTTTATCAAGGATGCACCGAATCCACCCTCCGCTTGTACTACACGCGCTACGCTGGTCGACGTAATGACGCCGCCGTTGATTACGGGAAGGTGTTTACCTAGGTGTAGCGTTCAATGCAGCAGGCTGTGAGAAAGTGAAAATGTATTTTTTGGCAGTACTTTCAGTCAAAAGAAGGTGATTCAAGTCGAGCTACATTTTCAATTTGCAATGCCGATTTGTCTCGTGTTGGCAAGGACCCTAAACAATACACAACATACAAACAAACAACAAAAATGTGCGTATGAAACATCCGAAAGAATACGAGTTGTGTATGAAGGAATCTACAGACAGCAGCCAAAATGCAGCAACTTCAGGGACGGCAAAGGAAGGACAGTCACAGCTAAAAACGTAATTAGTTTTTATCATGATTGTGAGGGAAAGCATACCGAGAAGCCCTGTCACAACCAGACCAGGGACGCATGGCTTAAGCAGAGTGTACCTTTTGATTCAGATCTCTGGCCATAAGTGATACAGGTCCCTCTTTTCGTCTAGGTTCCGGAATATTCTTCCTCCTTACCTCAAGTCAGTAAAGCAGCATAATATTGTCAGTGTGGTGAGATGTGTGCTGTGCTCCGAAACGGGTGCTGTGGCCAAAAAGATGGCTTGTAATTAGGATTGTAGGTTTAGTTTGCATACACTAGAGAATGTGTTTCTATCCAGCCCAGTATCATGGCAGTTTGTGAAATGGTCACGTTATTTAATCTATTGATTCGTGAACAGGACACGATTATGTCGTTTTTTTTTTCGTGTGGTGATTACGAATTATAATTTAATGTATTTAAATGGAAAGCATGTTTCGTAATCACAGCACGGCGGTAGAGAGTAGTATGAAAAGCAGAAAATACAGGACTTTCATCCTGGAGACCGGGGATTGTGTCCGGCGTGTTGCAGATCCTTTCCGCGTTATTCTCTTCCTAACCACAACCGCTGTTGTTGTGGCGTTTCATGTCCCCGTTGTTGCATGCCACAGAGACCACGGATTGTGTCCCTGCGCCCGGGGATCGCGTCCCCGTGTGGCGTTCCTGTTGTTGTCGCCGGCGTTTAATTTCCCCGTTGTGGCCGCGTGTGGCGGTCCGTCCTGTTGTTGTCGCCGGCGTGTGGCGATTAATTTCCCCGTTGTTGCGTCCCCCAGAGCAGCCCAGTGTCATGGCAGTTTGTGAAATGGTAACATTCGAAAATCGTGACCTGTACACAAATCAGTAAATCAAAATAACGTGACTATTTATGAACTGGCGTGAGACCGGGTTGTTCTATCATCTCACCTGACTGCATTTTTCTACTTCAAATTGCTGGTAAACAAATCAGTAACACGATGCATACACCTTTTGCATTGCATGTTGCTTAAGAGACTGAAGGTATAGTATTGTATTAATCATGTAACCCAACTCATGGCTTGGTTGTAGGGTAATATGCTAAAAGTGTCTTGAAGGAAAGCCCCTTTTTATTAGCTCAGAGGAAATACTTGGTTTTTCTTTTGGTTTCCTCTTCCCGTACCTTCTTTCATCTGTTTCTGTCTCCTGTGTTTGGCAGGCGTGTTCAGTCATAGTGGGAGGTCTCTGTTCAGACACACGCGCAGCCTTCAAGTTAAAATCCTGTGTGGGTCTGTCTCGAGTGCCTATGTGTGTGCTGTGCTGTGTGTTTGTCCAGGGATCCATTAGTACGTTATTAGCACACTGTGGTCTACATCTGGCCCTCAGAAGCCCCAGACGCTGGAAGGGCAGTCATAGGCAGCGTCGTCATTTAGTGGGGGTTTAGTGAGGGTAAAAGCTCCTCTCGAGCCTCTCATTGCTGGCCTGGTGTATCTGGTACCTTCTTGCACTCGTCAACGTGGAGAAAAAGCTTTAATGATTCTCCTAGCCTTTGTACTGTCATGGCGATGTTATGTTCAGCCGAACGGACCACTCTTTGCAGGGCCTTGTGGTCCTGTTTGGTGCTGTTTCCGCACCAGACAGTGGCGTTCCCCGTTAGGACGCTTTCAAGGATGCAGGAGTAGAAATGGCTCAGTATTTAAGGTGATGCCCAGAATTTCCTCAGGCGTCTGAGGGTGAAAAAGTCTTTTCCCTTCCTTTCTCGCCACTGAGTCAGTATGCAGCGCCTAGGTCAGACCCTCGATGATGTGTACACCAAGGGATTTGGAAC
>CM042320.1:37151988-37161988 GCA_023566125.1 Zingel zingel | reverse complement strand
ACCACGGTGGGAAATGAGTCGGGGGAAATGCAACGCTACCAAGCCATGGCCGAGTGACGTGCGTGGCCGCGACGTGTAGTTAAATTTTTCGAGAGGTGCACGTCAGGCTATGGCGTAGGGTCCGGCGTAGACGCAGAGGGGTTTGCGGGGGTACGCAGTCGATTATACGCATGACTATAAAACGGCCTTTAGTCTCTCCATCGTTTACACGCAGCTGTTCTAGCTGTAGCTAGTCTGTGTTACAACTGCACATGACGTTTCTGCCAGGAAAATCACGACACACATGATTACGTTTATGTTACAAGGTAGACGTTCCTTTTTCATCATTGACCCGAGGAAAAGTATCCTAGACGTCGTTCTAGCGTTATGCACAATCATGCTATAGTTAGCCAAGCAACTATAAAACTTTGAATTTACACAAATAGGCTGAATTACCTGTCGAGAAGAAAGCAGGCAACTGCGGTGTCCCTTTTAAAATCCTTGCTCCTTATGAGCTCTTTCCATCTTGGAAAAGCCACTCCAATATTAACTTTGGTCTTGTTGCTTTGCCTGTCGCGTTTTAATTATCTTTTTAACATCCTTGGCGACTCCATTACATGTCCTTAAGAATAGACGTGATCCTCCTTCAACAGGCTTTCAAATCTGCCGTCAGTCGCGAGTAATCTTCTCCCCCTCCCTGGCATTCGTCACCGTGCCACTGAGTGTAAACGCGAGAAAGGCAGAGGTATGTCCCTCTTTAGCTAATGTATTTTAAAGATAGAGGCGCAACATGGCGGCCGTCATTCAAGCGACTCGCTCGTATGTATTCTGAATGATTCTGAAAGGCAGATTCTACACTTACGAGAATACTTTGATTAGTTGGTGGAAGTAATTACACATGAATGAGCACATATTTGTGAAAGAACAAAGTTTTTTTTTTTTGCTAAAATTAACTCAAAAAAATTACACAATGGAGCTTTAACATACATTTTAATATATCTTCCTTTCTCCTCAGCGGTAGAAGAAGGGGAGTCTTCAGAGTGTGGAGGGACCTGGGATGAATCAACCGTCCAGACAGGTTTGTGTGCGCACACACACACACACACACACACACACACACACACACACACACACACACACACACACACACACACACACACTGAAAATGTAATCGAGTTCCAGCAAGCTGTCAGATCCACACGAGAGGCTTAAGTCTATATTTCTCACACACAAACACAGACACACACCATTTGTAAGATCAATTCCACATGGTTTATAATGGCCTGCTCAGAGGGCTATCAACTAGAAAAGATGGAGAGATGAAGTGAACAAAGAGGAGTTTGGATGGAAGGGTTGGTGAAAGTATTAGGAGAAAGGAAAAACCACATAAGCAAGGAAAGAGGATATTTGAAAAGTAAAAGAAGGAATGAGAGGGAGACGTGAAAAGAGACAGAGCACTCTTGGTCTCGGGAGTCGGACTGAATGGAAAGAGATGACAAAGGGGATATGGAAAGAGAAAGCTTGGTTATGGGGGGACAAGAGAGAGATTTGTGTGCTTTTTCACTACTCTCCGTGGTCTAGGAATATCCTGGGAGGAAGTCCGAGAGATGGTAGGGCTTTTCTTTTCTTTTTGTTCTTTTCTTGGATTTAGTTTTTCCTTGCGGTTTCTCCAAACCAGCTGCTGTATTGCTCCCTCTCTGTCTCTCCCTCCCTTCTTCTATCCTCCCTTCTCGCTTGTTTCCACCCTCAGATGGAAATTATAAATGATTATCACTCGCCCTTTCACCTTTAAGTCAAAAGGAACAACTGAGCCAGGTGTGCTCTGAAGTTCATGCATGTGACTAGATAAATTGGATGGCAATTATATGGATTCACAAAAACATGTACTGTACAAATGACACGTTGGGTCGCCATGGCACTTTCAGACGCCGTGTTCGCCGCTTCGCGTGCATGCAGTGAGAAAAAAAAAAGGCACCGACCGCAGGGAACCGACCCGTGGCTCTGCTTCAACTGTGCGAGAGCCTGACGTCGGCCGACCCAAATATCTGACATTAGAAAATTTGAAATTCATCTGGACATCACAGGCGCCCGTCGGGTGCAGTGATCCCCCCCCCCCCCCCCCCCTGTACACTGCACGGCAAACAACGCCTGCTAATGCTAAAATTCTGTCCAACGGCTCAAAAATCGGGTTAGAAACAGGCTCACATTGTGCAGTGTATGCCCATCTTAAACCTGGCACAACTAGGCTATTGACATGTTTACTCACTGTTGTCATTAACACTTAGTACATATCAAATTACACATTTTCCAAACCATGGCAAAACAGTTTGACTACTGTAGTTGTTTGTCAGCTGTAGCTAGTTTTTCTTCTCTGGTCTGCAGCCTATCAGAGAACAGTTAAACACTTCCTCTGACTAGATCCCAACAGGGAAATAAGATACTGCTGAATGTGGTAAATATGCAGTTATCTCTCTCTCTACCTCTTCTGCCCTGTCTCTCGATCAGCTCTACAGGGATAGGATAGGAAAGTATGACCCTTGGGGTGTCTATGACGTACTGAACCCTCCCATCCTTACACCCCCCAGACCTGTGCTAACTCTCCTCCAGGGGCTGTGTGTGTGTGTGTGTGTGTGTGTGTGTGTGTGTGTGTGTGTGTGTGTGTGTGTGTGTGTGTGTGTGTGTGTGTGTGTGTGTGTGTGTGTGTGTGTGTGTGTGTGTGTGTGTGTGTGTGTGTGTGTGTCTGAGTGTGTGTGTCTGAGTGTGCGTGTTAAGGGGGGTGCTGACTGAGGTCCTGGGTGGCTCACTAGAACTGCTGTGTGTGTCAGTTCCTGCAGGAAGCTAGAGTCCCATGACACAGACACACACACACACACACACACACACACACACACACACACCTCTATCTCGCACTCTTCCTCCCATAAAAACATACTGTCCCATATTCCCTTACTCAGCCACTCTTTCAATTTGGATTTTAACATCAATTCCCTGTCCTAGCATCCTCTGCATCACTTTTTCTTCCTCTCTCTGCATGCTTCCTAAATCTCTATGTATCTTTCTTTCTCATTGTCTGTTTCTCTCTCCGTCTCTTGATCTGTCTTTTAACTTTTCAAATTGTACTTATGCTCATATTAGAGTAAATGTGTGTGTGTGTGTGTGTGTGTGTGTGTGTGTGTGTGTGTGCAAGGATTGATGCCTATCCCTTATTCAAGCATATAAAAAATAAAAAAGACCTAGCTTCCTTTACTCCCTGGGAGATGGTGTCGACAAGGACGGGGTGAGAAAGGGGGAGAGCGAAAAAGAATGAGAGAAGAATGGAGAAATAACTTCCTCCCCCCGTCTCTCTCTCTCTCTCTGTGTGTCTCTCTTTCGCTTTCTCTGGAAAATGTGTGTTGAGTTTGGAAAGACCCATGGGAGGGAAGGCGCGGGGGGGAGCTGGAGTTGGGAGGGTGACTCAAAGGGAATAGCATCAAGCCAACCTATCTCTCCCCCTCCCCAACCTTTCTACATCTCCTCCTTTCCTCTTTTTCTTCCCTCTCCATGCCCTTTCTGCCCCAGAGAGGACCCTTCGGAGGCAGAAGGTGCCCCAGCACCCTCCGTCTCTCTTCCCCTCTGGCCAAACCACCCCTTAGTGGGACAGAAGAACAACTTGTCCCCTTCTTCCCTCGCTCACCCCCTCCCCCCCCCCCCCCCCCCCTCCCCCAGTGTGCTGGGAGAAGAAAAAGAGTGAAGTTGCCAAGGCCAGAGAAAGGAAATGAGAGAGAATGATTTGGAAAGGGCAGGTAGCAGCAGAGTTGACCTGTTCATAAGAGTCATCTGTTCAGGCGTTAACGTGTGTCCAGTCTCATGCAGGAGAACTTCAGAGGCATGAGTGTTTGTGAGTGTCTGTGTTTGTGTTTAAATCCTCCTCTCTTTCTCTAGAGACTTGTTTTTCTCAATTCTTTTCTGACAGTCTATAGCCTACACACACACACCTACACACATACACACACTGTTTCTCTTGGACAACACACACACACACACACACACACACACACACACACACACACACACACACACACACACACACACACACAGTCCCATACAGAAGGAGCCAGTGAGTCATCATGGAAAAGGTTTGTCAGGTCCCCAAGCTGAAACTGAGAAACTGAGACCTTACTGCATTATTGTTATTCACAAGTACTG
The DNA here is from genome assembly GCA_023566125.1 of Zingel zingel. Lineage (NCBI taxonomy): Eukaryota > Metazoa > Chordata > Actinopteri > Perciformes > Percidae > Zingel > Zingel zingel. The sequence goes on along the minus strand of CM042320.1, from coordinate 37,157,824 downwards.
TGTGATTGTGAGTGTGCACGCATATGTGTGTGTGTTTATGTGTGTGTGGGGACAAGTTAGTCTACCTATCAGAAAGTATCAGGAAATACTGTGTGTTTATTGTGTGTTAGAACATGCGTACTACCGGCAATACGTCATCCGAGGGAAGGTCTCATCACCACGCCCCTTTTTTGGGGGAAAACAATCCCGCGTTCCCCATAGACGACAACAGCGTAAACTTTTACTTTAAACAAACCATTTTAAATGAGTAATTATGCCGAAAAGTTGCTAGAGTAGTTTGTTGCACCAACAATACATCCAAAAACCCTGGTCTTCGATTTGTCCTCTTGCCATGTCCTAATATAGATCCTGATAGATGGGCTTTGGCTCCAGGCTATAGACCAGACCAGCATCACAGAGGCTCCCTATGAGAGAGAAGAATCGCACTGTCACATCAGGAGAGAAACAGGAAAATACTGAAAAAGCTGTTGTGTAGCGGGTTAATCCAGACTTTCCCACTGATATATGAGACTCATAAGAAATGTGAATGTTGTCAGTCAGTGTGGTAAATGATGCTGGTGACAGTTACTACTGATGGATAGCTAACGCTAGCTTTAGTGGGAGGCTGCTAACAGTTTAGCAGCATCAGGCTGGCGTCTCCAACTAAATCTCAGCTTATAGATCGAACAGTTGGTTATTAATAACAGGTTGATTAATTACAGACAACACTCTGCCTAACAATAGTGATTTAATCAGATATGTATTTCTACATAAGCAGCATGCGGCCACCGTGTTGGGTCATCCATCTACTGATACGGGGCAAGACTGAGGGGACATGACGGCGATCAACCTTAGTTTATTAAGGTATCGTGAACGCTCAGGTTCAGGCAAAGTCACACAATAAACATTAGACATGTGTATAAAACAAACCATCTGTTTAACAAGAAAAAAATCCACACACATTTGTCAATATTATGATCCAAACACACATCAAATTGCATTGACTTCTATGGGATCTACTGTTTTCTATCCCCCAAAAGTAGGCGCTGCCTTGACTTTTAGCAAAGTACCCGTATGTGCCGGTAGTACGTAGAGGTGGATCAATTAAGTTGACATTAATGCAATTTCTAATACAATGTCCTTGAAACTGCAACACAAGTAGAAGTAACAAAGTAACGAATCTATCCGTACTACAAAACATAAGTGAATTGCCTTTTCACATTTCAGTTTGTCACCACAATTCAGCCAGCGTGTGTCCGTGTGCACTTGTTCTCAGGGGCGGATCTACTGGGGTGGCATAGGGTGGCAAATGCCACCCTAAAAGAAAGCCTTGCCACCTCTGCTGCCACCCCAGTTGGCAGCAACAAAATAAAAGTTATGGCCAATTTGACAATTTACGAGTGCAAATCTCCAGTGTCCGACTGCAGTCAGTCGAAAACAGTTTGCTTCCCCTCTCACACATCTGCCACTCATCACCTGTGTCTTACCTTAATGCCTTTCCTGTGATAATGCCCCTCACTTCTATCATACTTTTATCTCCTATTAAGTGAGATCACATTGTATGGTCACTCATTCCTAATATGAACATGCAAGACGTTGATAACATGAGATGAAGTTTGTCTGTATGAGTTTGTAAATGGCAGTCTGTGCCCTTTTGTAGTGTGTACATACTATTTCTCATCAAACTGTGATAACTGTGATTAAATTCAGTATATATACGTCTGCCATATGTTGCCACCCCTCAAAAATTCTTGCCCCCCTCTCGCCACCCCATAAATATTTTTCTAGATCCGCCCCTGCTTGTTCTCCAGTATGCTGTGGGAACATTTACCTTTTTTTTTTTTTTTTTTTTTTTTCAAATGTCAGCAAAAAGGTTTTTCCTGTAGTCTCACAACCCAGATTCTTTGTTCCAATATGCGCCGTATGGTTGTAGATCAGTGGGAAAGATGCACCACAGTGACATAAGCTTCTCGCTACTTTGCATGTCATTGGGGTTCAAGGATGTTTACCCAGCATCTTCTCCAGAGCCTTCAGTGTTTGATTTATTTCAATAATAAATAAAATGATACAAAATTAAAATAAAATATCCTTCTTTATACATTGAAAGAAAAATTTAAAACAACATAATACAGTAAACACAAATGTTGGTCACACATCTAGACACACCTGAAATAGAAGACAAGTTAAGGCAGCAGAACACAACACGATGGAGAACGGCAAAACGACATATACCAAATGACGAGAGAAATTAAAAAAACACACAGCCCTGATGCATTACATTTATGATAAGTAAGACTCAGTGGGAAAATATGGATTTTTGTGTCGTGCTAAATGACAATAGGGTTGCAATGCTATGAGACAATATGACAAAATGAGTATTATCATTAGTTCTTTTGAATTTTAATTATAATTGAAACTTAAAACCATTTTTTTGAATTGAAGTATGCGTAAAAAAGTTTTGCAAATAAAAATGTGTTTTAATACTGTAGATAAGCAAAGGTATATGGTATAATAACCGTCAATTTTCATACCATGGTACTGTACGCCGTCAAACCGCTATGCCATAATCTCAGCTATCTATCCATCCATAGGGACAGACTGAGAGGGTGAGGAATGTTAGAACTTGAGATAAGTGTTTAAGAGGAAAATAAATTAAAAACAAATGTGTTACAAATGAGGAGTTGAGAGAATGACAGGAGATTACAGGCAGTATTACTCTTCTCCTGGTTCACTGTAATAACTAGATGATGGCCAGAGCTGCGAAAAACAGGACACTGGCCCTTTTCCCTCCTCTCTCTCTCTTGCTCTCCCTCCCTCCTTCTCTCGCTTCCTCTCTCTCTCTTTTCCTCTTCCTCTATCCCTCTCTCACCGCTACCCTCTGGAGGTCCATAATGTAGTTTTAATTTCCCCAAGGCTACCACAGCAAAACAGTTTCTGTGTGTGTGGACTATTATTGCCTGCTTGTGACAGCTCACAGTGCATCTGTGTTTTTTGTCTGTATTGCAGCATGTAAGACCTTTTGTCTGTGTAATTTGTGTGTGTGTGTGTGTGTGTGTGTGTGTGTGTGTGTGTGTGTGTGTGTGTGTGTGTGTGTGTGCGCAACAACATTTTTAATAAGTGAGCAGCTGTTAACTTGTTTTTGAGTAGGCTTTTCTGCCGATCTGTGTAAGTCTGGGCATTGCGTGTCTGGCTGATTTTATGTGTTTGTGTATATACAGTATGTGTGTGAGCGTGTTTTCTGCTACCTTCCATGACGTGAGTGTCTCTTTCATCATCCTGCTTCCAGACATTGGTGTTGGGTGCTGCTCTCCCTTGCCGCAGTATGTCCCAGGGGTCTGTGTGTGTAGGTGTGTGCACATGTGTGAGTGTGTATCCGTGTGTGTGTTTGCGTGTGACTGGTACTCTGTGGCTCATCAGATCTACTCCCAGGGGGGGAGGCCTTGTATTGTGAAAACACACACACACACACACACACACACACACACACACACACACACACACAAACAGAGGCTATGGTGGGGGAAAGAACATGAGGTGGGAGGCCGATAGGAGGAGGTGAGGAGAGATGGCCTCTTTATATAGCCACCTAACATACACCCACACATACACACTGAAACAGGGTGAGAGAGGGGTGGGGGAGTCGTTCTCTTGAGAGACAAAGAGCAGGCCTGTGTTGTTGTGTCCAGCTGCACCTGTTCAGCCTGTGTGTATCAGTGTGCATTTGAGTGTGCACTCTGTGCCAAATGTGTCCACCATTCTTTGAATCAGCCCATTTCTCAACATTTTGAGCTCAAATAATTGTGCTTACTGTCTGTCCAGCAGTATTGTCTCACTGTAGTATTGTGCTCACTGTAGTATTGTGTGTGTGTGTGTGTGTGTGTGTGTGTGTGTGTGTGTGTGTGTGTGTGTGTGTGTGTGTGTGTGTGTGTGTGTGTGTGTGTGTGTGTGAGAATTGTATCTGCGTATCTCATTTGATAGAGACAGATTGAATGAAGTAGAATCCGCACACATTTTTTTCCGATGTAGACATTTTACACATGGCACCCAAAAAAAATGAATGAATTCAAAGGAACAACCAGTTTGTTTACTTAAAATAAAGTAAAGTAGAATATTGCCTGGATATTACTTCACAAGACGATTTTGACAATCGCAAGGAAGGATTGTAAGATAGTGTAATGTAGCGTTCTTGAATGGTATTATAGCTGATACTTGTCATGAAGTGTCCTGACTAAAAGGTCTTGTAAACGCCGCCCACCGGGCACTCCAAACAAGCCATGTGATGCAGGTCGGATTTTAACCTCATGGCTGGTTCATAGCTGGTGGTGCCCAGCCAGGTGCCTTTTGAATCTTGGTTCAGTGTAGAGTGCGATGTGGAGCAGAATCAAAGCCTTGTGCATGGACTGTTTGGTTTCGAAACATTCTGCTGGAAGCTGCACACACACTTTTACCCACCTTTTGATGCCTGTTTTAAGCTAGACATAGGTGTGTATGTGTGCCTTTTTATGCATGCTTTGCTGACAGATATACATCTCCTTACCTTTTGCAGTATTACAGTATGTTTTATTCCCCTTTAAATCTCCCTCTAGCACTCTCTTTTAGTGCACTTCTATCACCCAGGGGCAGTTCAGGAACATTTCCCAGTGTTCATTAGTTCCCTAGTTTTCTTCACACAGGATATATAGAGATGTACGGTGGTCATGCTGACTGTGTGTTTGATTTTTTTTGGTGTTCCAGTTTGTGTCTCCACTAGCTTGTCTTGGCAACTGCTCACAGCAATGCTATGTAACTAAAGTCAGACTGTGGGATGGAGTGTGTCCATATTGGCTGTACTGGGATCCAATGTTGGAGGTCCTCCTTTTCAGTTCATATCCTACTTTTGTGAGGGGAGAGGGAGGACAAAACCTCTCTCCCATCCAGTATGTTTAGGGCTTATTATCATTTAGCTCCCTAATCACCTCAATGAACTCATTTTAACATGGGTAATGAGAAAAGACACACAACTAATAAACACGTCCACGCTACGAACACACACAAACATCCACACATAGTCTTCTGTGTGCCTAACAAGTGGTGATTAGTGGGTCTCAGCTAGGCGTGGTTAGGCTGTGTAACATCATTCTGCACTGTGGACTCGGCTAATTCACTTCTCTTTATCTAATTACCCAGGGTGCGCACAAAAGCACGCACACCCCCACACCCCCACACACACACACACACACGTACCAATACACTGCGCACACACCACCTGCATATATCTTGGAGATATGCAAAGTGTCCTCATTATTTCCGAGCTATCCATTTATATATTTATATTTCTATCTGTTAATAAACAGCCCATTGTCCTCAGGTTACTGAGGCTGGTGGGTACAGCCAAGATTATGGCTTATTACTGTTCCTCTAGAGACACACAATGTAAAAACATCTTTTCACCACATCCGTGCCTGTTGTTGCTTGCTGTCCTACTCCTGCATATAGAAATTATCTTAAAAATAGTTTATTTTATATACACACACACGTTTGTTTCACTATCTTTGTGGTTTAGAGCAGATACAAAACAAGTCATTTGAGGACGCCATATTTGATCAACAGTGTTCACCTTTTCTGACATTTTATAGACCAAACAACTAATCCAGTAATCGAGAAAATAATTGACAGATTAATCAACAATTAAAATAATCATCAGTTGCAGCCCTAGTGGCAATGCCAAAGAGACTTCATTTCTTTCTTTTTTAGGTGCATATATACACACCCTTTTTCCTTGCAGACCCAAACAATGGTTTTCCGTTCTAGTCTTTAGGACACAAAATACTGCTGGTTTTCTATCCTTAATTTCCTTTAATTGCATTCACTGTGCATC
>CM042320.1:37114488-37146988 GCA_023566125.1 Zingel zingel | reverse complement strand
TGTAACTGACCAGCCTCACGTCGCTTTGTTACAAACAGAGCAGCTAAATGTCCAACATCGTCATATGTCATAGATATATGGCGATACCATGTGTCAGGGGTTAGTGATATTAAACCTTAATACTTTGATTGAGATAGATGGATAGAAAAATAAAAGCAAGAGGAAGAGGGAAAGCACAGAAAACCTAAAGAAGGAAAGCAGCGACCTGTAGTAGTTAGCATTTCACAAACAGTAAAACTACTATTTTGTATTTTCTTAACAGTTAAATATGTTTTTTACTTACCTGAGGACATGTCCAGAATTTAAGTAAAACTGAACCTGAGCACTTTAAAAAAAAAAAAACTTTAATCATTGGTGCTTGCATGCAGCAATAGTAAATACTTGAATGAATAAGGGAATGAGGTAGAATTGACTCAATACTGTTGTAACATGCTCTTCACACAAATGTACCACCACTTAATTGTGTTACTAAAGAGATTTTATATTTGGTGTATTGTTGCGCTGCATGTGTTTCAGTGACTAGGTGCTATGGTTTTAGACCAAAGTTATACCCATGTTTCCCACAGGGACAGACTTGTGCGCACCACACACACACACACACACACACACACACACACACACACACACACACACACACACACACACACACACACACACAAAAGCCGTTATTAGTACTGGTGTAATTAATAGAGGGGCTGAAAGGAACACGACGGGGGCATCTGGTTCCTACAGATTAATCCAAACGCTCGCTTAACAAGCCAACACACACACACACACACACACACACACACACACACACACACACACACACACACACACACACGCACACTTGCTCCTGCAAGGCAGTCTGCCTCTTAGCATGTTAGAGAGTATGTGTTTACTTTTGATAGGGAGAGGGCGGGATGGAGGGATGGAGGGCTTTGTTTAAACTGGTAGAGATAGTGTTTCCAGAGACTGTGTAATGTAGATGCTAAGACCCGCGCCTCAGCAACCTCTTATTCACCCGCTGGCTTGACACCCAATCCCACCAGAGTCATTGGTCTTAGGTCTCCCATACAGTCTTACAGGGTAAGATGCTTGGAGATGCAGAATACATCTTATACATTGGAGGATCCTAGTGGTGGAGTTGTTGGGAACAGGTGTAAAAAATGTTAACTCAAACAGTGGGAATACTACAGAACTGCACATTAAAGAGAGCTCTGAGGTTTTACTTTTTTTTTATCAGATATTAAGCTTCAGGCCCTGTCCACACGTATACAGATATTTTTGAAAACAGATATTTTGTTAGGATTTCAGAAATAGCAGGTTTGGACCCGAACACAGATGCAGAGAAGGTGGGAGCAAGTTGACTTCAATGATTTAATGCAGCAAAAATAAACTTAGAAGATGCAGTCCAGAGCCAACACCGCAGCCTACGCCAATGGCCTACGCCAATGGCCTACGCCGTTGTAGGGATTTATACTTGTGTGTCTGCGTCACTCTAGCGTATCTCTTTAGGAGAATAGCAGAGCCAGTATATATAGAGTGTGTGTGTGTGTGTGTGTGTGTGTGGGGATTAGCTCACACAAACACTCACATCCTGTTAGTTCTAATTTATTAAAATGTTTTCAGACCCATATATCAGTTTGTATAACACCACTACAAAATGGCCAACACACTTTATAGTGCACTATTTCTGTGACAGGGAACGGTTTGGAACACTAGCTAATCACAAAGGTGGGAAAACACTCAAAGGCAGGAAGTAAAACGAGACAAGACACATGAGGAGAGGGACTTTCAAAATAAAAACAGGAAACAAACTACAAACGAAAACCCTCGGACTGTGACATATTTTCCTCTACGTTTTGGCCTCTCGTCCACAGGCTAACAGGGTTTTAGGTTAAGATAAGGGTTTATAAGGTTTATAAGGTGCAGATTTTTCAGAACGGAACAGTCATCTCCTAAATTCCTACTCTTCAAACTCCTAAACATTCCCATTGTTGCTTTGTATAATGAGCATGCACCAGAAACAACAAAAACAATGGCTACTAGTATTGCAAACTGACGCTAAGCAGCAACTGCACCTCTTCGTCTGTCCAAACATATGTGTCGCATTTCGTTTTTGCCATAGCACCTTGGGCTGTGTACAAATACGATGTTGAATACATAGGTATCAAATATGTAGAAATAAAGACATAAATACTTCCCAAGGAATATAAGCTCACTAAGCATGCTCAGAATCTTCTTTTCTGGTGTTTGACTTATCGTTGACAAAGCCTTTATTGCCTTGTTAGCCTGGGCTAACTGGGCTAACTAAGTCAAAGTAAGCCATAATGTAACCTACCATGCTTCTTTCTTTCTTTTTTTTTCTTTTTTTTTTTTATCCTGTTTATGCTTTTTCGTTCCCTCTCTCCCTGACACACGCACACACACACGCACGCAGACACACGCACACACACACGCACGCACACACACACACACACACACACACACACACACACACACACACACACACACACACACACACATACACACACACACACACACACACACACACAGAGTAATTTACTTCTGCACACAGACTCAGGGAGAATCACACCGCCAAAAGCGCAGGGCTGCTGTCAGAGCGCAGGATGTGGCCTGTGATTTCAGCACAGGGGTCTGGGGAGGGCTACATGTTGCTGAGCGAGAAAGCAGAGGGAGGGAGGGAGGGAGACTGGGAGAGAGGGTGAGAGGGAGCGCAGAAGAATGAAATGATAAAACATGTTTTCCCCGGAGAATGGGTGGTTGGGATTGCAGAGTAATCCCCCTGCTCGGCAGGATGTGTGTGCACTTGCATGCATGGGTTTGTGTATGTTCATTTATGTGTTGGTGCATGTTACTGTGTGTGGTTGCACATGTCTGACTGTATGTGTGTATGAAGTTAGTGGTGGGACCACGGCTTTCTGGTTATTATTGAGGAGAAGGCTAAATTAAAACACATGGACTAAAGAATCCTTTTAAGTTTGCTGGTAGAGACCCCTGGGAGCCAGTTTAGTAGGAGGGCATGGGACACACACACACACACACACACACACACACACACACACACACACACACACACACACACACACAGAGAGAGGAAAAACACACGCCACGCTGGATCTGCATGAGAGAGTTAATGTGTTCATGCATTTTGTAGTTTGATGGTGTATGTGTTTGTCCCTGAGCAGAAACAAACAACTCAGACAACAGCCATCTTGGTTGGGGGTGACAGACGGTGGCCATCTTGCCACTTGTAGGTAGCTGATAGATAGCATGATGTATTCTGATCAAAATACATATAGTAGTCAAACTAAAACCACATTTATTCCTAGTCTGTCATCAACGCAAAACATTGTTGAATGGGCCAATACTGATTTGAACACACATTTTGAGCAACTTAACTCGCATCCTTAATGACAAAAACATTTCTTTCGGTATTATGTAGAGTTTTGTGGACTTTGCATCGTGTTGAAGCACAACTTTAACATGTGGAAAACAAAAGAGGACATAAGGCATATTAAGGCAACATAAGGTGAATACTGTCAATACTATCAGTTGGCTATAGTTCTTTGAAATCCACATGATTTGTTAGAGCATTAACTATAGGTGTATTAGATGAAGAAGCAAGCATTTTGTAAATATCCACTGTGGAAAAATACAAATAGCTCTTTGAGGAATCTATTTACTTTGATAAACATATTTCAATCATAACTCCAAAGAGACTAAACAAGGTATTTATTTGTTGCAGGGAATTGAATGAAATTGAAGTTACATGTGAACAAAGTAAGTGTTCATGCTGTGATTACACTGAATCTCTGCAACATGATAGGTGAACCATCAGTCTTTGGAGCCAATCTCTTAAGTTTCCTGTAGTAGTAGTCCACTGTCAGCGATATCTGATACATCTGTGGGTCCCAGGTGCTGGCTTGAGGAACTGTGTTAGTTGGCCCTGAATTCTCAGCAGGAAAAGCACTGGTATCTGTAATGCTAACTATACTGTTGTAGCAAATGGGCCCCAAGTTAGCAGCTAGCTGCGGCTATAACATTGAATTGGTCCCAGGTGCAAGAGTGAAGCACCAAGTAATTCAGTGCCACTCTAGCAGAAGGCCTATAAAGAGGCACCATTAATTTGAGTGTAAATTGTACACACACACACACACACACACACACAATGATCAATGACACATAAATGTGTGTACACCCACTCAAACACGCACATACCCACAGACCCCACACATCTGGTTAATGTAATGCCATATTAATGTGCATGGGCCTGACTGCTCAGCTGGTTTTGTGTGTGTGTGTGATAGAGATCGTGTGCTTCTATTACAGTACCATTGTTATTCCGTTCCAATGCAGCTTTAAGCCAGTGTGACAGCTTTTAAATTGTGGCTAAAGATACTGTGTGTGTGTGTGTGTGTGTGTGTGTGTGTGTGTGTGTGTGTGTGAGAGAACTGATTTAAACTGCAGAGCCTTATCATTTTTGTTGTATTCCACATGGTTTAGAGGCTCTGAGCAAACTTACATTCTCATGTGTGTATATTGTGTGTAATATCTATGATGTGTGTCTACTACTATTTGGTACATGTGGGTTTAGATCGTGTGTGTGTGTGTGTGTGTGTGTGTGTTTGTGTGTGTGTGTGTGTGTGTGTGTGTGTGTGTGTGTGTGTGTGTGTGTGTGTGTGTGTGTGTACAGTATGAGCGAGTGAGGCAGAGAGAGAGTGTGAGTTGGGGGAGTGTCGACGGGTCTCAGTAGGAGTCAGAATGTGGAGCATAGGCTCCCTGAGGAGAGGAGGAGCGGAAAAAAACTCCTACAGATCAAATGGAGAACATTCTCTGGCCGTGCTCTGCCACATGAACACACACACACACACACACACACACACACACACACACACACACACACACACACACACACACTCATACACAGACATACACATCCCATGAGGAAAGCTATCTTACCGACCACAGCATCCCAAGGTTGGGTCAATGTGATGTGTATAGTGCTTTAAACACACTCGCAAGGTATTTTAAAACGGTTATGGAGGCCCTGTGCTTGTGCAACAACTGTCCATTTACTTTTGTAATGTATAAAAGCTGCCTGACACACACACACATCCACAGACGCACGCACATGTCAACAGTGTCCACACACTCGTGCTAGGTGTGAGTGAGAAGGAGACAAGAGGGCGAGAGATTGTTAAAGATGAAAAACCACTTGAGGTGGAAGAGGAAGTGATGAGAAGGTAGGCTGCAGGTAAACAAGGGAGCTGTCAGTCCAGGCAGGGGACGGAAACTGCCGCTGTCAGTGACAAATAGCAAGTCATTAACCCAGCTAGTCGCTTCTTAGATGGTGAGATGGTGTGGGTGGAAAATTGTGTGTGTGTGTGTGTGCGCAGAGAGAGAGACCGAGCCAGATATTGTGCATATTCTTTCCGAAGGTATTTGTGAGGTCTCTGTTAATCGAGCACATACAGCTGCACTCTTGTCTATTCTCTTTCCTCTCTCAGTGGGGGAGAGGAGAGATTACCAGGGAGCCTGTCTAGCTGGGAGGGAGGGGGAGATGTAGAAGGAAATGAGGGAGGAAAAGAAGAAGAGTAGAAAGAAGTACCTGGGGATATGACGAAGACAGGTGAGGAGAAGGAGGAGGGCTGGAAAGTGGAGGTAAAACTTAAAATGTGTGGAGAGGAAGTGGAAGACGGCAAAGGGAGGAGGAGGAGGAGAAAAACATGGAGCAGGGAGGAGAGCGGGTCTGTTAGTGCACAGGGCCCTTGGGTGACTGGTTTGCCTCCCGCGGGACATATCCCCACTGCCAAGCTCTTACCGTCTGTTGCAACCCGTTGACACACACACACACACACACACACACACACACACACACACACACACACACACACACACACACACTTTGCTGCGTCTGTCGTCAGGATAGCAGCTGAGTCCTGTGAGGCCAAGGCTCTTATTAAAACCACAGATCACTTCCTACAAGAGAGGGAGAGAAGGAGAGGTAGGAGGGGTGTAATCTGAAACAAAATTACAGACAGCCTCCTGCACTCTGGCCTGCCACTGACTGTGTGTGTGTGTGTGTGTGTGTGTGTGTGTGTGTGTGTGTGTGTGTGTGTGTGTGTGTGTGTGTGTGTGTGTGTGTGTGTGTGTGTGTGTGTGTGTGTGTGTGTGTGTGTGTGTGTGTGTGTGTGTGTGTGTGTGTTTCTAGTTCGGTAGCTGTTATTGACAAAATAAATATCATGCTCTTAGTAGCTTTTCATTTATGGTCCTCTTTTTTTGGCTTTCATCCTCTTAGCTCCTCTCTTTTTCACTCTCCCTCCTTCCCTCCTTTGCTCCCTCCCTCTTGCACTCTTCATCACCATGTGCCCCTCTTCCCTCCTTCTGCCCCCTTCCCCACAGCCACCCCCCCCCCCCCCCCCCCCTTCACTCTGTGTCTCGGTACCCGGGGGTGGCCTGAAGATTCCTGTGCTAAGCCCTTGGCATACATACAAGTGCACAGCGCGCACACACAGACACAGCTGGCTGGCGCTCAGGTTTTCCAGGGAGAGAGCAGGAGCCCGGCACCAGAGGAGAGGGGGTTGGAGAGAGGAGAGCAGCAGTAGAAGAAGAGGTGGGGGGGTACAACATGCAGAGAGGGAGCGATTGCAGGGAGGGGGTGAGACGGAGAAGGGTTGTTGTGAAGTCATTTTTCATCACAGGGTTCATTTTTCACTGCAGAGTTCTTCCACTCGCTACATTGCTCTATTTCTCTTTATCTGTCCTCTACTCCTCCCGTTCCCCTCCCTTGATCCCGCTTTGTCTCTCTTTATCTTCCCTTTTTCCTCTTTTTTTTCCTGTCGTCCTTTCTCTTTCCCACTTTTTCCCCCCACCTCTCTCTCTCTCTCCCTATTGCCTAAACTCTTCCCATCCTCTCTCTGTCTCTCTCTCTTTCAGCCTAGTTTCTCCTTTATGAAATATGGATGGGAGCAGTTTTGGGCGCGCTGAGAGGTTTGCAGTTGGAGGGAGGGAGGGATGGAACTTGGGAACTGGCAAGGGAAGGAGGGAGGGGAGAGACAGAGAGAGAGAGAGGGGAGAAGAGGGAGGGAGCTCGTGTCTCAGCAGACGTGCCTTGTGCATGCACCTAAACACCTCACTGAGCAATCTGTCAACATGTCAGCAACACATGTTTGGTAAAAAAGAGAGAGAGAGAGAGCGGTTGGAAGGAGAGAGAAGAGGGTGAAAAAAAATCTTTCCTCTTCCAGTGGGAGTAATGGCTCCCACCAGGGCTCTGGAAATGCTTTGAATTCAGCAGATTTCTATTGCGGGGTCCTCCCCCGGGGGCGTCTTTTTACAATGCCTGCATCTCAGAAATTTGAGCCCGAGGACCCCTGGGGGCATCCTTTCATAATGCCTGAAAATGTAGGGTTATATTGTGTGCTCTTCCCCATGGGGCTTTTATTAATACCTGTATTCACTGCCACTGGAAATTACACAGGCGGCGCTGCAGGGGCCCGCACTCGCTCCAGGAAGGGAGAAAGACTCTGCAGGGACGTTTTCTCTCTTCTCCTCTCTTTTTCCTTCTTTTTTCCCTCCTCCTCCTGCCTCCTGCCTCCTCCCTCTCCTCCTACTTTGACTCTCTTCCCTTTTTTCTTACTTAATGCAAGAGCGAAAAAGAAGAATTTGCCAAAGGACACAAGAAGTGTGGTGTGTGTGTGTGTGTGTGTGTGTGTGTGTGTGTGTGTGTGTGTGTGTGTGTGTGTGTGTGTGTGTGTGTGTGTGTGTGTGTGTGTGTGTGTGTGTGTGTGTGTGTTGGCACCAGCTAACCCCCTTATACTCAGCCCTACTTTGCTCAGAGGAAAAGAAACACTCGATTAAAAATGTAACTTCCCTCTTCTTTCTCTCTCATCTCTTCCTCTCTCTGTCCTTGTGTGTCTGTGTGTAGATCTCAGAGAGTAAATATTTGTGTGCATGTCTGAGAGTGTGTGTGTGTGTGTGTGTGCGCGTGCACATGCATGTGGACAGAAAAAAGCTTAAAACTATAGTCGAGTACAGATTTTGCTAGTTGTGTGACTGCTTCTGTCTCATTCATTAGAATTCTTCAGCCAAAGGGTTTGCAGCTTCTTTGTGTGTGTGTGTGTGTGTGTGTGTGTGTGTGTGTGTGTGTGTGTGTGTGTGTGTGTGTGTGTGTGTGTGTGTGTGTGTGTGTGTGTGTGTGTGTGTGTGTGTGTTTATTGATCAAATTTTTACACAGTCAGATTATAGAAATATACATTTACATATCTTTGAATAAATAAATAAAATGTTTGATCTCCCCAGTCAGACTGTTTAGATTTCAGATTTAGAAGATGCACTCTGACTGTTTCAGTCATGACTGGACTGTACTCATTCAACTTTAGGTGCACCTATGTTACAAAACAAGTAGTCTCGCATTGCCAGACCTATCTCCACAGCACTGTGGAGGAAGGTCTGGCTACACCACACATACAAAAAAAACGCAATTGTCTTGGGCGGCGCTAAGCGACGGTCGCAGCGACGGTAGTTCTGCAAAACTTGTTCTGGTGGAAAAGAAAACACCACATACAATATTTAATGAAGTTAACTGTTCACACGATGCAGTAACGTGAGCTATTTACATCAGCTGGATACATGGTCAAATGTAATTTGCTCTTACCAGTGTATCGCCGCAACCCACGCCAGTCTGTCCCAAGACGTCCCAGTTAGAGAGGAAATGTCGCAAACATATTCTTTGTTAATCTTTACAATCATTCACCGAAAGAACCAATTTTCAGCGTGTAGATTGCTAGCTCGAAGTTCGCTGCCGGTAGCCAACGGTACCTATTTTCGGTATTTTACTCTCTGTTTAATAACAAAAACATTTATTTCAGTGAAAAAAGTCCAAATAAATCTCCTCCCTACCTCCCTCTCCCCTCCCAAACCTGTCCCTACAACAAATAATTATTCATTTCTTACACTGCACTGGAACTTTTATGCTTGTATTCTATTTGTTTTCTTGTATTCTTTCGGCTCGCCATTACATATATATATATATATATATATATATATATATATATATATATATATATATATATATATATATATATATATATATATATATATATATTGCAGCGAATGCCGTCTGTGTGGAGTTTTGAAAAGTCCAACCGCACTTGCGAATGCTTTATCGGCATTGCCGTGACTCACTGTTACTTGAACAAGCTGCAGAGGCGACGAGCAATTAAAAACAATATATATAAAAATATAAAAATAGATAAAATAGAATAAGACAGGTATGAAATTAAAGTGAAATAAAGTGCAAATTATAGTGCAGTGTAAAAAATGAACAATTACTTTAAAAAAAAAAGGCAGCATAAGAAAAGAAAAAGTCTTCAGTCTTGATTTAATTCAACCTTTATTGAGATTTGCAGTGGACCTATAGTGCGGAAATCTCTTCAAGGTGTACGTTACAGAATGCAGTTAGAGACACAACTCAACTACACTGTTGGACTCCCATTTCCAGTACGGAATTTGAGTATGTGCATGTTGCACTGACTAATTGCTGTATCACAAGCAGAAATACCCTGTGGTACCCTCCTTGAAATCTGACAGGATCTCATGGTCTTTTCCTTCCAGACCCAGCACTGTTCCGAGCCACTTTTTAAATGCCAGCCATTTCTCACTCTGATCAGCTTCTTTTCTTTTTTTTTTTACATTTTGTCACCAACAGTGTCAAAGGCTACCTACTGGTTATTTGTTGGATAAACAAACACACAAGTTGAGGGACCGTGATTAATGACATCCCCACAGAATAGTTTTTTTAAGCATCAATCTGCTTGATATGTTGATACAAGATATTGAAAACCATGGACTTTGGGAAATGTCATTTCACTAACCTCACTTAATTCAAGTAGCTAGTGTGCTGTAAAATCCAATATACTTAGGCTGCCAAAAGACACCCACTACATTATGGAGCTGGTTGTCCTCAGTGTGAGCATTGCAACAATTTCCATTAAATCAGTGATTCATTGTTCATCATTTTACTATTTCCACTACATCTGTCAATGTGTGAAGGGTTTTTGTAAACCCAGTAAACAAAAGCAAATATGTTTAGAGGCACAATATGCAGAAGTTTCCTAAAAACAATGTATAGACTTAATAAATAACCCCTCTCAATCATCACTAATGACCCACTGGAAGTGTGGCGTTGTCTGTAGAGAACCTGCCCCTCTGCCTGGATTTTCTTATTTTGCTGTTTGGGGCCGTCAACCTCTACAGAAACGTAGCAACCAGGTGCCAGAGCGTAAGACCAGATCCATGATGAAGCTACGAAAATGTCGGACACAGTCCCGCAAGAACGCAAATATAGCGAGGCAAAATGCCAACCGTGTGTGTGGGTTTCTGTTTGTTTGTCTATTGTGTTTCAGTTCAGGGAATGTAACTTTGTGTGCCTAAACATGAATGTACAGTATGTGTGCCATTGTGTATGTATCTATATATTTGTGTGTGTGTGTGTGTGTGTGTGTGTGTGTGTGTGTGTGTGTGTGTGTGTGTGTGTGTGTCAGTGTGTGTGTGTGTGTGTGTCAGTGTGTGTGTGTGTGGACGGGTCAGGATAGAGTTGTCATGGGGCTATGTGCAGGCCTCTGCCGTGTGTGTGTGTGTGGGAGGGGGGTCGTCTGGATAATGAGGAACAGGCCATTCCCTTGGATTCCTGCACCCCTGCCAACAACCAGGACCCCCAGAACCTCTACCCCCCTTTCACCCCCGACACCTGGGACTCTTTTCCTCCCTGTCTCTCCCTCTGCTTCATTTTTCTGTCTTCCCAAGTGGAACGTGCCACCTCCCTCCATTTGATACTCTCTATCTATCTATCTATCTATCTATCTATCTATCTATCTATCTCTCTATCTCTCTCTCTATCTCTCTATCTCTCTCTCTCTCTCTCTCCCTTTTTGCCTTTTTACCTCTCTTCTTCCATTCTTTGTCCACTTCCTTCTTTCCTCCCTCATTCTCATCCTCCTCTCGCCCACTGGGACCCCAAGCCCTCTACCTCCTCTCCTCTCCTCCTCAAATCGTTTTTAGAGCATACAGACCACATTCTGCCTCCCTCCCTGCTGAGTTCTCAAACTCAAAACTGACCACATCCCTTCCTTTCACCCTCTGTCTCCCTTCCCCCACAACCTCCCTCCATTCTCTCCCCATCTTCTCTGTTCCCTGTGGAGCTGGCCCCAAAGCTCTGATCCCTTCCTCCATGCCCCCAAACTCCCCCACTGTGCCCTCCCAAGACACACACACACACACACACACACACACACACACACACACACACACACACACACACACACACACACACACACACACACACACACACACACACACACACACACACACACGCACACACACACGCACACACACACACCCTGTGGCGACTGGCCCCTGTTTGTCTCCCTCCCTCTGTTTTTCCACTCTTTCTTGCTTTAGATTTGTTATACACTTCACTTAAGCTGTTGTTCTCAAGTTTGTATTTTGAATGGAGCAATTTATTGAATTGTACATTTGCGCTGTACCCACTTGGGGTGAATAATTCCTATATTCATTATGACTTCTTGGATGTTACACATTTAATTGAAAATGCCCCATGAAGTATATGTAGGTATTTTGTGATAATGGAATATGTTGATGTTTTTGATTAGTGTCGTGCCAATTGTTTATTTACGCTGCATGCTTTATTAATAACACTGCACGTGTCACCCGGCCCACTCAGTGATTATCAGATTCTATGAGCTAAGTTTACCAAAGGCATGGGCAAAATATGTCATGTTTTTTAGTCCAGGCTCTGTTCAAAGAATGCCAGTTTTCTGTTTCTGTGACATTTAGTCATTGATTCAGAATTTTCTACTTGTCACTTCTTTGTGCAGATAAGTGTATATATATTCCCTTTTCATTTTGCTTGTGTCAGTTCACGTCAGTGTAATGATAGAAGGCTCAAGATCCATAATTTGTCATTCCTGTAGGGAACTAGCACTGGTGCTCTGCTGTATCAGGATGACTGCAAAGACTAGCATCTATCTTGGGACTTTTAACACCTGTCCATCAACTACAGGTGTTTCAAATGCTCCAACACAACACTACACAATATTCCATGGCATTTAGCAGTTGCATGTTTTTGTTATAAATTACCTCAACCCTGCTCCTATGTTTCTTATCTTGATTTTGATTTCTGGTTATAGTACTCTAAAGCATATGATTATGTGAATATAAATATATCCTTCGAAATTGTGAAATTTCCACCTGCATTCCTGCTGTACTCCTACAGTAAGCATATTGAATTAACTACTGCTAACATACAACATGCTAAGTTTAAGGTGTGCACATGCGCACACATGCACGCACGCACGCACGCGGGCACACGGTTTCAGTCACAGACAGTGGTGGCAAAGGGCAGTGTACCACAGGGAGAGGGCCTATAATAGTTTTAACCCAGCGCTCAGGTGTGACTCGCCTTTGTCCAGCCAAATGTCAGAGAAAAGCACAACTCTAGGGAGAGAGGGAGAAAAAAGAGGGAGGGTGAAGGGAAGGACGAAGAGTGGAGAAGAGGATCAAGGGAGAGTGAGTCAGAGTGGAAATGCAGGAAAGGGGAGTGAGATGCACAGCAGACAGAGTGGAGTAAAGGACTACCACTCAATCCACTCGATCTTGCTGACTGACGATGTGGATATTTCTGAAGTGCGATGAATGCCTTGAATGGCTTACTGTATTTTTATCTAAATAAATGTTAACCAACTGACCGACTGATTGTTATTTCCACTGAGTGAGCGGCAGTTTTTGGCAGCCTGTCTGTCTAGGCCCGTGGTTATGTGGGGGCTGGGAGCCCTGCTCTGCTCTGTTCTCTCCCCGCCTCAAGAGCTCCCTAGGGGGGCTGCAAGACCAACTCTGCCAGCCTCTCTCTCACACTCAATTTTGAACACACATGCGCACACACACTGACGTCAGCTGCTCTGCACCTTCTCCCCTGGGTGCTACCAAAACCCTTTGTCCCCCCCCCCCCCCCCCCCCCAACCCCCCACCCCGTTCCATCCCTGCCTCCCTTCTCTCCATCTCTCCTTCCACCCCTCCTCACTCCTCTCCCTGTCCTTTGTCCCTAGAAATAGCTGTCCTGCTTAGTGCCTGATTGGAATTCACTGCACTATGGGAAGTCACAGGGGAGGGTCATTGTCGAGTGTGTGTTTGCGTGTGTACACATATGTGTGTGAATGTGTTTTTTTTTTGTAAAATCATCATGAGTGCTTGCATATTTCTTGAGCGAGTTTGGCTTGTGTGTTGGGGTGCGTATCAACCAGCCATGTGGCTGTACTGCTGTGGGTCGAAAAGCAATTTAGTAAGAAAGAAATTGAAAGAAATGTGTGACGTGTTTTCAGAGAAAATATTTTTATATCCTACCCATGGATTTTTATATCCTGATAAAGTATTGATTGTTTGTCTGTTAAAATGATGATGTGATGATATGAGGCCTATGACCAGGATGATGACTACTTCTTTATTATCAAGAACACTAGTTGTAGACAATAGTTCAGACAATATATATATATATATATATATATATATATATATATATATATATATATATATAGTCATGGGATGCATACTGTATGTGTGCTGTGTGTGCAGTATTTGTAAATGAACATTTTGTATGTAGGTTTTTCTTCAATGTTTTCTCTGGGTGTTAGGGGTGTGTGTGTGTGTGTGTGTGTGTGTGTGTGTGTGTGTGTGTGTGTTCATGCGTGCTTCTGCTGACTGTATTGTCTGAATCCTAGAATTGGGGTTAAGGAACAAGAGAATTCCTCCCTCATATTCCCTCCTTTCCTCTCCTCCGGTCTCTCTCTCCCCCTCTGTCTTTGTCTCTCTCTCACCCGTGCAAGTGGGATGTCTTAAAATATTAACTAATCTGCTCTTCATTTTTCAAATATGATAGAAAACACACTACTAAATAAGTCAGGAGTGAGGCCTGCCGGGGAGCGCAGCAGGACGGGGCACTCAAATGAACAACAAAACAACACAAACAACAACAATGAAGAAAGGGAAGATGGGGGGAGGAGGAGGGGAAACTCTTGGACTTGTATTAGCCAGCCTGGTTCGCTGCAATTGCTGCTGCACCGGTCTATCCAACATCCATCCATCTATCTATCCATCTAGGCATCCATCAATCTGATGTCATTGTTTCTTTCATGTAGTCACTTTTTTTCTATCTTTCCACTGTCCTCTGTCTCACACTGTCTTTTACTCTCCTTTTCCTCTTTTCACTTTTTCTCCACTCTCATAGCAGGTAGATTGTAGTATTGGCCCACACACACTGCATGTGTTGGGGGGGTTTAAAACAATGGCTGGGGAGGCTCCGTGGCTGACTGAGGCCTTGCTTTACCTCAACAGTGCTGCTGGCCGGAGGGAGCGCCCTGCTTGACTAATGAGCTGCCCCAGGAAGAGGCACTACTACGTGGGCCCGCCGCCATCCTGTATTGCTTTCTCTCTGTTCCTGGGATAGAGTTGGGGCTAGGGCTGATTTTGGTGGGGGGAATGAGTGTTGGGTAGAGGGCATTTGGGGGTTTTGGGTGGTAGGGTGAGTGGATATTTCTCCCCCTTGTTGGCTGCCAAGTCATGTGGCCTGTGAATGAGCAGATAAGTGTGCGAGTGTGAGAATGTGAGTCAAGAACTGCTTGTGTACAGAGATTTGTATGCGCCTGCATTCTCAGTGTATGTGGGTATTTTCTGTGTGTGTTGGGGAGTTTGTCCTCAGAGAATAGTGTGTGGGGGGGTGGTGCAGTGACAGCTGCAGAGGGGGGCCGGGGGCCTGACTGCTCGCTGGCTGATAAGGGGGGCTTTCATCAGAGACACAACAAGAAGACTAATAAATCTGCACTGCAACACACACACACACACACACACACACACACACACACACACACACACACACACACACACACACACACACACAAGAGAGGCGGTGTGAGAAAAAGTTAAGGAAAGCTAGATAGGGCTGTGGGACACTCTGTAAGGAGATTTAGATTGTGTGTATGTGTGTGTTAACGGAAGTGGGGGTTCACAGGGTTGAAGAAACAGACAGTGAATCAGAAAGATAGATGTGTGTATTTGTTATATATATTGAAAGGTTACCTTGCACGGGAGCTGGATTCTCGCAATATCACAAGATCACACAAAAATCTATCTTGTCAGGCCTAAAGGTGTGTGTGTGTGTGTGTGTGTGTGTGTGTGTGTGTGTGTGTGTGTGTGTGTGTGTGTGTGTGTGTGTGTGTGTGTGTGTGTGTGTGTGTGTGTGTGTGTGTGTGTGTGTGTGTGTGTGTGTGTGTGTGTGTGTGTGTGTGTGTGTGTGTGTCCGTCCTAGCCACCGTGGCCCAGCCAGTCATCATCCTGTGAGGAGCTACTGGCAGCTACGGGCGCAGTTTAGGTGTGTGACGACATGGAGAGGCGACTTTTCATTCAAATCAATCAGTCCAGATATCTTAGATATCTATCTATCCATAACCCACAGGTCTTTTTTAAAAAGCCATTTCCTGGTGAGCCATGAAGGAATTAAGTTTCATGACACATAAGAGACTGTGTCCAGGACCGACAGTTTCACTTTATAGTATGCTTCATGTTCTGTGCGGTGATGCTCATGGCATGCCCATTGTGTATCAGGGGCATTGAATGCTGTGTGTTGTATTGTATACCACTGTGCTGAGTCAAAGGTACGGTAAAGCAGGCTTTGTAAAATAGACTTCTATGGAATTAACCCTCTGCCTTAACCTTCCCTCTGGTCCTGACTCACTTCACTCACATTCACAACAAACTGTATAGAAAACCACACTGACCAAAGTGAAAGGGGGTCTGTAAATATCGCTGCAGCGTTATGTTCGGTTGTGTTGACCTATGATGATTACGAGTGTAGGGTCCTAGTGCTGTCAGCCCAGATAGCATGACACGCGTGTGCAGAGATACGGCTGGGTGTAAAGATTCGATAAACTCTGATAGACCATTTTCACGTCAGATATTTTGACACTTCAGAGCAGGAGAAACACAGGTGTAACTAATAACGTTAACAATGGCTTTGTTCCTCTGAGCCAGCATGCAAAAGCAGATATGACGCAATTAAATGTAATACAGCTATTACCAGTGGTATTTAATTGAAATGAATTTCACATGCTCTATATCTGATAGGGCACGTCTGTGTCTGCCTTGGTGGCCCGGCCTGTATAAGTAACTGGATCTTTACCGTACCAAACTGGTTGTGAATTAAGCTTTTACTTCTCATTTGGTGGGTGCAGTAGCTCTGCACACCATCTCGGCATCAGCTAATTTCCTTTAAGAAAAATACATGTTTTTTGAAATACTGATACAAGCAGATTAAGGCATGTGTAGTTAACCTTACACTCAGTCCCGGACATTTCACAGTATACCGTTGCAGCTCACCATCGACCAGTTTTGCTAGTGTCCCTCCTGCTTGCTCACCTCTCCTAATAGAGACTAAATCAGTCTCTGTTAAATCCATTCCAGAAGTATGATGTATTTTTCTTCTTCTTTCCTGATGTAATAATAGCCCCCACCAGTCCTTAATTATTCATATTTTAGTAATACAATCCAAGTTAACGGTTCAAACATTAGTACATAATAAAACTCCTGAGGCTTCGCTTTTAATTTAATTCCTCACGTTTAAATTAATTTTGGGGCATGCTTGTGCTTTTAGCTTGCTCCTCCGCAGAGGGGAGGGGGTTGGTGAAGAGATAGAGGAGAGATGGAGTGAGAGACGGAGGAATGAGGGCCTACTCAGGGAAATGGCTCTGCTGCAGGTGGAAGAACAGCCATACAGGTGTTTATGCATGGTCAGGGCACTAAGATAGAGAATAGAAAGAGAGGCATACAAAGACAGAGGGATGGAAGGTGGTGAAGAACATGTACACATCTCATAACAGAACAATACTGTTATTGTCACGCACAATAAAGGATACTGAGTCTTAGTCTGGCTTAACGGAAGTACATTTCCAGGATAAAGCCTGACATATCAGGCATGTCAGGCTTTGAATCTCATCTTCCGCTCTCTGTGTGTTGCTGTTCTCAAAATCCTTTCGCTACAGGAAACGACAACAAACTTCGAGCTAGCAAGCCACACACTATAAATGGCAAGTTTTGAAGAAAATTTGGATCGTGCAATAGGGCAGCAATATTTAAATAGTTAAGGTTACTGTATTGTGTGAACAGTTAACTTAATTTTATATTGTATGTGCCGTTTTCTTTCGCGGGGTGCAAATGTTCCACCAGAACAAGTTCCTTCCCGAGACTATTTTGCAGAGCCACTGTCGCTGCGACCGGAGCTTAGCGCCGCCAGTGACGATTGTGATTGGTTTAAAGAAACACAAACAACCCCGAGCATTTTTTTTCTCTCACCTGTCTTAGAATGTATGTGTGGTGTAGCCAGACCTTACTCCACAGCGCTGTGGAGAAAATATGCTTGACAGTATGCTGAGGGAATTTAGATAAACACTGGTCACCAAAAATATTGTTCTGATTTTGGTCATTGAATCTCACACGTGTAATAACGTTTCTCTTTAGGCCTTGATAATATAGAAGTATGAATTGGAGTTCCATATGGAGTCTGATTGCCTGTCAGTAGCCTTGTTAGACTTGAGCTAGCAAAGGACAATCAGGACACAAGCAGGTGGGCACTAAGAGATAGATAGAAGGGAAAAAGGAGGGTGGACCAAAGGGGGGTGGTAGTGAGCAGGTGTAGGGAGAGAGGAAGAGAGAGAGATTGGTGAAGGATGGAAAGATACATGGGATAGGGAAGAGGGACAAACAGAAGGGGAAGAAGAGAAAGGGATTAGCCGTGCTGATGCTAGGGGGTCCCCTCTAAAGGCATGAAAGCACAATGAACCCCAGTCAGTCAAAGAGCCATTTCCATTTCTCTGCTCTCACCGCTCTATTAGATTGGTAGTGTCCTCTAACTGGTGTGTGTGTGTGTGTGTGTGTGTGTGTGTGTGTGTGTGTGTGTGTGTGTGTGTGTGTGTGTGTGTGTGTGTGTGTGTGTGAAATGCAGAGACAGAAGTAGAGTTTGCCTGCGCTCATATGTGTTATGTTTTGTGTTGTGTGTGTGTGTGCATATGTTCAGTTGCATGTCTACAGTTGTGTGTGTGTGTGTGCGTTTGAAGTCAGTGTGGTGCTGTACAATAGTTTTGGTCCCAGAGCAATCCTCTTTTCTGCTGCAGAGACCAACCAGTCAGTGGTCTCCATTGATCTGCACCCCTCCACCACAGACACTCCCCACCCCACTGTGTGTGTTTCTAGGTGTGTATCCCATTTTCTGTATATCCTTTGCATTATTACATCTTTTTTTAATTTGACTTTATGCATAAGAGAAAACATAAAATGTTTGTGTGCATGTATCTGCTCCGCAAGGTGTTCTCCCAGGTTGTGTGTTATTTTGTCTGTAGCTGTAACTATTTGTATGTGTGTGTGTGTGTGGGTGTGGGTGTGGGTGGAAGGGACCAATTTCCCCTCAAAACACTCCTTCATTCCACAGCCATGCTTGGACTACCTACACACACACACACACACACACACACACACACACACACACACACACACACACACACACACACACACACACACACACACTCTCACACATGGCTCAGCTTGGCGGATGTAGGTTGTAATTACGGGACCCCCTGGCCTCTCTCTCTGTCTTTCTCCTTCTCTGCCCTGCCGACCTCTCCCCCCTTTGATCTGTTTCATGTCACCAGCTCTCTCTCTCTCTCTCTCTCTCTCTCTCTCTCTCTCTAACTCTCACTCTCACTCTCACTCGCACGCACACACACACACACACACACACACACACACACACACACACACACACACACACACACACACACACACACACGTACTTCTCTTTTTTCCTTACTAAATCCACCTTTGTTTCATGTCTGTGCGTCCCTCCCTGTGTGTGTCTGAGCGCTGCTCTTTGTTGCAGCCAGTGTGTGGTCTCTAATTCACACAGGAGCCTCTTTTCTGACAGTTTGTTTTGAAACCTCTCCTTCTCCACTGTCACATAGAACTTGATACTTTGGGATTATTCCCTTTCTGACTGACCTTGTGTTGGCATACGTCTGTCTGTGTGTTTTGATAAGTAAAAGCTGGCAGCTACTTCTCTGTGAGATGGAAATAAGGCTGTTTGTGGAGTGTTTGAAAGTGACGGACACAAGAATGTAGCTGCTTCCTAGAACACGCACGCACGCACGCAAGCAAGGATGTACTCACGCACACACGCGGCTCGTTACAGCTAACGTCTGAACAGTTGATTGTTTTTTGTGTGTTAATTGATCACAAGCAAAGACACCTTTCGTTCAAGTTCTTGTGATAAAATGGAGATGTAGATTTATTTTGATTGTTGCAGTCGGAATGCGCCTCCATGTTATGGGCTCCTTATTTTTGTTTAGTAGCCATTTGTTAGTGCTTGCATGTGTAGGTTTATGCATATTACCCTCTGAATATAGTGCGTGTGTCTATCCCAGTGTTGATTCTCTCTCCACCTCTCTTGCCGTCTGTGCCTCTAATCCCTGAGTGTGTCACTAATGGCAGGTCCAGGTGTTCTGCTCTGCTCTGCTCCTCCCCCGGGGACTCCTCTTCAGTGTGTGTGTGTGTGTGTGTGTGTGTATTCCTCTCACGGGGGGTTTAGGAGCTGTGAGTAGGGGGCTGTCCAGGAGCCTGTCCTCCAGAAGGGAAGGGAGGGAAGAGGAGCGGTGCGCATGAGGTACCCGCCTCTCGCAGCTTGCTCTTGGGCTTCCCCTGGGCACAGGACCCCCCTTTACCATTCTCTCCTGGGACTTCAGGAGCCACATTGCCTCTCTGTCTCATTCCCCTCATTTTCTCTCTTGCTCTCTCAAAGTCTCTCTCTGTCTCGCCTCAAATCCATCTCCCGGTAGTTTATATACCTGCACTGCTTCAGTTATTTTGCTCTAGATGGGGGGGAGGCTTTGCAAGTTAGGTTTGTGTGTTTTTGGTGTATTTATACTACATGTACAAAACTGGGTTTGTTTGTTTACCTGTGTATTTGTGTGTAACGGCGTGCTTGTGTTTTGAACAGCGAGCTCCAGCTGCCTTCATCACTTATTTATAAGTCCCACGTACGCATAGGTGAAAGTGTGAGGACTCGTGTGTGAGTGTTTATGTGCGAGTGATGTTGTTGATACATTCGTAGATCAATCCCATCCATTAGTAGCAGATGATGAATGCACACATGAACCTATATGAGGTTCTCGCTAAGCCCTAATTGTCTATTACTCACCAGGTAGCACTAATAATGCTTCGAAATATACCTCAGCTGTTATCATTCAGCATAACTGTATGTCTGTTAAACAGTTCTGTGGGTACTTCTGTGGGTATTTCCGCAAACATCCAAGGGCCTCCTTATGTGCATGAGTATGTGCATTTACGAGCAAGTGTGTCTACGTGAAGGTATGAGAAGTGTGTGTGTGTGTGTGTGTGTGACTCAGGTGAATGTGTTTCTAGGTTAGTGAGCAGTCTGTCAGTCCACCAAACCTCATTCTTATAAATAGATGATATAGCCCCCGGCATGCATACAATGGGACCACACCGTGTGTGTGTGTGTGTGTGTGTGTGTGTGTGTGTGTGTGTGTGTGTGTGTGTGTGTGTGTGTGTGTGTGTGTGTGTGTGTGTGTGTGTGTGTGTGTGTGTGTGTGTGTGTGTGTGTGTGTGTGTGTGTGTGTGTGTTTCTGAGTCTTCATGTGCATATGCGGTGTACCGAATGTGTGCGTTGGCATAGTGTTGTTGTTTATCTTACACTCTGCCTGACAGCTGGTTCTCATTTCTGAGCGAACAAACGGGAGACAAGATGGACAGAGATAGCAGGATGGAGGAGGAAGAGGAATTTCCTACACGGGGCAAAGGACCACTAACCCTCATGGTTCGTGCCTTGCCCTACGTTTTCACTGGAGCGAAAGAAGATGAAGTAAATATTCAGAGGAAATCAGGGCACAGTGAGATAAAAGGCTTGTTGAGAAAGAGTTTGAAAAGCGAGAGGATGAGACAAAGTGGGAAATGTGGTAAGAGGAAGCAGATGCCAGCCCTCCTCTACCACATGGTGTGTGTTTGTATGAGAGAGAGAGAGACAGCATGTGTGTTGTTGCATGTATGTGGATCTTCATGTCTTCTGGCTATGTGTTTGTTTCCTTGTGGAAGCATGATGTGATAGTGACAGTTTATTGGTAAAGAATACTGATTAGGCTTGCCGTGGTAGTCGTGATACCGGTATTACACCCCCCCACCGTCGATCTCTTTTTAATTTAATTTTTTTTATAGAAATAAAACTAATTTCCTCACCGTGGCATCCCTAATACTGATACTGCTTTTAAATTACATCAGCGATATTAATTTGGGTTTATTATTATTTTCCTTTAACCCTTGTGTTGTCTTCGTTTCAACCTTGAAAAACATTCTGACATTTGTGAGGCCTTTTTTCACAATTTGTTTTTGCTTTTTCCAACTTTTTAAATTTAAAAATTTTTCTTCTACACATTTTCAGCGCTATGTCCAATATTTTCTGATATAAAACAAAAATTTAAAACGGGCGAATGTGACCCGAAGTCAACACAAGGGTTAAATTGGCAATATTCCTACTGAGACTGCAACGATCATTAATCAACTATCATTTTCATTATCGATCATACCTGGAAACCCGTTGCCTTTTTTGGTGTCAACCAAGTCGTGCACAGTTGTTTGAAATACTGCCATGGGCATTTGTATTGTATTCTTGAATAGAGGATCCAAGGATAGCCGTTGTATGTTGCACAGATGTTAAAGTTGCCTGAGACAAAGTAAGAAAATGTAGTAAGCTTGTCTGTTTCTAACTGTATGGTATTCTGTCTACTCTGTAAGTTTCAGATAAACGTATGACTCTGTATTACTTCTCTTATTCATTCTGTAACCCGCACTGACCCTGTCTTTTAGTGTTGCACTGTGATGTAGTTCTATATATATGTGTGTGTGTGTGTGTGTGTGTGTGTGTGTGTTATATTTGTATACAGTATATTATGCTGTGTTTTGGACAAACTTGTCATCTGCCAGCTCACTGTCCACCCACCCCCATCCTTAGCCCCCTGCCCCTAACCTTCTGCCCTCAAAACACACTCACACTCACACTCAAACACACACTGCCCATATGGAGCAGTTGGCACCCAAAAGCGTCCAAAGCAGCCGGACCCATTCCCAGGGCAGAAGGTGAGGGTCCCCACAGCCTGGTTAGTGTGTGTGAATGCATGTGTGTGTGTCCCACCCATCGTGTCCTCAAGGGCTCAAACCCCGGACGGACTGGTGTATCGTCCTTTCTGTCTGTCCTCGCTGTGGCCTGTATGTGCATGATTGTGTGTGTGTGTGTGTGTCCTTAACAACTGCATCACATGTGTGCTACAAGGACAGCGGCAGAGGACTGTGGGTCCTCCAAGCACAGGCCAGGGTTGAAGCCGTGTGCACATGTGTGAACCGCTCCACCTTTTTTGTGCGTGTAGACCATGCTGTTACCATGTCATGAGATCAAAATGTCCCTACAGTACAAGAACAGAAAATGTCAGAAAGCGGTCGCTTGTGAGGATTTTCTGTGGGGCAGTATGAAAATGTTGCATTGTCTCTCTGTATTCTAGGTTGCCATGCCAACTCACATGGTAATCACTGAGCTAGGTAGGTAGGGAGCTTTCTTGTGTTCTCTCGTCTAGCCATCCCATGCACCATGTAGAGCAAGGGCGTAACTTTGGGTTCAACAGCTCAAATTTTGAACGTCAAACACTTCACTTCCTGCATTCTGGTTAATATTTCTGCAGCAATCTGTGCCCTTTCTGCAACAATTTATGGTGCAAATGTCTTTTATTTATGTAAAGGAAATTATAATAGTAATATAATAATATAATGTAAATTACGCCTATGATGTAGAGTATTCTGAAAAACCTTCAGATGGTTGTACCACAGTTGCAAAGCCAATGAGTGGACCTTGGATTTTGGTAACAGTTATTGTTTTGGCTACTTTATGCCTCATACATTACACCAAAATGAAGTACTCACCAGCCTTTGAACACCCTCTAGTTAGTTGTGCAGTCCCACCTCTTAACAAGCAGCAAACACAGCAGCAGCTATTTTTTTTTAACCTGCATGATGTTCTTTACAAAATTGATGATGAGCTTTAGAAATGACCACATATAAGTGTGTGGTAGGCCTGTTTTTCATTAACTTAGTATTAGATAGTGAATTATACTCTAATTGTGTTTGTGTGTGTGAGAGAGAAAAATAAGAGTGAGTGTGTGCCTGGCTGCCCAGAGAGAGCCAAGGGTGGAAGTTGTTTTTCTGCCCCCTATGGTGTGTGTGTGTGTGTGTGTGTGTGTGTGTGTGTGTGTGTGTGTGTGTGTGTGTGTGTGTGTGTGTGTGTGTGTGTGTGTGTGTGTGTGTGTGTGTGTGTGTGTGTGTGTGTGTGTGTGTGTGTGTGTGTGTGTGTGTGTGTGTGTGTGTGTGTGTGTGTGTGCACGCCTGGGGCAGCCTGGGGCCATCAGAGGGGGCCTGGGGAGCCGTGGAAAGGAGGGATGATGCAAGAGTGGGATGGAGGGATAGGAGGTCAGCAGGGGTCTCGCTGGGAAAGGTGCAGGCCTGGGCCGATGGCCAAACAGAAAGGTGGAAAGGAGAGTTGGATGGTTCAATGTGGGGTGGGAGGTAGAAGGAAGGGAGCCGGAAGAGGAGGCGGGGAGAGAAAGCTGATATGAGGATTAAAATTTGAGCAG
Source organism: Zingel zingel (assembly GCA_023566125.1). Lineage (NCBI taxonomy): Eukaryota > Metazoa > Chordata > Actinopteri > Perciformes > Percidae > Zingel > Zingel zingel. Next base: position 37,123,184 of record CM042320.1, on the reverse strand, counting down.
GTCGACAGCTAAACCCAAGGTGAACACATTCACTTAACTTGTCAGAAAGCAGGCTTCCGTGACAGAATTACGTAGATTTACAATGAGCTGTTGATGTTTGGACTAACAGCCCTGTTAGCATGCGCATATATATATATATATATATATATATATATATATATATATATATATATATATATATATATATATATATATATATATATATATATATATATTTGTGTATCCCTTAATAAAGACCTCCCTTGCTTATTCTGAAATAAATGAGGTGAATTAGGATGAACGGTATGGTAGCATCTTTGATATGAGAATATTTAAACATTCAACCGTCTTGATTCCAATATTTGTTACATGTTGTCTTGGAACGTTTGTCATCTTAAGGAAATGTTACTTTATTTTGACAGTTAATTGCAGGCTTAACTTATCGGATCACTTCGTGTATTCTTCATTTATAATGTCAATTCTGAATTCTCCGCATGTAAATGAAGGTAATAGGCAGTGTTAGCACTTGTATTAGCATCGCTGAGAGCCGAAAGCTTTTTGCTGTTACCAGCTGAGCTCCTTTGATTCAAACATCAAAGCAATAGAAAAGAGAGAAGGCCCGACATACATGAATTATATTTACATTTCAGGCATTTAGCAGACACTGTTATCCAGAACTAACTAATTGAACTAATGTTCTTGAGTGCTGGTTCCATGTCAGCCCATCGAGACTGTTACGTCATCAGTTTGTCAGTTTTACTACCTCATTGCCAAAGCCTAGCCTAGTCATTTGGACATATGCAATATTTCAAAAATGCCTACTAGTTTTATTCTTACATTTTGGTCGATAGAGTTAATAATCATTGCATCTGAAGATCACAATAGTCTCTAAAGTTTCTTTTACTAAGAGCTCCGTCTTATAAACTGTGCTGCTTTGATGTCTCTCCCCTCTGTGTGACAGTCATGACAAAGCCACTGAGTTTAGATAGGAGGGGGGGGAGAAGACGGGGGAGGCAGAAACATGAAGAGAGATTGATCAGCGTGCGTGTCTCTTCATTAGAGTGTTTCACCAAGGCTGTGTCCTCCACACGTTGCCTCGCTGTCTGGCCTATTAGAGAGACACGCAGGGAGTGTGCGTGTTGTTTGCGTGTGCGCGCGCGCGTGTGTGTGTGTGTGTGTGTGTGTGTGTGTGTGTGTGTGTGTGTGTGTGTGTGTGTGTGTGTGTGTGTGTGTGTGTGTGTGTGTGTGTGTGTGTGTGTGTGTGTGCCTGTCGTTTCAGGTGGACTCAGGCGGTCCGTTTAGTTCCTTTCTGGTCTTTTCCATTTCCTGGTTTTCTCCTCTCCTCTTCTCTCCTTTCTTGTCTCCCCTTTCATACCGCCATCTCTTTTTCCCCTCTCCTCTGGAGTTCAGAGTCTGTCCATCTGGAACGTCTCCCCACCCCCTCCTCCTCTCCCTCGGCCCCGTCCAGGCCGAGACATGGGGGTGAAGGCCAACGCCAGTAGGGGAGAGACTGTTGGAGAGACGGAGGGAGAGATGTCAGCGCTATAATGAGTAACAACATGAAAGCTGACTGAGGGAGGGAAGGAGCGAGGGAGGGAGGGAGTGGAAGAGAGATGAAGACAGAAGAGTAGAGGGACTGCTGGGGACAGAGGGAGGGATGGAGGAATAGAGGGAATGGATGGGAAAGGAGAGGTGCAGTGTGAGAGATAAAGCGGCGGCGAAGCGGTCGGGGCCCTGTGGTCCTCCACTCCGTTCCTCTCGTTGGTTTTCATTCGCCAGAGAAGAACAGAAAGGAGGAGGAGGAAACGGGGATAGGAACAGCGTGTGTCGGCGTCCGCCTGCTCCTGCCTGTTTCTCTTTTTTTTCGACTACTTTTTCTCCCTCTTTCCCCCCCTCTCCAATCCCCCTCCCTCAACCATCCATCCTCCTCATCTTCTCTCGAGGATTCCTCTCTATTTTAACTTTTCATTGAAATTTTTCTCCCCCCCCCACCCCCTCCCCTCCCCGTCCTCCACTTGCTCCCAGTTTGCCATTCGGCCTTGTCTTTGCCAGGTCCCCTCGCGGCTGGCTGACAAAGGCGCCGTTAAAAAGCCGTGTGATCCTCCATTTTAGCGCCAGCCACGCTAGTCAGAGGATTAGGGCTCTTTAATGACGCTAATCTCTCCTCCCCCTCTTTCCCAACACCCCTCCGCGCCCACCCCCCCCCCCCCCCCCCCCCTCCCCCCCAATATCAAAAAGTGATTTCTCCCTCTTGCTCTGAATCTCTCTTGTTCAATCTCTTCCTTTCTCTCTGTCTCTCTTCCTCCCACTTTCCCAGCTCACAAACTTTACCATCTAACCGACTCATACTGGTGGGCCTAGAATGGTCCACATGTGATTCCTTTACACCTATCACATGTACAAACCCTTTAACCCTTGTGTTGTCTTCATTTCAACCTTGAAAAAAACACTTTTTCTGACATTTGTGACGCCTTTTTTCACAATTTGTTTTTGCTTTTTCCAATGCTTTAAATTTTAAATTTTTTTCAGCGCTTATTTCTACGTCCAATATTTTCTGATATAAAACAAAAATTTAAAACGGGCCAGTGTGACCCGAAGTCATCACAAGGGTTAAGAAAACAGCCTGTGACATAAATTAGGGCTGCAACTATCAATTCCTTTAACTATTTGTCTTTTTCATAGGACACATTTTGACATGTCACAGTAGGAATAGCACAGGTGTAAATAATACAGTGAATGCTGGCTGAATTCCATTTAGCTGCTTCACTTTCAGTGTCCAGGCGTCACACTGCCATGCCTCACTTGGACACTCCAATAATACAGAGCCATCATTAATGTTATCAGTCACACCTTTTCCATCTATGACCAGTTCAAATGCCTGCTAAGATTACACCTGAGTAAATAGTTTTGTATTGGGGAGGACTTTGTATAAGCCCCTTTTCTTCAATCCTCCCTTGCTGACAGTGATTCTTTTACCATTTTAACTAGGCAAACAAATAACGACTGTTAATTATTGGACTGTTAGTCCAATAATTGGTGATTCTATAAAATGTCAGAAAACGGTCCAAAAAATTGAAATTGTTTTGTCTCACCAAAACAAAACGGAGAAAAGCGGCAAACCCAGTTAACAGAAAATGTTCGTCATCGTGCCTTTGAAAATTATCCAAACGATGAAACAATTATCAAAACGGTTGACTATTAAATTTCTGTTGATAGATTTGCGATTATTGTGAAATTGTCACAGGTTGGATTCGAACCCTGGACCTCTGCATCGAGGCGTATACCTGTCAGTACATGTGCGGCTGCTCTACCACTGATCCAACCCGCCACTTTTGGCTGATATTTTTAGCACGGCAATAAATAGGCCTACAATTCAGCTGTCTACTGATAATAGCCAAAAAGCGGCATACCTTATGAACATTTAGGATATTTACACAGATCGAGTAGTGCTGTAGCTTGCTTGATTGGGAGCCCAGCGTGTGTGGTATTATTGCTTGAGTTATAAAGGTTTACATGTATAGAAGTGGACGCGTGGGGAACTAAATGTCTCCTACTGAAATCTGTACTCCCTTTACCTGCCCAGTGTTATAATGTCCAATATGATACTGACTAAATTATGATTAAACTTGATGAAGGCTCAAAGCTTGTTTGTGATTGGCCTAAATAGTGAGAGCCTCATTCCAAGTATTCTTTAATTTCTAAATTCCATCAGGCGTAAATAGGGACACCTGATGCTCTATGGTGTCTTCGACCACTAAAGGACAACACTAGTTTGACTGTAATCTGGGAAAGAAACTGAGAATAAAGTCAGAAATAAAATAAAATGGAGTCAGAGTTTTATTAGTGACATATAAACATTTTTCAGAATTTGTTGAAATGTAGCAAACTTATACTTCTCCCCGCTTTTTTCCTGTATCTTCCCCTCTAGCCTACTCAACTCATTGTCTCTTGTTTCATTTTTCTTCAGATTTTTGTTTCTCCTGTGCACTCATTTTTAATCACTGTGTGCAGTGCTCTAGGAAACCATATTGTTTGCTTTTCTCCTTTCACGCTGTCGATACTTCACCGCACTTCTTCCTCCTCCCTCCTTCCCTCCTTCATGCTCTCAATTTTTCTGTCTCCCCCTGCTGCCCCATCCCTCTCTCTCTTTCTTGCCTTGCTGTTAGGCTTCATGTTGATATCTTTCTTCCTTATGTTTTCTTAAGCCTTTTGTATTTTTCTTCCGGCTTCTAGTCAAATTTATAAGTCGTGCTTTCACAATTTTTTTTTTAAACCCCCCCCCCCCCCCCCCCACAGAGTTCTATTTGCTCATCGCAGTGCCTACATTTTCTCTGCGATCGATTCATCACAAGAATCCGTTTTCCGCCCCCTCTCTGCAAGGCGTAATACACAGTAGACCAGACACACACACGGGAGACGCTCGAGATTGTGGTTGAGGTAAAACGGTGTGTGCTTTGGAGAGGTTTCTAAAATTATCAGCAGAAACTTCTCTTCTGCACATGTGTCTGTGCTCATGTGTTGGAGGGTTTGCATTTTCAGGAATTTTGGCACCTCCAAATTTCTTTTTCCAATCTTTCCGTCCTATCACTCTAGTTTCCCTATTTTCTCTTTGATTTGTTGCTGGCCTAGTTGATATAGCTATCACCTAAAAGCAAAGAAAGCAGCCCCCCCTTTCATCTGCTCTCTTCTTTACATTTTCCTGGCAAATGCTAAATAGCCGTACTGTGCACACAAAGAAGAACAGAACAATATCAAGCATTATTCAGTCCCCTCTTTTGTTGCCTCAATTCCATTCTGAAGTGTCTATTAAAGGAGTCGTGGCCTTTTTGTCGCCTCTGTGCCAGACTACACAGGAGAGGGAAAAAGAGGGAGGGGGGGGGGGGAGGAAAAGAGCAATGCATAATCTCCTATGTATGACAGATAAAGGGAGAGAATATTGCCATCTTTCCGCTCTGCTCTCCACATCTCCTAATCGCTTTTCCGACGTTTCAATCTGCCAAGGCCCTAATGAAAATATGATGAGGCGGATCTATGGTCCTCGGGGACGGATGGAGGGATGGGAGGGGAGAGGAGGTGAGGGAGGGGATGGAACGAGGGATGGCTGCAGAGGGAGGATGAAGGGAGAGAAAATACACTCTGTCCTTATTTCTGGGCTCCGTCGGGGATACATAGTTCTTGGAGCTTTCTATTTAGATGTTGCTGCTGCCGGAGTGTGCCTCTCTCTCTTCTGTCTCTCTCTTTATCTCTGCCATCCTCATTTTCCTTCTGTGTGTGTGTATATATATATATATATATATATATATATATATATATATATATATATATATATATATATATATATATATATATATATATATGTGTGTGTGTGTGTGTGTGTGTGTGTGTGTGTGTGTGTGTGTGTGTGTGTGTAACCAGGATAATGTGTTTATTTATTTTTTTGTTTATACCCTCTTTTTCTCATTTGAACTCCCACCGGCTGCCTCTACCGCCGTGTGCCTTCCAAGAAAGATGTAACTTCTTCTTAATCATTCTAATGCTCCCTGTTTTACCCCCACTTTTTTTTTTGGACTGTACACGCCTGTCTCTTTTTTCTGTAAATCCTACAGCCGTGCACAAAATGTGTGTATATTTGCGTAGCTTTTTTTCCCAGGCACTTTTTTTTAAATGTTTCTGTGCTGTTTCCCCTCTCTGTCAGATGGGGATGATGACCCTGCAGGGCTGTCCTGGGTGCCTTCCTCGCCTTCCAGCAAGGATGTGGCTTCGCCCTCGCAGATGCCCGATGGCTGCTGCGACCTCGGCATGGCCACTGGCGGCGAGGAGGAAGGAGGCGCTGGTCTGCCGTACCCCTGCCAGTTCTGTGACAAGTCCTTCAGGTATTAAACTCAGTTTAACCCTTTGCTTCCCCAAGATGCTGCAGGTTCCATCTCGGTGCACACGCTGCATTGTAGACAATGACACTAATGAACATTTGGCTGTTCAGTCACATCCCCTTACCATGAATATCAATTTGTACATGAATAAATGGCATTCTCAATATTACCATGGCAACATGGACCACTGAGGCAAAAAGTGAAAGGAATGAGGTGAATACATTTCTCACTAACCTCTCCAGGAACTAACTCAAGACCCACTTTAAGAACAGCTGTCACAAACACCATGAAGTCATCATAATCCTCTATATTACTTCTTGTACATACCTGTATTCTTTATTTCCTTTCTTTTTACTGAACAGATGTGTACAGTGATATTAGTAATAGTTTCAACTATAACGATACTAAAGATGACCCGGTTACAAGTATCAGGGAATGACATGCAGCTGAACCTAGCAGAAGCCGTGTAATCTTTTAGATCATTTTTTTTGTTGATTTTATTAGAAATTACTTACTACTTAGGATATAGTGGTCATGGTGTTTTATTTTGTCTAGTCTCACATTGCCAGACCTTCCTCCACAGCGCTCCAGAGGAGGGTCTGGCTCGTCCACACAGCATTCTGGGATGAGAGAAAGATTGTGCGCTGATTTATTGGCATTTCTTTAAACCAATCACAATCGTCATGGGCGGAGCTAAGCACCGGACAGAGCCACGGTGCCTCTGCAAAATAGCCTCAGGAAGGAACTTGTTTTGAACTTGTTTTGGTGGAACGTGTGTACGTTCAAAAGTAGTTTTAGTCGTGCAACAGAAAACTCAGATTGGACAGATAGTCTAGCTAGCTGTCTGGATTTACCCTGCAGAGATCTGAGGAGCAGTTAACCATAGTCCTCAGAAATCCACCAGAGTTTAAAATTCCAACACAGAGAAAGCAGAAGGTAACGGACGTGCGGTCATAAAGAGTGATATCCGGCGGCAATCCCGGAAGTGAAACGTCGTGGATATAGACTATATTTTGTCAATCCACTTTTTTAAACTTGAAAATGCCAAAAGGTGATCATGTGTTGCCATGAGCCTTTGTGAATGACTTTGTTCATCCTGATTGTTGACAGCCGGCTGAGCTACCTGAAGCGTCATGAGCAGATCCACAGCGACAAGTTGCCTTTCAAGTGCACCTTCTGCAGCCGTCTGTTTAAACACAAGAGGAGCAGAGACCGCCATGTCAAACTCCACACAGGTAGATAACACGTCTTCCAGGCCTACATTGGCATGTTAGGACCTAATGGCTATCAGATCCGCAGTCATTTAATAAACATGTTAAGGGGTGGTTCAGAATTTTGGACATAGGACCTCATTTCCAAGTTAGCCAGTGTGTTATTTATCAGTGGAGACCAGTCCTTCTAGTTGCAGAGTTCGCTGGTGCTAGGCTAGCGCAAGTCAACAGTTAAGGCTAGCCTGCCACTAAAAACTTAGTCTCAGCCACTCCACAGTACACCCGAGGCAAATAGCAGGCTAGCATAAACCATTGACTTGCGCTAGTCTAGCACCAGCGAACTCTGCAACTAGAAGGACTGGATGAGAAGTGTTGAAAACTGTCTCCACTGATAAATAACACACTGGCTAACTCGGAAATTAGGTCCTATGTCCAAAATTCTGAACCACCCCTTTAATTAAATAAAGGGAAACACCAAAATGAGTTGAGTTAGATTTTCACTCAACAGTGGCAACAGGTGTTCTGGCTGTCAGTGTTTTGAGGTCTACAATATAATGGGGTTCTTTTTCCTGTAGAAATGATCTCTCATAAATATCTTAATTGATACAGGAGATAAGAAGTATAGTTGTCAGGAGTGTGAAGCTGCGTTCTCCCGCTCTGATCACCTAAAGATCCATCTGAAGACCCACAGGTAACTGCTTTCTGTCCCGTTGATTGAAATGTCCATCCGACGTTCATTATTTCTACTCCATTATTCCAGAGTTTTATTCAACTCTACCAATTTAGAGCTTAAAAATTGCTTTTGATTCATAATTGATTATTTCTGAGTCTGATTTTTGACAGTTTTTTTTTTATTCCCACCTCCAGCTCCAGCAAACCGTTTAAGTGCAGTGTGTGTAAGCGTGGCTTCTCCTCCACCTCATCATTGCAGAGCCACATGCAGGTAAACACCTGTTATATTTAACTGTTTAAATGCCATGATATTCTTTATAGTACTGCTCATGTGCTTAGCGTTCCCATTGTCGCTAATGCAATTTCCAATAAGTTACAATGGCAAATAATCAAAACAAGAAAGTGACACAATTATTAAATTTTTATTTTAATATCATTTATATAAAATCATTTATATAAAATATATATTATATCATTTATAAAATATATATATATATATATATATATATATATATATATATATATATATATATTATTTTAACTACTACATGCATTGAGCGTAGTAAAAGCAGGAGGACCTAGTTTATTGTCATCACATGAAAATCTTTTGACAGAATATTTTACAACCCATGCTCCTTTAAATCTGGTCTACTTTCTAAATCTGGCAGGCTCACCGCAAGAACCGAGAGCACCTTGCACTGAGGAGTGAGAGGGATGGAGGGAAGAAGGGAGCCGGAGGCGATGTTGACCTGGAGCAGGACCTGTATATGTGTGATTACTGCGAGGAGACGTTCAGCCAGACGGACGAGCTAGAGAAACACGTCTTGACCAGACACCCCCAGCTGTCTGACCGAGCCGACTTGCAATGCATCCACTGTCCTGAGATCTTCCTAGACGAGGCTTCCCTCCTCACACATATTGAAACACAGCATGCCAACCGCAAACACAAGTACTACAGAGCTAC
>CM042320.1:37091988-37106988 GCA_023566125.1 Zingel zingel | reverse complement strand
ATGTTCATACTTTCCGTGTATATTCTCTCTCTGCAGGTGACCCACAGTAAGAGCCTGGACACAGGTACCTGTCGAATCTGTAAGATGCCCCTGCAGAGTGAGGAGGAGTTTATAGAGCATTGCCAGATGCACCCCGACCTCCGCAACTCCCTCACCGGCTTCCGCTGCGTGGTCTGCATGCAGACCGTCACCTCCACCCTGGAGCTGAAGATCCATGGCACCTTCCACATGCAGAAGCTCTCCACTGGTTCTGCACTCGGAGGCGCTGGAGGAGGAGGTGGGAATGGAGGAATAGGCGGAGGGAACGGTTCAGCCTCTTCATCCCCTAACGGGCAGCTGCAGCAGCACAAGTTGTATAAATGCGCCTTCTGCCTAAAAGAGTTCAAGAACAAAGGGGAGCTGGTGAAGCTGGATGTTAACGGTCTGCCTTATGGCCTCTGTGCCGGCTGCATGAGCAGGTGAGTAGCCAACTTATCGAGTTTTTTTGCGATTGTTGTGTGGCAAAAATCCTTGATTATGCGGCACGTTTTCTTAAAAAAATGCGATGGAATAGGCGGGATATTTATGCAATTTTATGCGATGATATTGCGGGAACTTGCAAAAACTGCTGTGTCATCATGGCTTCATCGCGGGGTTTTCGATGATGTTCACGTCGCGTAATTACGTCACTTCATAACGTTCCCGCGGCAACAGGGGGAAATGGCTGCTCTTCTTTGAAGTAAACGCAACATTTTTCAACTTTCTGCTAAGATATATGTGACTTTTTTTGCAACAAATGCGGGGATTATGAAATCATGCAAGCCCCCGCATATTTTGCGAGGAAATCAGCAATTTATGCGGCGAAAGTATGGCGTATTTGAAAAAATGTGGCCCCCACGTAAATGTGCGGACTTTGGCTGATTCGCATTGAATTATGCGATCGCATAATCACGTTTTTCTGGAGGGATTGGGTATAGACATAAGTCAACAATACATACTGTAACTTAATCAATTGTTAACCAACAGTAGCTGATAAGTACACTATAAGAGAATTATAAGAATCATGAACATGATTAATTCCCTCTCAGACATCTAACACCCAATATTGCATACTTGGATACTTGGAAGCTTGGATTTGGGTGCATTGCTTGCTTGCTGCCCCTTTTCCAGCTACTGGAGCCTTAAGGGGTAGGAAGCCTGTGTTGATCTGAGATGGGACAAGCCAAAGCTTTGTTTAGCAGAAGTTTTTTGATCACTGAAATCATCTAAAAGAAATCAAATGTCCAATCAAATCAGGGGTACGAACGGCCAGAGCCCCAACCAGGGAGGAGCTGCCACGCCTGGGGACACGCAGGGAGAGAAGGCCATGGCCGGGCTGAGGTGTCCGGAGTGTGGAGTGAAGTTTGAAAGCGTGGAGGACTTAGAGAGTCATGTCCAGACAGATCACCCTGAGGTCAGCCCTGAAACCAGTGCAGCAGGAAAGAAGGCTGAGGCGTCACCTGCACCCAAGGTGAGACAGGATAGACTGAGATGAGACTTTTGTGCAAATTGTTGATGAAACTTTCTTCTTAAACCAGGTCTTTGCCTTTCACTAAAGTGAGGAGGGAGTTTGGTAATGTTAAAAAGTATCTGCTCAAACACTGAAAACTAGAATCAGGTTTACATCTTACATGTTAAGATCTCTATTGTGCTCCTTAAAAGCAGCAAGGCCCACACCATCCACCAGATACGTTTGAACAATTTATGAATGAAAGATGATTGGTGTGTGCGAGGCGTAAAGTTGCTTGTTAGTTATTTGTTTGCCGACTGCGTTATGGGTAAGCTTTGGTAGGGAATCCCCCGTAGCACCCAGGCCCGACAGTCCCCCTTAAAACATTACACAATGCAATTGTGGGCAGTACTGTATTTGAAATGCATGTTAATAAGAAAAAGAATATCAAAAGTAGCATTTAACAGAGGGAAATATTTTCAGGAGTGAAGGAGACTCCACAATCCTGCTGAAGTGTATGTTTGCATGAGTCGTGTGTGGGAAGTGTTGGTGCGTGCTGCTGCTTTTGTGTCTGTAGCTTGCATACATGTGCCTGTGTGTATGTCGGTGTGTGTCAGCTGAGCCCCACTGGGTCCTGCGGCTGGGGCGTGCTGAGGCATTGTGTGAGCTGTTCGCTCTACTTGATATTGACAGTCAGGCTCCCCGGGACTTGCCGCGTGTCTGTGTGTGTGAGAGTGTGTACTTGCAAGTGTGTGTGTGTGTGTGTGTGTGTGTGTGTGTGTGTGAATGAGAAGCAGTTCCCAGGGACCCTCTGTCTTACCTGCACCTTTGTTTCTGCTTAGTCTAACAGCACAAAGCAGACAAAATAGGATTTGTGTGTGTGTGTGTGTGTGTGTGTGTGTGTGTGTGTGTGTGTGTGTGTGTGTGTGTGTGTGTGTGTGTGTGTGTGTGTGTGTGTGTGTGTGTGTGTGTGTGTGTGTGTGTGTGTGCCACAGGCTGAAGCAGCAGAGAGATAGTGGAAGTGGGGCCTTTGTGTATTTTGTACGTGTTTGTGCATGAGTGATTGCTGTGTGCTATGAATGGATAAGCAGAGCCTCTGCTTCTCTCTCTCTTTGTTTCTGTGTCTCTCACCCTTGTTTCTCTGCCTCTTTCTGGATCACTTTCTTTCTCTCGTGTCCTCTTTTCTTTGACACTTGTTCCCTCTGTTTCTGTTTCATTGCCTCTTCCCTTAATCTTTCTCCTGTTCACGCCCTCCCTTATTAATTTCGGTCTCTTCCACTGCAGAGGTGTGTGTGTGTGTGTGTGTGTGTGTGTGTGTGTGTGTGTGTGTGTGTGTGTGTGTGTGTGTGTGTGTGTGTGTGTGTGTGTGTGTGTGTGTGTGTGTGTGTGTGTGTGTGTGTGTGTGTGTGTGTGTGTGTGTGTGTGTGTGTGCGATCGTTCGTGCGTGCGTGCGTATACTTCGTCTTTCTTTCACAAAGTCTCCAAAGACTTGGACTTTCATTGTTGCTTGATTAGAGTGAGACTTTGTGGGGTTCACATGTCTTGCATGTTGAGGGTTGAGAGCAAAAAAAGAAACAGGGCAATTTAATAACAAAATGTCTTTTAATTGTTTTTTTTTTTAAAGATTTTCTTATCCTTGACTTTTTTTACTAACCATCACTACAAAATGTATACCCTTTTCAATATTGTGCCATTCTTGAGAGGGTTTATTTTCTTTGTATTTATAGCTAAATTATTACTATGATTAAATACAATGTGCCGATCAACAAAATAAATCATGAAGAGCTTTCCATTTGTTTATGAAACTTTTTTTTCACAAAATATCATGCTTCTTTCAAACTCAATCTTCTATTAAACATGATATATTGGTGTATTTTAGATACTGAAATAACTATAATGTTATTTTTCTGTGCGTTTTCAACTTTTATTTGACATGAAAGAAAATATTCCTCTGTTTCTGTTATCTTTATCTTCCAGAAAAAGACCTACCAGTGTATTAAATGCCAAATGACGTTTGAGACGGAAAGGGAGATCCAGATTCATGTCGCTAATCACATGATCGGTGAGTCAGGCGCAGCTCTTCCACTTTGTGTTCTACTCTTCAGTGTTTGTGTGAGTGAGTGTGTGTCTGTGTTGATATTGCATTTTGGGTACTGTGACTGTCTCCTTGTTTTTTTTTCTATTGGTTTAACACCATGACCATTGCAATTGTGTTCTCCCCTCACACCTTTTAATATAAACACTAGCAGATACAGCAGCTAGCCAGAGCAACACACACACAGACACACATGCACACACATGCACACACACACACACACACACACACACACACACACACACACACACACACACACACACACACACACACACACACACACACACAAACACAGAGGTGGGAGACAGAGAGCTCTTTTTGACTTGTGAGCTGCCTGGACCAGCCACTTGGCTACAACTCCTGAGGGTTGGATTACTTGACTTAGAAAACACTCAACGTTAGAGATAAAACTTTATACGCCGCGTGTAAAACTAGAGACATCTTTCAGGAGCCACAGTGACCAGTTTCAGATATTCACTCCTAACATTAAACACCTGGCTAGTCACCACTCAGTGTGAGTGTTTATAGCTTGGCCTGGAAGTCCACGTAGTATGTGATGCTCTGATGCTGCTGCAGGTGTGGTGAGTTAACACTGAGGAAGAGACGACGTTATCCATGATTTTATACACTGTATAATTTCAGTAGATAAAACCGTGTAACATGTAGCACTGTTGTATTTTGGCTATCACTATTGTACTGGGTTTTAAGGAGTGAGGTTGTAAGAGTATATAGACACATTTTGTATAACTTTACATTTTTACAGAAGTATTAGCCGCTCAAAGTTAAATTCAGTATTTGCATTTGTGCTCAAAGGCTACAGAAGTGTAATGCTTCATCATTTTGGTCCCATTAGCGGGCTCATGAAAGGTGTTACAAAATTGTTGGTGAGTTCAGCTATTATAGGTAGAGTGTGTTTAACTAGAAACTTGTGTTTAACTAAAAACTACCTTTGTAGTTTAGAGTGTTCTTTTATGAGCTTCCCCTGTGGCAGTGTTCTCAGTTCGCTGCTATTTGCTGCCTTAGCATCTCTGTCGTCATGGAGATTAACGAGGTGGACCTGCGAGTTGTTCTGAGCAACAAATGCTGCGTGTGTGTGTGTGTGTGTGTGTGTGTGTGTGTGTGTGTGTGTGTGTGTGTGTGTGTGTGTGTGTGTGTGTGTGTGTGTGTGTGTGTGCGTGCGTGTGAATGCTGACATCGCTCTGAGTCATCTAGTAATGTCTGGAGATGTTAGAGGAGAGAGTTGAAACAGAAGTACAGCTGGAGTAACTTTTACTTCTTTTCCCCCATGGTACACACACACACACACACACACACTCTGTCTCACACACACAATCACAGATGCGCAAAAACACGAACACGCTCTCCTACACATGCACACATAAAGGAACACGCACTAAGTAGGGCTGGGTGATATGGAGAAAATCAAAGTGGGTAAAGGCAAATAATAGAACACTCTGGTAAGTTCAGAAAGTATTCAGCCTGTAAAACCAGGAAAAGACAACGCGTATTACATATTATATATACATATACATATATATATATATACGTCCAAAATCTCAGGCGAAATCCAGTCCGATATATCAATATATTGCCCAGCCCTAAATGGAAGTATAGTTTCTACCTTCTTTTGTCTTTTACCTAACCTCTTCACTGCATTACTGAAGCAACTCCCATTTCATTATTTCCGTTTTTGTCATCCTTTTGTCCTCCGGTCCTTTTTGCTTATGTCTTTTCCTCCCTTTTCCTACACACACACTCACACACAAATATGCCACACAGTGGTGGCACGTTTGGGTTAATTAACGTGCTAATTGTGTGAAAACCTAGCACAGATTAATTATGAAATTGATGTGGATTATTTCTAAGAGCTTGCCCAGTTCCTATTATTACATTTCCTACAACGCTACCCACCCCCATCCTAAGAAAAAGCAGTTACTCGTGGCCGGGTTAGCTCAGTTGGTAGAGCAGGCGCACATATACAATGAGGAAAATAAGAATTTGAACACCCTGCTATTTTGCAGGTTCTCCCACTTGGAAATCATGGAGGGGTCTGAAATTGTCATCGTACAATTTTGACTCTAGTGTCTTTGGACAGCTCTTTGGTCTTGGCCATGTTAGTAGTTGGATTCTTACTGATTGTATGGGGTGGACAGGTGTCTTTATGCAGCTAACGACCTCAAACAAGTGCATCTAATTTAGGATAATAAATGGAGTGGAGGTGGACATTTTAAAGGCAGACTAACAGGTCTTTGAGGGTCAGAATTCTAGCTGATAGACAGGTGTTCAAATACTTATTTGCAGCTGTATCATACAAATAAATAGTTAAAAATCATACATTGTGATTTCTGGATTTTTGTTTTTAGATTATGTCTCTCACAGTGGACATGCACCTACGATGACAATTTCAGACCCCTCCATGATTTCCAAGTGGGAGAACTTGCAAAATAGCAGGGTGTTCAAATACTTATTTTCCTCACTGTATCTAGGTTTACTCCTCGATCATCTTCATCTGTTCTGTGGAAATAAAGGCCTAAAAATGGCCAAAAAATAATCTTGAAAAAAAGAAGAAGCAGCAGATACTCAAAAGAAAGATCTTTGGTATATGTTTTTGGTGGTGCCAAAACTACGAGATCAAAAGTAGGATGGTAATTTCTCCGTCATCTTTCATTTTCTCGCCTTCACTGTAGTTCTTTCATTTTCTTGAGCTCTGTTCTCTCCTTGCTTTAATATGTGTCTTGTGTAATCAGGTGACAAGTGCAAAATCATGAATAAAAGCTCCGAAGTTTAATTCTTCCGTTAAGCAGTATTCCATTTTCCTATTGATTAATTCAAATGCAATTGTTGTCAGCTGGTAGACAACATTTGGATCTAGCGTATCTGGTCTTAACAGAGGCACAATATGTGATGGTGTGAAAGTGTTACCTTGTCAAATTCTTCTGTTTTTTTCATTCACTTCTCTTCATCACCTTAATCCTCTTTTTTTCATTTATGACAACCCCCATTATCACTTTTGGAAAGGTGTCATCAGGACACACATGCATGTTTTATCATCAGCTCTCACATTCAATAACTACCACTGGCAGGTGTGCTTGTGTCACTTCTGATATTCTCACATGGTTCAGTGAAAGACCCTAAGGCATTAGACTACCTCTCAGCCTGTCTGCCTGTTTGTGTGCCGCTGAAAAATGTGCATGAAGAAGAAAATGTAAAATAACATTAAATGTGAAGAAGTCTGCCTCCCATCCAGTCAGTGACCACGACGCGTTTCGACTGCTTGAGGGAGCAGAGAGGAGGGACTTTGGCTTATCGAGGCCAGTATTGTGACTGTCACATTGCTCCATGGGTAATACATGGTGCACCCTACGGTCCTGTTAATTACGCTGTCAGGTCAGGAAGAGACAGAGAGACAACATTCAAGCAGGTAAAGGAAGAGAGGGTCAAAGTGAGAAGTCTAGAGAGGAATCCATAGCGCTGAGGAGGAATCATCACAAGTATCACTGCTCCACAGTTAGGTGAAGTTAGTTTTTTTTACCAAAACATATTTACTAATTGCCTTTCATTTGTTTCAAAGGCAAGTAGTATTACACTGAAAGCCTGATGATATATTCAAACAATTTTTTCTAACCTGCCATTAGCTGTTATTTTTTTAAAGTGTCTGCAAAGGACAAAGGGATTCTTTGGTGTCTTTTCAGCAGAACATTTTCAAAAGTAGAGAAAGATTGGACCTTTTGAGAAATGAGTGAGAAACATGAATTCTTTTTTTCTCAGGAAACAAATAATGATGGCAGTGGATTTCAGGAGACATGTATTCTGGTCCAGTGTTGGTGCAAATATTGGTCAATAAAGAAGGAGCACATTATTATGGTTGTAGAGAGGAAGTTGCTCATTAGGTGACAGAACAAAGAAGTAGAACTGAAAGTCTGCACCACACACATGCTTAAGACTCTCCATTTAAAGAAGAGACCCTAAAAATGCCACTGGTTTTCAGCCCAGTTTCGGCTTTACTGTGATGGTGAAGTCACAGCCAGTGTGTTTTCCCGCTAGCCCTGGCTCTAACACAACACACAATTTAATTAAAGCACCATGTGGTCAATGCTCTGCTCTAGAGGCAGATACACGGAGAGAGGAAGAGACTGAGGAAAGGGAGACAAGATGGGAGGGAAAAAGAAATTATGCAAAAGGTTAAAGGGGCACAAAGAAATTAACAGTTGAGTATTGTCCCTCTTGGCTTGTTGCCCATTTTGGCAGATTCTGAATGTATTATAGGGCTTTACAAGGTGTTGTCATGTAAAGGCAGGCAGCACTCAGCTGTAGGCGGTCTCTACTATGTGCACTTATGTGTAAAGCGTTGTGCTTGTGTTCAGTTAATGATGATGGATGTGAAGCAAAGTAGCTACTGCAACTAGCTAGCTTATGTGTATAGATCTCCAGTGTTGATTTGTTTGTGTGTGTCACATTTCAATGTGATGGTTAAACTGAATACAATGAGAGAAACTCCTAACAGGTGTCCAGCTGTTTCTCTTAAAGCCCCAAATGTACACATAATTATCACCTAGTCACCAGAGTTAGGGTTACAAGATTTACCCCTGAAATACCCAGAATGCACCAAATTGTGACATCAACGCCCTAGCACTATAGAAAGATAAACTCATATTAAGGATTGGGTACCGAACTCTGTACTTTTTTCAGTACTACCGAGTAGCGATTCACGTTAAATCAAACGGTGCCAAATTTCGGTTGCTGAGAGTGTGTAAGCCTATCTGTTCTTCCTGTGTGTTGACAGAGAGCGGGGCTCCGAGACACACACACACACACACACACACACACACACACACACACACACACACACACACACACACACATGCAGAGGTGCTGACCGAGCAAAATTATGTCTCCTCGGCAGTTTGGTTTAAGTCACAGTGAGTCACGGCAATGTCGGTAAAGCGGTTGCAAGTGTGGTTATACTTTTTAAAACTCCACACAGACACTGTTTGTTGCAATATACTGTAATATAATGGCGAGCCGAAAGTGGTCACGGTGCAGTTACAAAGGCAGGCACAACAGGGTTCTCTATGCCCTGGTGACTGACTGACAAGCTGGAGCTTGTTGTGCAAGGCAACTTTATTTCTACAGCACATTTCAGCAACTCGTGATTCAGAGTAGTTTACATAAAACATGAAAGAACAGTTAAAAAGAGATAAATAAAATAATATACAAATACAAGAATAAAAGTTCCAGTGCATGGCAGAACCATATTGGTTTTGAACACTCAATAATGTTAGTACACTGCTAGTGCCCACACTTGGTAACACACACACACACACACACACACACACACACACACACACACACACACACACACACACACACACACACACACACACACACACACACAAAGCCTAAGTCCATCTCCCACACACTGAGGAGAGAAAGATAGAGAGAGAAATAGGGTTATACATTTTTGCCTTGGGTACCAGCTTTCCATTTGAGAATTGTTTTGGTGCTTTTGTGTGTGAGACAAAAGCCTAAGGGTGAGTGCTATACACATCCTGTATGTGCCTTTAATACAGTTTAATATGTATGTACAAATGTAATTGAAAAAAAATCCAGAAATTATAACTTATGCATTTTATTAATTACACCAGTTTTTTTTTTTTTTTTTAACTATTATCAGTGAATAGTTAGCAGTCAGCCTTTCCTCTACTCCTGTGTGTGTGTGTGTGTGTGTGTGTGTGTGTGTGTGTGTGTGTGTGTGTGTGTGTGTGTGTGTGTGTGTGTGTGTGTGTGTGTGTGTGTGTGTGTGTGTGTGTGTGTGTGTGTGTGTGTGTGTGTGTGTGTGTGTGTGTGTGTGTGTGTGTGTGTGTGTGTGTGTGAGAATTTGTTGCTATGAGACATAGAAGAACCCTGTCTATCCAGGTTTTCTATCATGTCTGTGCGCATTTGTGTGTGGGTTGGGGGCATGCATATCCCACCTGTGGGTTTGTGTGTGTGTGTGTGTGTGGGTGGGTGGGTGGGTGTGTGTCGGTGTATATAATTACAGAGCTGTGTGTAGTCGGTTTTTCTAGGCCCCGACACTGCTGAGCAGGTGGGAAGGGGAGGGAGAGCTTGGAGAAGTGGAGATGAGAAGAGAATGTAGAAAGTATTTATTTGTGTTTTTGGCTGGGCACACTGGGGGGGGGGTTAGTGCAGAGATGAGAGACGACAGTAACAAAAGAAAGAGGCAGAGCCGAGGGTGGTGGAGGGCGCCACTAAAAAAAGAGGGATGACAGGAAACTTCAGGGTTCTCATCTGCCCAGTCAGATCAGCTAATTTTGACAAAAGAAAAACTGCACACGCTAATGTCTGTGTATCTGTGGCCCAATTAAATCACCTGTACCATCCAAATGTATATCTTTTGCTCTATATCATCCTCACCTAGACTTGGCATGATCATATAGGAATGCAGTAGTTCCCTATATTTTAATGTGCGGTTTAGTTTTTTTAGCATGCCTCCTTTGTTTTTTCTTTGTAAAATTTCTGCCACCTCCTCTCATTGTATGTATATGTGTAGTTGTTTGTGTGTGTATGTGTGTGTTTCTCGTTTATCTGTGTTTTTATTTTTTTTTGCCTTCCAGGCAGCGCTGCCTGGAAGGCACTAGGATTAGGCACTGGTTATGGTTAGGGTTAGGTGCCTTGAAGTCAACGGTCGCAGTGCTGCCTTGAAGTCAATTAGGCAATGGTTATAGTTATGTTTAGGGTTAGGTGCCTTGGAGGCAGCAGTCACAGCGCTGCCTGGAAGGAGCCGTTGGGGGCAGAAAACACCATCGAGCACATTTCTTCTTGGACCACACCGCAGCGATTTTTGGCAGGCTTTATTTTTTTCTGCTGTGAAGCTGCACATCATGAAGAACTTTCTTCCCTGTGTGATAGTGTGAAGTAAAGACAGAATTCGGTGTGTGTGTGTGTGTGTGTGTGTGTGTGTGTGTGTGTGTGTGTGTGTGTGTGTGTGTGTGTGTGTGTGTGTGAATACAGTATGTTGTCCAGTTTGGCCTGTATGCAATCAAAAGGCAGCTTCCACCCCCAATACTCGTTCGTACCTGTCCCTGTTGTGATGTTGAATGTAGATCAGGTTTAACACTTGCAGTCATGTAATGGCACAAAAAAGCAAGTAAACTATGACATCCAGCTTGTAGTTTTAAAGCAAACCACAAATATAAACACTAATCTGTTACACCTTTAAATTATACCAATTAGGGCTGGGCTCTATGGAGAAAATCAAATATCACGATATTGTTGACCAAATACCTCGATATCGATACCGCAACGATATTGTAGGGTTGACTATTGGTGCTTTAACAAAATATTTACACAATGAGATTTTTGATAAATAATCACCAATAATGTGGATATAATGACTAAGTGGGTAAAGGCAAATAATAGAACAGTTACAGTCTGGTAAGTTCAGAAAATGACATAACCTTACTGTAATGCAGCCTTTAAAACCAGGAAAACACAACACTTATGCCATATTAGGTTATCCAAAATCTAAGACAATATCTAGTCTCATATCACGATATCGATATAATATCAATATATTGCCCACCTCTAATACCAATGCAAGATGATAAAGAAATCCTGACTGGAACACTTTAATTACTTAAGGGGTGACCAATGAGAATGTGCTCACTTTGCAAAGGTGTCCTGCTTCTGAAAGTCTACAACTCAAAATGGAGTCTTTGTGAGGAACACACACACACACACACACACACACACACACACACACACACACACACACACACACACACACACACACACACACATATCCCTAAATAAGGTCCTTGACAGCATGTTCTGAGGGTTGCATGCAGCCACTAATGCTTTACTAATCACCTTAGTCTAGATTTCACAGCATGAGACCTCACTTCTCAAACACATGTAGACACACACACACACACTCGCTAACTTTCTCTCTCTCACACACACACACACACACACACACACACACACACACACACACACACACACACACACACACACACACACACCCCCAAACGGACTTAATATGTGTGTCTTCACCAAACGCATGCTGCGTGTGCGCACAAAGAGCCACACACAGCATGCTATCTCCCCTTTCCATTGGCCAATCTCCAATTAGCATACTGACTGTAGCCCTTACTTTGATCTGACACTATGCACCGTTCTCTCTCTCTCTCTCTCTCTCTCTCTCTCTCTCTCTCTCTCTCTCGCTCTCTCTTTTAATACTTTTGGTTAAATGTCCTGCCCCAATCATCACTTCCCTTCCCTCTTTCACAAACTCCCCTCTCTCTTTTTGTTTTCCTCCTTTCTGTCCATCACAAAGAAGTCGGCTTTACGTCTTAATTATACGTCTGCGTCAAGGTGTCACCCTAGTTATGCCTTAGCTGCTGAGAGTGTGGGAAGTATTCTACAGTTTTAGGCCATGCCAGCACCACAGAACTAAACAGTAATGTTATGTCATTCAAGAAATAGGTTTACATTTTCTGACTTTCACTTTGTGACGTGGTATTAATTAAAGGTTGCAAAGAAAGGCTTTTTACCAGCTCTTGTCAGACAAAAGTTTTCTACGATACAATTGAGGGGAAATGGCTCTTCTAACCCGTTCATGTTGTGTTCACTATCAAGTTATAAATCAACTTGTTGCCATCCCCACTCACACCACATTCACACTACGTATTACTAACCCTGCCCATTCTCTCCTCCGCTCTCCCCCCCACCTGCCTATTGGATGGCCCGTAGAAGAGCCCACCTGTCGGCCAGGTTTGTCCCCTTTCTGTCTCCTTAGCTCGCACTATGAGCAAGGCAGCATTGTGCTGTCTCACTGCCTGCCCATCAGCATTTCATTCTCCTGATTTTTTTTAAATATCTATGTATACATATAAATATATAGATTAGTATTCAGTATGCATTAGCTTTGATTCTTTTATTATTGAACACAAGATATTGGCAAATCCCATGTTGTCAGCAACTATGTGCAAAAGCCACATTGCATGATGTGGAGGAACGTGGAAACAGCTTAACTCACGCTAAAAGTCACGCTATTTTCTCAGAAATCAATGTGCATAGTAAAAACACTATAAACTGTATTCAACTGTATCCCTTGGGAATGATTTTGAATTTGACACGTTTAAGCCGAATCTTTGCACAATTACCCCTCACCTCACCTCCTCATTCACCCCAATCCCTGCTGCTAGCTGCATGCTTCATTGTCCTTCCCACCACTTCACACACACAACACACACACACACACACACACACACACACACACACACACACACACACACACACACACACACACACAGATGCCTTGGAGGTATCGAGTGGCCACTCACCTGGATCTAAGTGCTCCCCGTGGAGTGTTGCGGCTAATGATGTGTCCTCAGCATGAGCTTTACTTACCTATTTACATCAATGCACTCTAATAGTGTTAGGTAGCCTTTCCTATTCAAATTCATACTTTTTAAACTGTGTTCTTGTTGGCCAGGTACATGCACACGGCCAGGGCCGGTATCAGTTCACTCTGAATATACCCTTTTGAAAATGCTGGAGCTGATATCTTTTTTTTTTTTCTTAAATGTCTCTGAAGGAAGTTAGGTACTTTAGACTAGTATCACAAGACTTTCACTTTTCAATGTCACCGTAGCAGACCAAAAACTGTGTGGAGTAAAGCATTAAATGAACTCCGTTCACTATAATTCTGTTCCTTGAGGTTGCACCGATCTGCCAGTTCAGAACAGTCATCCTGCATTCAGCCTGTCTATTAGCCTGCAGTCAAATCTGTGATGCGCTTGACTAGTAATGTTGCTCTGCTGTCTAAACAGCCGCCCCAAGGGCTGCTGTGTGTCTGTGCACACATCTTTCTGTGCCTCCTAGTGCCCCTCCAGTCCCTTCTCCCTTTCTTCCCCCCTTTTTCCTTTTTGACATGCACGCGCAGGCAAACACACACGCACACACACACGCACACACACACGCACACACACGCGCACACACACCTATCTTTATGTATGTGCATGTGGTAGTATGCAGGGTCTGGTGTGGTTACGTTGTGTCAGTGAAGACTTAATGAGGCGAATAAGAAGCTTTTAGAGTCAGTGGAGGTGGATAATGTGGTTGAGGGTTCACTCGTGTGTGTGTGTGTGTGTGTGTGTGTGTGTGTGTGTGTGTGTGTGTGAGTATGAGTCCTTGCCTCCGGCTAGCAACGTTGTTGTTCTCTTCTGCCCTGCTGCACCTGATATAATAAGCTACAGACTACTCTACAATCCGTGTTGTTGGTGTGTGATTGTGTCTGTACTGATGCTCTGGACTCACTTATCCGGAAACTGATGTCACAGCATAGTGTATTTCAGAAATATGAGCGTGAACAGGAGAATTTCAATATTTCCCTGAACCAAAAGTATGTTGAAGTCGACAGCTTGTCAAACGGTCTGAAAAAAAACGCTATGAAGTACTGTCGGAGCACTGCTTATCCTGTCCCAGGCACAAGTGTCCTTTCTGAAAGAGTTTTTTTTTTTAGCTCCACAGGCGATGACATCTCCTCAGAGGAGTGTGTTTAACTCTCAACACATTAATCAGTTGGAGTTCTGTAAGGAAAATCGGAAATAGTAAAAGCTGTTTACACTGCCATACTTGTATTTAGCTTTATTGGCATGACATGGGAAGACATACTGTATGTGTAGCCGAAGCATAGAAGAGCAACGAAAAAGAAAACAATGGTCATTTTAATATAAGCTGGTGCTGTAAGAAAAAAAAGATCAACATTATTACATTTATACATTGCAGACACACTCATTTTAGAATTAATCTTCCAGGTCGACCATTTTACGGAAGCAGTGTTGAGGTATAAGTATTGGCTATACAGCACATAGCAGACAATTTAGTAAAGAATTGAAAGAAAATGTATTACATTAATTCTTTATTTATGTGTTACAAAATCAAATTAGATCAAAAAGTAGACAATCTCTATTTGAATGGCCACATGCTGAATCAAATGCAGAGTCTAGCACAAAGTCTGTAAAAACCTTCAGTTAATTCAATGCAATGTTTAGTTAATGGGAGTGAGGGGGGAAAAAAGGATTCAAAAGCAGATCTGTAAACATTTTTGACTGTGCAGAGTACCGAGCAGGATGTTGGTCTGCACTGTGATGGTATGAACATAGGAACAGATGACAGCACATCCCCCTCCTCTTGTCTTCCTTCCCTCCATCCTTCCCTACGTCCCTCCCATCCTCCCTCCCTCCCTCGCCACCTGGAGCCAGCGAGCCGTGACACCAGAGGGAGGGAGGGAGTGATGATGAAGGGACAAGGGATTAGAGAGAGAGAGAGAGAGAGAGAGAGAGAGAGAGAGAGAGAGAGAGAGAGAGAGAGAGAGAGAGAGAGAGAGAGAGAGAGAGAGAGAGAGAGAGAGAGAGAGAGAGAGAGCTAG
>CM042320.1:36956988-37089488 GCA_023566125.1 Zingel zingel | reverse complement strand
ACACTTGCCTGATGGATATTCCTCCCGGCTGCTACTGCACGATAGCGCAGTAGTATCCATCAGGCAAGTGTTATTTAAATTTACTTCTGGTGTAGTTACAAACTTTTTAATTCCTTGTTTTATAAGTACAGAAACTATTTGTACTACTGTAGATGTTTGGTATCATTCCAGGCATTATTAGTGGGGTTATTTACGAGATACAAACGTGGATCCATTAGCGCCTGCACTAAGCTAACCAGCTGATAACGCTAACTCGACCAACGTTATAACAAGAGGAAAAAGCTTATGGGGGGTTGTTTGGCTCGAGGTCAAGGTGCAAAGCAGCCTAGGGTGAAATTACTCCGAACCATCACTTTAAGTTCTGTCCATGTATATAAAGTATGTGAATACATAAACAGAGCGGACCAAACATAAAACAGTGTAAAGTCTATTAAAATGTATGCAGTATAAAATAGTATAACCATTATAAAAAGTAACACTGCTATATATGGAATAGGATGAATAATCAGAAACGGAAGAAAGCAGATTTGTGAGCGTGACGTAATGGGATAGAGGGGAACATAATGGAGTGAAAAAGGGACAGGCACACTAACGGCAGTAAAAAAGTGATACTGTACATCGCCAGAATGACACTATAGCAAGTGAGAGATGGAGATTTCGAGAAAACGAGCTGTTCACAGAAATAGTGGCGATTACAGATCAATTGAGTAGATTCATACTGACGGAAAGCAGTAGGAGGGGAAACAGACCGATGCAGGGGAAGAATGCGCAGAGGACATAGAGGGAAGAGGCGAAGGGAGAAAGAGACAACTGAATGCAGATCAATAGAGTGAAATGAAGTGAGAGTGTGGGTGTGGATGGGTGGATCAGGTTGAATAAAGCCAGAGAATGAGATATGGAAAGAGAGAGAGAGAGAGAGAGAGAGAGAGAGAGAGAGAGAGAGAGAGAGAGAGAGAGAGAGAGAGAGAGAGAGAGAGAGAGAGAGAGAGAGAGAGAGAGAGAGAGAGAGAGAGAGAGAGAGAGAGAGATTTCTAGCAGATTTTGGCTCACACTCAGTCCTCTTGCCGAGCAGCTGGACTTCATTAGTGGCTGGTGTTAATTACTGGGACTGTACACACACGCGTGCAGATAAGTGTGCTCGCACAGGCATGTGAAACACACACTGATAGATGCACACACACGTACGCGCACACTCACGCAGCCTGTGATTCAGGGTCACCTTGCTAGCCTTGTTTGAACCAGCAGAGAGAGGAGGAGATGGTGCCAGACAGACAGAAAAACTGTCCGCTGTGGGAGTTTTATATGTTGGTGTACGTTTATATGCAGCTGGTAGATGGACAGGTGACACTGGTTTACTCACTCAATGGTTGAACACAACAAGATGGGTGTAGCCACAGAGATCAGGAGAGAGCCAGAAATACGGCGATAATAGAGTAAATGATTATAGAGAATAGAGTGATGAAGGTGGTTGCCTTTGTTTTGAAATGGCTATGTGTAAACCTATGTGTAAACCGAGCCCTACGTATCCTGCTCTGCCTCTGAGAAAATGAAAGCTGAGATGGGCCGATCTGGAATCTCCTCCTTATGAGCTCATAAGGGGAAAGGTTACCTCCCCTTTCTCTGCTTTGCCCACCCAGAGAATTTGGCCCACTCATGAGAAAGAGAGACATTATGGCTTTCAAACGAGCAAAGTGGCAGTTGGTCAAGGCCACACCCCCTCCCTCCACCTTGCCCCCCCCACTCTCCTCCTCAATAGCATTTAAAGCTACAGACACAGAAATGACACATCCTAAGGAAAGCTCATTGTGGGACTGGCTCTAGTGGCTGGAATTCTGCACCAAGGCTGAATTTCGGAAAGAGACTTCAGATACAGTATTAGGGGACCACTAAGGCCTATATAAAGAGACTTCAGATACAGTATTAGGGGACCACTAGGGCCTATATAAAAGAGACTTCAGATACAGTATTAGGGGACCACTAAGGCCTATATAAAAGAGACTTCAGATACAGTATTAGGGTAACACTAAGGCCTATATAAAAGAGACTTCAGATACAGTATTAGGGGAACACTAAGGCCTATATAAAAGAGACTTCAGATACAGTATTAGGGGACCACTAGGGCCTATATAAAAGAGACTTCAGATACAGTATTAGGGGACCACTAAGGTCTATATAAAAGAGACTTCAGATACAGTATTAGGGGACCACTAAGGCCTATATAAAAGAGACTTCAGATACAGTATTAGGGGAACACTAAGGCCTATATAAAAGAGACTTCAGATACAGTATTAGGGGACCACTAGGGCCTATATAAAAGAGACTTCAGATACAGTATTAGGGGACCACTAAGGTTTATATAAAAGAGACTTCAGATACAGTATTACGGGACCACTAAGGCCTATATGAAAGAGACTTCAGATACAGTATTAGGGGACCACTAAGGTCTATATGAAAGACTTCAGATACAGAATTAGGGGACCACTAAGGCCTATATAAAAGAGACTTCAGATACAGTATTAGGGGACCACTAAGGTCTATATAAAGAGACTTCAGATACAGTATTAGGGGACCACTAAGGTCTATATAAAGAGACTTCAGATACAGTATTAGGGGACCACTAAGGTCTATATAAAGAGACTTCAGATACAGTATTAGGGGACCACTAAGGCCTATATAAAAGAGACTTCAGATACAGTATTAGGGGACCACTAAGGCCTATATAAAGAGACTTCAGATACAGTATTAGGGGACCACTAAGGCCTATATAAAGAGACTTCAGATACAGTATTAGGGGACCACTAAGGCCTATATAAAAGAGACTTCAGATACAGTATTAGGGGACCACTAAGGCCTATATAAAAGAGACTTCAGATACAGTATTAGGGGAACACTAAGGTCTATATAAAAGCATCCAAAGAGCACCATGTCATAGGACCTTTAATAAAATAAGATGTTTTGTTATAAATCAAACTACCCAACAATATACAGGTCTACAAGTCCAGCTGAAATGATTAGCTGATTAATCACTTAGCCGATTGACAGAACTGGTTTGATCGTTTCCAGTTTCTAAAATGTGAGGATTTTTTCTGCATTGAGTATTTTTACTTTTCACATTTACCTGATGATACTTACATACTTTTACTTAAAGTGCTCATATTATGCTTTTTGGCTTTTCCCCTTTCCATTATACAGTAGTGTTATATATCTTTTTGTGCACGTTATAGGTTTACAAAGTGAAAAAGCCCAAAGTCCTCCCCAAAGGCACTTACCATCTCCAACAGAAAACACTGTTCACAAACTGCTCCAAACAGCTCTGTTGTAGTCCAGCCTTTATTTCAGAGACAAACGTGGTCACTTTG
Source organism: Zingel zingel (assembly GCA_023566125.1). Taxonomy (NCBI): domain Eukaryota; kingdom Metazoa; phylum Chordata; class Actinopteri; order Perciformes; family Percidae; genus Zingel; species Zingel zingel. The sequence goes on along the minus strand of CM042320.1, from coordinate 37,086,129 downwards.
GAACACACGTTATAATGCTCGCCTAGCTGCTAGCGTGTCACGCCCTCAGACTAGCTAGCAGTACTTACTGCGCATGTGTGACTCCTAACAAAGATGGAACAGAAGTGAGATGTCTCACTCTGTAGCTAAAACAGAGAGCTCAACACACAGGGTGAAAAGAGGAGCTGCAGCAATGTGCAGTACAACAAAAATATGGTGTTTTTTGAAAATTAAACCATGTAAACCTATTCTGGTATAACCTCTAAATACAATTATGAACCTGAAAATGAGCATAATATGAGCACTTTAAACAAAAATGTCAATGCAGGACTTTTACTTGTAACAGAGTATTTGTACAGTGTGGTATTAGTACTTTTACTTAAGTAAAACATCTGAATACTTTTTCCACCATTGAAGGACTGTCTGGAACCCCTTCCCAGCTGCGCTGTTCATGATGCAGCTGTAAAAGTAAAGTACTGAATGACTCACTGCTACATTTATTAATGCTTTGAATTCTGAAGTAAACTCTGAAAGCTAGACTCATCTAAATGAGTCCACACAAGGCTGCTGTCACAGTATGACAGCTGATTTCCTGCTGTGTTCATGCCGACCAAACACATTCCATCAGAGCCGAGCATCTGAAACGCGGCTGAGACGAGAATCAGACCGGAGTACCAGCGTAGGTGACTCCAACAGCAACACTGTGAACGATTGAGTCAGTGCAATGCGAAATGTACAGGCCACATGGATGTGATCATCATTTTCTGGATTCCTGCTTCACTGTCATCTGGCTTTGAATACACAGATCATGTGCTTGGCACACATACTGTATGTTTGGGCCTGTTGCCAGTGGTGGTTCATTTACTGATCAAGTGGTTTTTGTTTCACAAGCTGCTGGGGTGACAGACGGGGATGAAACAAGACTTACAGTAGAATAGAAAACAAAATACTAATAATTTGGCCCAAAGACAAACAAAACAAGCCCATGTATGTTTTAGCTTGGTAAATCCAGACTTACACTGCCTGATTGATCACCGTGCTGAGTAGCAGTAAGCTCCACTTCTAGCTGTTTGATTCAGCGACGGACTAAAATCCTGTTTCAGTCCGACCGTAGAATCCATTACCTGGAGAGAAAGGGAAGATGGTTTAAAGACGAGCAACCGCACAGCATGAGGCGGGATGCAAAGCCATGCTGGTAGAGGTTGAAGGGTTTTCGTTGGCTCTTATTTACACGATAAAAGACAGGAGAAGGCAGGAGTGAGAGCGAGGAAGAGAGAAAGGTGGAAACAACGGTATACACGGTCGCTCTTATCTTTCGTCTCTAAACAGATGTCGACCAGGCTGTTCTGTTTATTGCAGTACAAAGGCCTTCTGACAAAAACACACACACACACACACAGCCATGCACACACATCATCCTGGACAAATCAATGCATTCTGGTTTCAGTAATTTCCCAAGGTGCATTGCCCCCTCCCCGACCCCTCACAAGGTGACAAAGCCAGCCACGGTGGAGAGAATGTCTTACTTTCTGCCCTCCTTTCTTAAATCTATCTTCCCTTGTTTACTTTTTTCGTTCCTTCATTGCTTTCAGCTTACGTGCTCTTATATATTCTGTATGTGCATTTACTGTACACACTATGCAACGTTCTGCTATACTGATAGATGGACAGCTCACAGCTCTGTGAGCGTGGCCGGGTTGGAAAAAGTCCTTAAAGGTCACAACACCGAATCTATTTGAATCGCAAAAAAAAATGAATCAGAGATGTGGACAGCGAAAGGATCTGGAACCAGGCATTTTTGTTTCACTTATTTAAATCACCAAAATAAGTGCTATTTTATTTTTGCCTTAACAGCATCCAAGACGCTGTACGTGATGCAATCAGTAACCTCCAAAGGCACTTATTTTGAACGGCTGAAGTCGTTGCAGTAGAACCAGCAATATGGGCTCCGTTCACTGACAGCCTGTGCCCGCACAATGTCCTACACAGCATAGAACAACTCACCTGCAGCGCTCCATCACGTGGGGATATGTTCTGTTTAAAGGCTTGTTAATCGGATGGCATATTGAAGGTTAGTAGATTGGACGCAAAGAGTTGGGCCGCAAACACCAAGTGAGCCCTCCTCTCCACCCACAGCATAACGATAATTACAGTCATTATGCTATTATTGTATTGTCATTTAATGTGTTTTAGGTAGAATAAGTCATTTTCTGAATTTGGCCACTTTTTGTCCCTTAGTTTACTTTATTCCGCTCTCCTCCTGTGACCCCTCTACTTCTCCACCAACGCACGTCCTCATCACATCTTCTCTGTCCCTCTTCATCCTCGTATCTCTTCTGGATGAGAGACGCTCATTTGTGACGGAGCCAACCTGCTAATGGTGGATGGCAAGAAACAAAACTGGCCATGCCAAACACACACACGCACACACACACACACACACACACACACACACACACACACACACACACACACACACACACACACACAGTATTTGTGCATAATAACATGGACATCCGTCTGGAAATACTCATACTCACAATCCTTTGCAGCCACACACACACACACACACACACACACACACACACACACACACAGCAAACATTCCCAGGTACAGGCAGACACTCCGACACACATCAGTGCATAGAAACACATTCACACTAATGTATTCACATAACACTCCGTATGCTCCCGGCTGCATTGCTCCTGGTGCTGGGCTCCCTCTCTGCTCTGCACCGCGCCTCCTCCTCCTCTTCGTCCTCCTCCCCCACCACCTCCTTCTCCTTCTCCCAGTACATCTGGCACGCTCAGCTGCCGAGGAGCGCCATAATTATCCCGCCGGAGACGCACACACTCGCACACGCATACACACGCTCTGCAATGAAAGCTCAGACACGCACTTGTCTTCGGCGATCCGCGCCGCTCCCTGCTGCTCTTCGTCACTACCGGGGCTTCATTAGAGTGTGTGTGTGTGTGTGTGTGTGTGTGTGTGTGTGTGTGTGTGTGTGTGTGTGTGTGTGTGTGTGTGTGTGTGTGTGTGTGTGTGTGTGTGTGTGTGTGTGTGTGTGTGTGTGTGTTGATGCATTGGATGCTATCCAGATGTTTTTTCTTTATAGTTGAGGAGTCGGGCGTGTCCTAGATGCAACTGCCCTGCTCCTGTATGCTCAGTGTTTTGAGTTTGAATCCTGACTGTCTCACATGCAATCTAGTTTCTCTATCCCCTTCTCCCACTGTTGACATCAGTGTCCAGTCTAATTTAGCCATCATTCAGAAGACAGCAAGTGGGCAGCAGAGAGTATCACTATGCGTCAGTCTGGGATGGAACTAGGGCCTCGTTGTGTTGCAGGAAGGGAACATGGATGCTGAGCCTCGCACCTACCAGTTATGTCTGTCTAATCTTTATTGCCGAGATGATCAATCCCACCTCTTTCTGTTAAGTCTGTATTTATCTTTGAATATAACTAGAATTCATTAATAGAAAGTATGTTCTACTAGTATGTAGGACTGTGCAATTAATGATCACAAAAACATGAACAAATTATTTTGCCCATTACGTTTTTTTGCAAGTAAACTCTTATTTTTTCCTTGTGGTCTGAATGAGAAAAAAAGAAGTTAAAACGGGAAAAGTATTAAGGGAAATTTGATTTGTTTCACTGTTTTTTAACTTCAATAAATGCAACACCTTTCCAAAAGTCAATGAACAATCGCGTCGAATTATCGGGATTTCAATATTGAACAAAAAAAAAAAATAATCCCGATAAGGATTCTTTCCATAATCGAGCAGACCTACTAGTATAAGTTACCAGAAAAGTTCACAATATAAATGGAAAGGAAAACGACGCGCCTCACAGTAATATAAATACATGTTAAAATAAGAAATGGACACATTCTCCACTTACACTTTTAGTTTCTCTGCAGTAGTAATTGCAGAGGTGTTTTAGTATGCCTGGTGTCACGTTGTAATTACTTGTCAGTGCAGGTGAAGGAGAGGCTGAGGTTAGAGTGCTGCTGCCTTGGGGGGGGGGCAGTGTGTGTGCGACAGAGAAAGAGCGGTAAAGCCAGAATGTGAATGAGTGAGTACAGTGTGATTGGCAGTAATTGTGTGTCTGTGTGTATTTATAGTAGGATTGGGATTCAGTGTGGAAGTGTGTGGGTGAGTGTAGTCTCATAGTGCCCGCTTTGGCTGCTCAGAGTGGTACTGTAGGTTTGATTCCGTGTACCTCTTTGTGTCAGATTTACCACCGTGCAAAAAAGCTATTGGGCTTTGTGAAAAGGGTCTGGAAACGCCTCCCACCATTTTATTTTCATTCCATGCTTTTACTGCCACAGGAAGCATGGAGCAAAGCACCTGCACAGTCACATTGATGGGTGTTAAAGACCAATCAGGTGACAAGCTCTGACTCTGTCTGTACGTCACTGAGGAAATAAGCAACTTAAGCCCATTGATTGTGGTCTTTCTCGACCAGCTTTTTCATTTGTTCAGAAATTACTGTAAAGCACTTCATAAAATGATGCTTCATTCAAATGGAAATAACATAATTGTTTAAGGAGTCTTAGAATTGATATATCGGTGTACTTAAGTCAAAATGATTCTGTCCATCGTCCGCAAGGGTCGACTAGGGTCCGCGTGAGGTAATGTCGTCAGCAGACATTTCACATGTTGTGACATGTTTGCAGTCACCATGCTACAGGTGGTAGCTCAGCGATCTACTGCACGTGTGGAACGTGTCTTTCAAGCAGAAACACAATGCGTCCGTGGTGTCCGCAGCTGTCCATGTGAGAGTCCGTTTGGTCATATAATCGAGCCTTGGGTCATAAGTACAGTAGGTACAGTCAACCACTTTAGTTTGCGACCTAACCGCTAAAACAGTCAGTTAGTAAGAATAACATAAATTCAGACCACACACACACACTCACACACTCACTCACTCACTCACTCACTCACTCACTCACTCTCACACACACATACACTAAGACCATCATTTGTAGTGGTGTTTTCTGTTGATATTAATCTCTGTTTTCCAACACTAAAGAAATATGGATCCACATGTACACAAATACATTTTATACCATTTCTATTGATTATACCACATGCTAGTTAAATTGGTAATACATCTGAGAAGGGACTATCTTCGAAACAATGTGAATTCCCCACTCACATAATGAGAAGCTACAGGACTGGTTGAATGGCCAGGTCTAGTTGGCTTCAGTTCCTCTGTCCTCTCCTCCTTTAATCCCTGCATTGTCTGTCCACTTCCCCTACGGTAATAGGTTTACCCATGAGATCCACTGGACTTTGACACACACACACACACACACACACACACACACACACACACACACACACACACACACACACACACACACACACACACACACATAGTCACACGGTGCTAGGGGCCTAGGTAGAGGTGTAATTTCCCCAGTGTTCTTCCTGACCTGGAATATCTGTGTGTGTGTGTGTGTGGATGGGGAGATGTGAAGTTTTGCGAGAGGGGGAGCGGAGTACAGGTTTGAAAAAAGGTTTTCTGTGTGTTGTTTTTTTTTCTCCGTGAGTCCTTACAGGAACTGCCAGGTTTCCACAATGGGGCCGAACAGGACAAGCCAGGGCTTAGGGGTAAATCACAAATGATAGAGTTTATTACAAGGTCAAACAGGACTCGCTGTAGCTTACCTACCAATTCAGTGCACCTGCAGTATGCAATGATGGCCTGTTTGTGTGTGTTGACTGTATGTATGAAGTCAATGTGATAAAACTGTGAAATAAAAGCCAGTTTGGAAGAAAAAATAAATGCATTTGTATGTTGGTATGGTGCAGTCCCAAGTGTTTCTGTAGCCTTTTGACTGGTTGGTTTGATTTGAAAGTGGCTCTAATGAAAATGTTAATATTCAGTCATGGAGAGAAAACTGGGACTTTTTTGGAAAGCATTGTAAGTAAGTAAAAGTCTATAGACTTTTTCTACTTCAGTACTTATTGAAGAAAGTTATCCAAGAGGGAATGTGAATCCCATGCAAGAGCAGTGTTTGAACCTCAACATTATCACTATGGTGGTCCTGACTTCCTATAGCAAAAAGTTCAGGATTATTCTGCACTGTAGAAATCTTTAAGCAAATGTGAAATATCAAGCATTGACTCTGAAATTTTTCTTTTCACGTCTTTATTAGACTAATTCCATCATAATCACTATCCCTTTTTATCAGCCTCAACACTGTAATGTCAGTCTTTCTGTCTGCCATCTGCCCATTAGTCACTGTAAAGGCTGCAAACAGCGCTGGCTTCCTGACTTAAATTTGGACAAATGGCTGTCGGATCGATAGCTTCCCACCAGCAATATTTGGTATCAATGCATGTCCTCCTCATTACCACAGCAGGCTGCCCTCTCCATGGACCTGAATTATTCATACACACAAACGGGCACAAATATGCAGCTACACACACACACACACACACACACACACACACACACACACACACACACACACACACACACACACACACACACACACACACACACACACACACACACACACACATATAATACTGCATCAGAGAAGAAGACAGCCTTTTGCTTTCTCTCTCTGCCTCCAATCGTTCCCTCTTCTCCTTCTCCGGTTTACTTTAGCCCAGGGTAGAAGACGAGTAGACCAAGCACCATCTCTCTCTCCCTCTCTCTCTCTCTCTCCCTCCCTCCCTCCCTCTCCCTCTCCTTTTTTAACCTCTCGTTCAACCAGATGCTTACTCATGGATACTTGCCTCGCTCAGCATATCTTCCTGGCTGCGAGTTGTGTCTTATTTTAGTTTCTAATAATATCTGTTAGACCACACCAAAAGTGATTCTGTTTAAAGTTGTCTTTGATGACTTTATTTTCCCCAGACCAAAATGGGCTTGTAGTTTGTTACACTGAACTTTTTGATGAGCGTTTTGGCCAACACACCAGTGAGGAAACTAATGAAACATCTATGATTTATTATAAGCCAAATTGCATGTGACGGTGACCCACTTATTGGCCGGTCAAACAGAGATATGATGCCATTCAATATCACAATATTTTTGTACCAAAACCTACACAATATGAAAGAACACAGCATGGAAAAAGCTTTAGAGGGAACTACCCTATATTCATGAAAGCTTAGGTTTAGTTAGTTAGTTTTCTCTTCTGTATCCTTCCTTCCAAGTCTGTCATCGGTCATTCTCTTGATGTAATCAAACACAAATGACCTGCTCTACACCTTGTGTAATCATCGCGGCAGCAATCCTCTACTCCTGTAATATTGATCATAAAGTTTAACAGCCTGGTGTTGTTGTAGCTGTTAGCCACTTAATGTTGTCTGCTAATGGTTTGTAATGATGCCGCTTCTGTGTGTGTGTGTGTGTGTGTGTGTGTGTGTGTGTGTGTGCATGTGCGTGTGCGCGTGCGCATGGCCCCTGTATTCCAATCACGTCCGCAATAGTAAGGAAATATGGGATCAGTGTTAAATACAGAATACATAAAAACTGCTGTAACTCAGCTTTGGCCCACACCTGTTGGCGCAAACAAACACACACAAACACACACACACACACACACACACACACACACACACACACACATAGATGGAATGCGACACTAGAGGTTAGATTTAAATTGTTTTATAGTTGAAATAAATCACTATTCTGAACACACAGCTCCTTCTACACTAGCTACCATCACACAACCTTTCCAAGCATCACTTGTATTTACTATTGTGCAAATGTAGTTACAATGGGTGTGTGCATGCTATATCATAATGGATGTGTGTTGGTTAAAAAAATGTCACAGGCTTTGTGCCAAGAGTGACCCTGATACACACGCATGCATGCACGCACACACACGCCATACATTTGTAGCATGGCTCCCTACACAGGGTTGATTTCAGACCAGATGTTAAGAATGCTCCTACTGTAATTAATCTGATCGCCATCCGTATGCGTGTGTGTTTTGTGTGTGTCTGAGGGAGGGAGGGACTGTTGTGTTCCAGGATTCAGTATTTAAGTGTGCTTGGAGAACAAAAAGGACATACTGTACCTACTTGAGTAGAAAGTAATATATTGTTTCTGCTTTTTCATGCAGAATTGGTGAGAGCTAACACTGTTAGTATTATACCATGTTACGCTCTTCATCCATTGTTGCAGTATTACATTATAAGTTGTTGCAATGGTGCAACATTGAAGTTGTTGTCGTAATGGTGTTACTATCATACATTGTTTACTACTTGTTGCTATGGTACCCTGATCATCAACCAACAGTAGTTGCTATGGTGCACTATTAATCAGTTGCAGCTAAAGTATGAAACACTGTTCATCAAAAGCTGTGGCAATGGTAAACTGTCATTACTTATTGCTTTGGTACACTGTTTATCGTCAATTTGTTGCTATGCTCTAACTTTTATTTACGGTGGCCGGGAAGTGCAAAGCAACATTACAAAGAATGAAACACTTTCACAAAGCTCGAGACAAATTTACATTTTGGAAAACATTTTTACCTACCATAAAACACAATTACATGGGCAAAACACTTTTACCAAGGACAAAACAAATTAACATTTTAGAAAACAAATTAACATTTTAGAAAACAAATTAACATAAAAAAACAAATTAACATTTTAGAAAACAAATTAACATTCTAAAAAAATTAACATAAAAAAACAAATTAACATTTTAGAAAACAAATTAACATTTTTAAAAAGAAATTAACATTTAAAAAAAAAGAAATTAACATTTTAGAAAACAAATTAACATTTTTAAAAAGAAATTAACATTTTAAAAAAAGAAATTAACATTTTAGAAAACAAATTAACATTTTTAAAAAGAAATTAACATTTAAAAAAAAGAAATTAACATTTTAGAAAATAAATTAACATTTTTAAAAAGAAATTAACATTTAAAAAAAAGAAATTAACATTTTAGAAAACAAATTAACATTTTTAAAAAGAAATTAACATTTAAAAAAAAAGAAATTAACATTTTAGAAAACAAATTAACATTTTTAAAAAGAAATTAACATTTAAAAAAAAAGAAATTAACATTTTAGAAAACAAATTAACATTTTAGAAAACAAATTAACAAGACGCAAAACATTTTTACCAGTCCCGAAACAAATTTACAAATGACAGATTCTTCACGGAAAGGGAATGCACCACATACCGGAAGTGACGAAGTGTTGTTGGTGAGCGCGGTCAGTTTGTGTTGTCGTTGTGGAGTGGGGTATATGGCGTGAATGAAGTTTATGGTGACCGAACATGGACTGCGTCCGAGGGATGTTTTGCCCGTTTTGTGGCAAACACATGAACAGCTTAACGCGGGTTTGCTTTAAGTGTGGTCGGAGTTTTTAAAGGATGCGACCTGACGGAAACATTGGAAAAACAGGGGACGTCTCGACAGCCGCGGCCGAATAGAAGCTAGCTACAGCGGGGCAGCTGAGTCCGTCTGCGGCTGCAGGACCTGGAGCTCACTGCTCGTTCCTGGGAGCCAAAACCGACACCACGCAGCTGGAGGCCCAGGCCGTACTGCTGGGCCCGCTGGAGGGAAGGGAAGCCTGGGAGAACCAGGACCAGGACTGAGCGGAGCGGACTGTCATAGCTTGCTGAAGTTTAAATCACAGGTTTCCTAAAGGGAGTCTGGCGGGACTCGGACTGTGGACGACGAAAGATGACTTTAAGTCTCGTTAAATAAATAAATACACACAGAAATAAATGAATAAATAGTGGAGGAGTGAGCCTGGACATTTCAGTCTGTTTAAACTTCACTTTGAAGCAGAAACTCTTAGTTCAGAAGGGTGAAGTTTCCGTTTGGACTCATATCTGTGAACTGATTATAATAAATATTCTTTGTATTAACACATTAATTAGTCTCTGTCTTTTTGTTTAAAAAAACTAGAACATCGCATGAGATTTTGACGATTTATAGTGATTTTATTTCCGTTGTTATATACAGTCTATGGTTCCAATGAACTGTAGTCAAGGCAACATCTAACAACAACTTGTTAATTTGTTTTCTAAAATGTTAATTTGTTTTCTAAAATGTTAATTTGTTTTCTAAAATGTTAATTTGTTTTGTCCTTGGTAAAAGTGTTTTGCCCATGTAATTGTGTTTTATGGTAGGTAAAAATGTTTTCCAAAATGTAAATTTGTCTCGAGCTTTGTGAAAGTGTTTGATTCTTTGTAATGTTGCTTTGCACTTCCCGGCCACCGTATTTATTAGCTATTGCCTATGGTACAATGGTATTTATCATTCATCATTAGTTGTTGCTATGTTACACTTTATCATCAGTTGTTGCTATGGTACAGTGTTGTGCACCATCAGTTGTTGACATAGTAAACTGTTCATGGTCCAGCAATGAACTGCAAGTCCTGCCTTTTCAGTATGTATCGAAGCATCAACGCCTTACTCTGGGGCTGAATTCAGATGACATACCTGTGTGTTTGCATGTATGTATTTGTACATGTGTGTGTGTGTGCGCGTGCGTGCGTGCGTGCGTGCGTGCGTGCGTGTGTGCGTGCGTAGGCGGGGGGCAGTGTGCCCTGAGGCGATCAGTCCTTAGCGGTTGACTAACTGGGTGCAGAGCGACCCTCATCCTTGCCCTGATCGATGCTGTGTGTGTGTGTGTGTGTATGTGTGTGTGTGTGTGTGTGTGTGTGTGTGTGTGTGTGTGTGTGTGTGTGTGTGTGTGTGTGTGTGTGTGTGTGTGTGTGTGTGTGTGTGTGTGTGTGTGTGTGTCTCGTTAGCAGGAAGCAGAGGCGAGTCCAGGGACCCCTGCATTCCCTGCCCAGGGACACGCACAGGTCCCAGCACCTGGACCAAACATACATTTGTACACACACTCACGCATACACAACCACACACACTCACTCATACAAAGATGCAGATGTACCCTCCAGCTCACCACCTCTCTCTTTCTCTCTCTCTCTCTTTCTCTCATTTTTTTCTTCTGTCGCTCTCATATACACTTTCTGCCTGACACACATACACACCATGCATACAGATTGAGTACACACAGCAGTCCCAGTGCGCTGCAGTAGCGCTAAGCTTAAAGTACAGACATGGCCTGTAACACAAACACACTCACTGCGGAAGGCGATGCTTCCAGGGGTTTGCACTGTGGAAGATGTAAAGAAGAGGTACATCCACTGAGGAGAAACCGTGAGAATGTTTAAAGCTGAAATATTATAATTAATTTCTCACTATTCTTCAATTTTACAGAATCTTGTGCACCTGTATTCGTTTATAAATGTTTTTGTGCATAGCCTATGTGCTCAAGTGCACGTGAGTGTTCCTAATCTTTAACTGTTTTGGTCAGATCTTAGCGCCCTCTATCAAACAGAACAGGCAATTGGATAGTCATAAGGGGAAGTAAATTATACCCAGCTGTGTGTGTGTGTGTGCGTGTGCGTGTGCGTGCGTGCGTGCGTGCGTGTGCACTCACCAGATGGACCATGAAACTGTTGAAGTGGAAAGGTATGGTGGGTGCAAGAAATAGTGTGTGTGTGTGTGTGCGTGCGTGTGTGTGTGTGTGTGCGTGCGTGTGTGTGTGTGTGTGTGTGTGTGTGTGTGTGTGTGTGTGTGTGTGTGTGTGTGTGTGTGTGTGTGTGTGTGTGTGTGTGTGTGTGTGTGTATTAAAATAGGACTACTGATGTTCAAGGGTCCAAGAGTGTGAAAGCGGTCTATCTCATTGTCAAGGACACCTTTAATTACAACAGCAGGGGTCCTGTGTGTGTGTGCGTGTGTGTGTGTGTGCGCGTGTGCTGACTAATGAAATGCATTTGATGGTGAGATGATCTGCTTAGTTTGATAGTTCTGTGTTGTACTGCAATTTAAAAGTAAGGGCCTCTATCAAATACTGCTTTCTAATATTCTTACAATCGCCTCCCCTTGAACAAATCAAAGCATCAGTAAGGGTTTAGAATTATCATTAATCTCATATTTACAGGCGGTGATAAGAAAGTAATGACATGTTCATAACTTCATTTATGTCAGCTCCTTTAAGACTCCCATTGCAAACGTTCTCCTCTTTTTCTTAAAATGACTACGAACACTATAGCCTTCCCCTGACAGTGGGGAACAATAATATTGTACTAACTCCCAAATTATCTGATGATCAGTTTTTGCTTTTGTGCTTGACATGTATTTCAAATGACAGCGGACTACTAACTTACAATACAGCAATATAAGCTAGCTGAAGTTGAGCTGAGTCCAGCTTGTTAGCATACTAGCACCAAGCTAGTTGAGAATGTCACAGACTAGTAGCTTAACAAGCTAAAAATCTAATTGAGAGGTGTTTACTGAACCGCATGACGGTTACATTAAACCAAGCTGAAACTAAAGGATGAATTCATGCTTCACACAGTAAGTTAGTGTTGAACACCCCTGAATGGAAAGTGGCAGAGAGTAAATATGGCACCAGACCAGAAGATGAGATGGAGAAAGAAACAAATACCAGAAACAGAAAGCGGCCTTTCTTCTAATTTGGGCATAATTAGAAAACTGTTGTACTGCTTCCTGTTGTGTTGCAAATAATAAAAACCCATTCCAGCTGAATGCTCCAGCAGTTATACAAGCTGTGCTGCGATTGACAAGTACCTACCTCAAAATAGACAGTAATATTATAAGTACACACCACATACAAGTTGATCTTTCTATTTATAAATATTTGATACTCAAAATGTTTTCACTCGCTCTATCTGTCCGTCGGTCCTTGATGCCCCTTAATGCTTTTTAGCCCCCCCCCCCACCCCAACCCCCCCTTCTTCCTCCTCTGAGCTCCTCCTCTCACTCCCTCCTCTTTTCTTCTCTGCAGGAGGAGCTAGAGGTTGGGGGGGTTATGAGTTGGCAGTCCAACTGCTGAAAGGGTGGACACCTATAGGGACCCTCACAGCAGCACACTGACACTTGCACATACACACATGCATGCACTCACTACATACCCAGAGCCAGTGCCCAGGGAGTGTGTGTGCAGAGAGCAGCTGTAAGGCCAATGGACTGTTACTGTAGTTCTTTGTTCAGCCCTGGCTCGGCTCCACTGAGCCTCTCCCTCCCTCTCTCTCTCTCTCTCTCTCTCTCTCTCTGTGTTATACTTTCATAGCTCTTTCGCTCCTTCTCATAAGTCGAGACTGTTCTTGTTTTGTGCGTTCTCATTTCTTACCTACTTCATCTATTTGTGTCTCCTTCTCAGGGCGTCCGCAGGTCTTTAAAAAGTACAATAATAACAACAACAACAACAACAACAACAACAACAACAATATTACAATGTGAATGTTATATCTTCCTGATGGATGTCACGCAATGTTGATTTCAACATTTATACCCAGTCCATGAAAGCTTTTGGGGAGGTAACATGAGCAGTGAGAGCTGAGGAGAGTGCTACCTCCAGACACTCACTCACACCCACTCTCTCCGTTTGATTGACATGTGGTCTCTGGGAGCTACAGTGCAAACACCACTGCAATGCCTGTGTATCCTTAATAATCATTTAAAAAAAATAATTTTAATTTAAAAATCTACCAAAAAAAAAAGAAATCTGCCTTTGTTCATCTTCTACAGTACTTTTATCCCTACATACACACATGTCCAAAAGTCTAAAGGAGAGATAAGCAGGCAGACAAAGACAGGTGAGTTACAAAGCAAGACAGACAGAGCGAGGCAAGTATTTCTGTTTTATACCGTCAACGTTTGGTACGTAACCGAGATCAAGCTGCTTTTTGTCTGCTCGTCACTGTTGCGACTCCCCCTACATGCTGTGTGTGTATGTATATGTGTGTGTGTTAGCCTGTCTCTCTGTGTCTTTGTATTTTAGTGTGTAATGCATCCGTCCCTATGGGACTGTGCTTGGGCATAACAGACATATCAGTCATGTGTGTATATTTTCCTTGTGGCAGTGTGTCTTAGTGTGTCATGCCAGTTTCTGAAGTGAGGGGATGAAAGAAAGCATCTTCTGTCGCCACTGCGATCAGGCTAATTACAGCAGCTTAAGTGCTTTACCCGCGGTCATCACACACTGTCAGAATACACCACTGAGCGCGTAAGCGTGTGCGTTTTAATTTTTAAAGGCCATGAAGGCTTGCTTTGAAACTAGCTCAGTTGTACTTAAGTGCTGCGTGTGTGTGTGTGTGTGTGTGTGTGTGTGTGTGTGTGTGTGTGTGTGTGTGTGTGTGTGTGTGTGTGTGTGTGTGTGTGTGTGTGTGTGTGTGTGTGTGTGTGTGTGTGTGTGTGTGTGTGTGTGTGTGTGTGTGTGTGTGTGTGTGTGTGTGTGTGTGTGTGTGTGTGCGCGCGCGCACAGATGCATGCACACTTGTCTGTGGGAGGGGTTTGAAGGCACACAATGCTCTGTTTTGGTCATTTTGTTGCAGTCCATCATTTAAAAGTATCTGCCCTGTTCCTTTTTTTCTCACCCTCTCTTTCACTTTCATACTTCTTAAGAGAAATTTGAAATATGAATGTACGTGTGTGGGAATGTCTGCCTTGTATAGATTCGTCTGGTTTTATTTAAAAAAGATAGGGCGATTGGGACAACACACCACATACACTGGTGTGTTTTGTGTGCAGGTTTGTGTTCATGTACATTCTCCTTTGTGAGTGTATAAATGAATTACTCTGGGAATGTGTGTGTGTGTGTGTGTGTGTGTGTGTGTGTGTGTGTGTGTGTGTGTGTGTGTGTGTGTGTGTGTGTGTAATTTGTGTACCTGTGTACCAAGGGTTTTTGGGTTGTATGGTGCTTGTGGAGCCCTAATGGAGTGTGCAGTGTGTGTTTACGCGCTCCCAGGCCGCTGTTTAACGCTTGGCGAGCTGGAACTAATTTACTAATTGAGTTTTGAGTTGGGAAGAAACGACAGCCAAAGAGAGGGAGAAACAAGAGGGAGAGAGGGATGAAGGTATACGCTAGGGGCTTCTGAAAAAGTATTGAGAAAGGTAGAGAGAGATGACAAGGGAGATATATATTTGTTTTGAAGTTGTATAAGAAATGTGTTGATGTGGCATAACTCTGGATGGCTTGATTCGGGACGTTCTCTCTAACACACACGGAATCCTTTCAGTGCCACTTGGCATCCTGGCATCTCCCAGAACGCACTTCAACTGCAGTTCCCCATAAAGAAGGAAGAGAGGGTGAGCAGCAGAGTTGGAAGAGAAAGAGAAAATAAAGAATAACAGCCGTTTAATTGGGCAATTTAAAATGCGCAGCAACAGTTTTCACTTCAAAAAAATTTTCCTCACACAATAAGCTGACATAAATGCACCTACAGCAAATGATCTGTAAAGATACGTTCCCTCTCCATCTTACACACTGTTTTCGTAATAAACAACTAAAATAAAACCATCAATAAAGAACGTTTCCTCTAGTTACCAAACTAACAATGGTGTGCTGGAAAACATAGGTACGTTACATTACATGTCATTTAGCTGACGCTTTTATACAAAGCGACTTACAATTGCTATATATCAGAGGTTGCATGCCTCTGGAGCAACTAGGGGTTAAGTGTCTTGTTCAGGGACACATTGGTTGATGTATCGCAGTGGGAATTGAACCCTGATCTCCCACACCAAAGGCATGTGTCATATCCACTGTGCCGTCACCACCCAAAAGTACTGAAACTATCTAAAAAAATGTGCAGACAGAGAGAGAGAGAGAGAAAAAGTAGCACCTGTGTTAACAAGAGCAGCATATAGTTAGAAATAAATAACATATGAGTTCATATCAAAAGAGGGGAAGGGGGGAAAAGGAAACAATGAGGCAAGAGAAGGTTGCTAGGGGAGAACACAGTACAGAGAAGACCTGAGGTAGAGGCTCCGTGGGAACAGTTCAGCCGGTAAAGGAGGGGAGAGAGAAAGAGGGATGATGGGGGAGGACTTGGGTCGAGCCATTAGGGGAGTCATGTCAGTGCCCGTTGCCTCTCTCTCCATATTTTCCCATTATCCCTCTGGGGTAGTGACCAGAGATTTCTACAAAGTTCACTTTAAATCCAGCAAACCAAAGAGACCTGTTATGTTCCTACTGTAACAAGCTTTTGTCTACCTTAACACCACAGAGCAGTGGTTTTCTATGGATAGACACAAGACACAAACTGACTCACACAGTAAATAAAAATCTCCGTTTTTGTAATATTTTGTCTTTGAAAAAAAAGAAAACGGTGTGTTTTTTCACGTTGTGTGTACATTGCACATGGCAGTGGGGTACAGCTTGCAACTGTTTGCTTTAGAGATCTATGGAAGCCGTACAGTACAAACACATATTTACACACATGGCAGTAGAGACACCCGTCAACATGGATGTGATGCATCATCAACAACATGTTGTTGATTCACTTAATTCTGCATACCCTGTATGTGCCGTTAAGGCGTGAGAACAGAAACATAGGTAACATTTTACTTGAAGGTATCTACATAAGGGTGACATGACACTGTCATGAACACATGACAAGATCCCAACCGATAAAGGATTTTTAAGGCCGATATCGATACAAATATTTGATTATTTAAAAATCCGATATTCCGATATATCGGCCGATTATATATCAAAATAAAATATCCAGAAACATGTAACAAAACCTAAACAGATTTCCCTAACATTAGTTATTTGTAGATATTTATGAGTCCTCACTAAAATAATATGATAATGCAGTTTAAAAATAAACTTGTTTGTTTTATTGTCACAACAGAACAGAGGAACATCAAAATATATTCAAGTTCTGATAAATAAAATGTATGTCGTAGTTGTTGTAGAGCACCCTCTGGTGGACAAATTATACAACGCCAACATTCAAGGGCGTTTCGTCTATTCTTGTTTTATTTTTTTAAATATTTATCGGCCATTATAAATGCTGAAAATTTGGAAAATGCCTAATATCGGCCGATAATATCGGCCCACCAATATATCGGTCTGGCTCTAGTCATGACACATGAACCCTAACCCTAACCCTAACTCTAACCCTAACCATAACCATAACTTGTCATGACAAAAACCGAATGACGCTCACTAAAAGAAGCGTTATGTAATAAACATGTATGACTTGTTTATAATGTTTATGCCACGTTCATGCCACCGAAAACATATTTTAGGAGGTGATCCTTATTGTAAGAAAACTTAGACTCAGTTTTGCATGATGTGAGTGGGGACCTTGGTATTCACTGCGTCTCCACAGTAAAACGGTCTCCTGAGCATTAGTAACAGTAACAGGGTGAGCATGGTGGGGATTTTTTCTTTCTTTTTTTTCCACTTAATGATTTTTATGATAAATCCTCCTCTTCCCTCTTGATCTGTTTTGCCTTCATCCCCAGTCCTCCCTACATAACTACCCCCCCCCCCCCACACACACACACACACACACACACACACACACACACCTCCACCTCCTCTCCCTTAGAGGTCCTCCTGTTCTCATCTCTCCTCCCCCGCCTCCCTCCATCTCTCCATCCCTCCCAGGGAGAGCAAATCCCTCTTTTCCTAGGTAGGAGTGTAGGGAGGAGTGGTACGGCTTAGATCTCGGCCCCCCGCATCGTCCCTTCATCATGCCCCCCTCCAGTCCTCCCTCCCTCGCTCGCTCCCTCCCTCCTCTATCTACTCTCTTGTTAAATTACGGTTTTATGCTTCTCTCCTTCCCGCCGCCTTTTCTTTCGCACTGCCCCCTCTCGTCTTTCCCATTACATTCACATTTGCATTTCAATTTTTGTCTTATCTAGTATGACAGTATTATCACTAGAATAAATCCTGCATCACCTGTCACACAAGTAGGCCCAACTGTCATTTAAATAAAACTTTTCAACGGTCATTTTCTGCAAACTAAGTAGTGTTGAAGAGAAATGTGCAAAGCTACTTTTCTTGTCCTTTTCTCTTTATTTTTTTGGTCCCCTCTCGTGTCATCTCCTCTCTTCCTCTCTCTCTGTACGTTCTCCTCCCCAGTTATCATTAAACACAGATTAACCGTCATGTCTGTAGCTACAGCCCCTCCCCCTCCTCAACTGTCTTCCTTTGCTCTCTACCTCCGCAGACTCAGTGCCGTACCTTTGCCCACATCCTTCCATTTGTGCACTTTTTTGTTTTGAGGGCGCGGGGGGGGGGTCGGCCAGTCATTAGGATTTCATTCCTCATCCACAATGTCTCTCTGGCTCCTTTACCTGCCACTGTTAAAGGGATATTCCTTCCCAGCTGAAGGCCTTGTTTGAGGAAAGGGTGTTCAAATGAAAGGGAAAGAGCAAAGATGGAGAAGGGGGAGAGAGAGATCAGGAGAGAAAGCATGCAGAGGGTGTCCCTGGGGAGTTGTGGTGCATGCTGCGTACTCGCACTATTAGAAGTTAGAATCTAGCTCCCAACCTTTGCCGTGCACTCTGTGCATCTCTTAAGGTGTGGATACACAGAGCCGACGGCCAAACGTCGGCAGAAAAGGCAGTTGGGCTGATCAGTCTCCCCAAATTGGTCAAAAAAGTGCCTTGGAACACACCAAAGCGACGAGAAGTAATACGTCTCCATAACAGCAGGCGGCGCTAATCTGTATTGTCGCCAAAAAATGAAAACCGGCTTGGACGAACGCGTCATGTGGGTCTGACTTCTCCGGAATTTCAAAGACAGACTGTCATGGCGGCTTGTTCAGAATACGATCTCATATTGTACTAAAATACTTCACCGAAACGTGTTTCTGAAAACATTTTAAGTGAGAAATAGACCATGCAGTTTCTGAATCTGTCTTCATTTCAGATCAACAAAGGTCAGTTTAAAAGATTTTCGTCAGATTTTGAGAGACTCTAGTCACGCTCATTCCGCTCCCCGTTTCCGGGTTAGCACTCTACCAATCAGATGGCTCATTTGAGTCCGACTGTCGGCAGTGCCCTCCCACATTACACCTGTCAAATCGGCCAAAATGAAGGCCGACGGCCCCTCGGACGGACGACAGCACGGAACACACCGAACAGACTCGAGTCACTGACCTCGCCAGACTGTCCAACGGCCGATTATCGGCTCAGTGTGTCCGGGCCTTTACACTGTTTTGTGTAATGCTATAGTGTGCCGTCAATTCAGAGATGTATTAAAATACGTCCTTAAAGGCCAGGCAACAATTAAACGGCAACAGTAATAGAGTAGTAAAAAAAAAAAACATTTACTCATCCTCATATAATAGTCCTTTCATTAGTGTGACTTTGAGTATCATATCATAGAGGTTTATATGTTTGTCAAAATTAATTTCATATGTCAAAATTAAGCCTACAGTGTTTATGATATGCACAAACAAGAAAGACGGTCCACATTATGTGTCTGAGGTAGGTCTGTTCAACTCCAAAACACATAAGTGGTGTAACGGAGTGTCAACGACGTCCCGCGGACTGCATGGATTGTGTGTGGAAACTGTATAAACGCCTTCAGACCCCATAAATTCCATTACATTAGAGAAAATTAATGTTTATTACAATGCAATGTGCGACTAAAAACGTAATCTGTCATTTGATTAAGTTTAACACTCACTTCTTATTTGATCAGGATCACTGCTATTATGGTTTTTCAAACATCTGCTCAGTTTCCATGGTAATGTTCACAATATAGTTAATGTATGCAATCTGGAAGGACATATGAACAGCTGACACCTTTGCAGAGGGTTATTTCCCATAACTGACTGGAATTACAGCTGTTGGCATATATATATATACATATTGGCTTATTCTTGGTACAGTAAGTCATAATATATAAACAGTAGGCCATTTTAAAAGTGTGTGTGTGTGCGCGCATGTTTGTGTGTGTGTGTGTGTGTGCGTGTGTGCGTGCGTGCGTGTTGAGAAGAAGAAATTCCCTCTCTCTCTATCATCATCCTTTCAAGCATGCATCCCTCTCCCCTAACATTTATCCATCTTTTCTACCTTCTCTCCGTTGCTATATCCCACTCTGTGTGAGGTGGTGGATGGATTGCCCATGTGTGGTATTGAGGCAGCTCCCTAAGCTACACACATGCAAACATACCAGAGCTGGTGGGTTTCTATGCGCCTGTTATGGTTGTGTTAGCATGCTGTGCTGCTGTGTCTAGGGCTGCTGTGGATTAAACAGACTTTTCTGTCTCATGCATCGGAAACACACCAACACAGGTGTACAACACACAAAAGGGCACAAGCCCAGCGGAAAACACATATAAGAAATAACCTAGCTCACATAGAGTTAACACACACACACACACACACACACACACACACACACACACACACACACACACAGTCTGTGGCAGAGCTTACCTGCAGCCACAAAATGGACACACACATGCCCATAGCCATCCATACACACAGCACACATCACTTTAACTGTACAACATGAAGGTGCAGTTTTGCTCAGATACAGCTCACACACACACACACACACACACACACACACACACACACACACACCTACACTACATTCCCCAATTTATTTTTCCTGATCTCCTGGTGCGCAAGGTGTGTGACTGAGGAGTTAGAGGCGAGAGAGAGAGAGAGAGAGAGAGAGAGAGAGAGAGAGAGAGAGAGAGAGAGAGAGAGAGAGAGAGAGAGAGAGAGAGAGAGAGAGAGAGAGAGAGAGAGAGAGGGGAATGCACCCCCTACAATGTTTTGAATGGACCAGCCCACACCACAGGCCCCTAGGGGCCCTTTCATTGCTCTACCACCCCTCTGTCTCTCTCCCCCTTCAGCTGTTTCTCTCTGTTTCCCATTTAATTTCTTGTTTTGCTCCTGTCTCTCTGTTCACTTTCACATTTTGTTCACTCCCCCTCATTGTTTTTATACAGATGTCATACATGTGTCACTTTTCCTCTTCTGACTGTATTATTTCGTCACATGTTGGGATAGCTGTGGACAGACATCAGGTTACGGGTGGCGCAGGCACTTCCTCTCTCTCTGTGTGTGTGTGTGTGTGTGTGTGTGTGTGTGTGTGTGTGTGTGTGTGTGTGTGTGTGTGTGTGTGTGTGTGTGTGTGTGTGTGTGTGTGTGTGTGTGTGTGTGTGTGTGTGTGTGTGTTGGCCGTCTGGTTGGCATTTACCCTGTTTAACTACAGGATACTGAGGTCCTGTTTTCTTCCAGTACATTATACAGTATGAGTGGAAGTATGTTAGCGTCACAGCAGCTCTGTGGGGCATGGGCCATTGGGACCATGCCCCTGCTTTGTTGACTTGGAAACCCTGTCTAGTCAGACAGGACAATAGAGTGAGCTAGATGTCTAAACAGCAGTGTTGTTAAACTAACTAGGCTCAGGACCCACACTGAGCCATGCATGTGTTTCAGGAGGCCGGCTGTATGATAAAAGAAACACGCTCATATGTTGTTGTTTTTTTTTTTGGGCTAGCAATGTTGAGAAACATGCATCGCAACAATATTGATTCTTTTCTGTCTGGATTTCAGTTAAAGTTTTACCATTAGCAGTCCAACGAAGTCCAAAAAGGGGTTTTATTTCATGTGGGTGACAACATCATTTTTGGGATAAATAGTATTTTGTGGCCTTGTGAAATGATTGTTCAAAACCTTGGTATGCAGTTCTGTTGTAGTGCTAAAATAATGCTCTGAGCGAGCAGCCCTTTTTATTAGAGGCAGAAGTATTTCCCTGCCAAGTTGACAGAGACAGCGGTGTTAGCCAGCCCGTGCCTTGTACTGTGTGGTGCATGCATGGACGTGCCGACATCAAGCGTTTCCAACAACCAAAGGCTCCTAGGACTCAGAGGGTGAAAAAAAAGTTGCAGAGATTGTCCGGATACAACAGAGAACATTGTTCTTGTATCGTAGGGCTATGGGGTTTCCAAAACCAGCTTCACTGTGGAGCAGCTGCTGCTGATTTCTCCTGTTGTTGACTGTACAAGATCAGAGACGTTATAAATCAGTGTTTGGTCAGTGGTGTTGTTTGTTCTCTCAGGGTTCCTGCAAGACACCGATGATGGCTTTGTCAGATTTATTGTTGCTTGTCTGTCTGCCAGTGGGTTCATTGGCTAATGACTAATCATTTAGACAAGTGTGTGTTGTGTGTCTGGAAACAGCAGCAGAATCTGAGGTGATTAAACAACGTTACCTCAACCTTTCATCCACTTTTGACCACCCGTTTTATCCTTTGTCTCCATATTAACTTCCCCCCCCCCCCTCCCAACTCTCATTATAATGCATCTCTCCACCCTTTTCTTCCGCTCATCCAAACGCTCACCTTTTCTGCCCCCCTCATCTCCTTTTCTCTCTCTCCCCAGCTGTACAACATTAGGAGATGAATGAATTAATAAACCACATGCACACACACTGACATGAACACACACACACACACACACACACACACACACACACACACACAGACAGCAGTATTGACAGATAGACGGAGTGGGCGAGTGTTTTGCTGTCATTAAGAGGGAAACACCAACTCTCCATCATCATGAACTGTGTGAGAGTTATTGTGCTATAGCCATAGCTGTTGGTGTGTGTGTGTGTGTGTGTGTGTGTGTGTGTGTGTGTGTGTGTGTGTGTGTGTGTGTGTGTGTGTGTGTGTGTGTGTGTGATAATGAGTGAAATGAACAGACTACCTTTGATCAACTTGTATTAGTATTCAGTTACTGTGTCTGTTACGTGTGTGGTCATTGGCATACATTGGTGTGTGTGTGTGTGTGTGTGTGTGTGTGTGTGTGTGTGTGTGTGTGTGTGTGCGTGCGCATGTGTGTGTGTGCATGTGCCTCTTTGCACAGACAGCATGGGGGCCCTTTGGGGGGGGGGAAGTAGAGGGGAAGAGGAGTGTGCTCATAGTGAGTGTTTGATATTTGACAGCTGATTAAGGAGAGGAGTGAGGAGCAGGGAGCCATGACAGGAAATCTCTACGGGCATCATGGGAGGTACATCCAGGAGAGGGGTGAGGGTTGCAGGGGGGCAATGGATGGAAGAGAGAGGGGTGAGACAGAAGATGGAGTCAGCAGGAGAAGATACAGTGGTGGTGCGTGAGTGTTGGTGGGGGGCAGATTGAGATGGAGGGGGAGGAGGAAGGAGTAGAGCAAGGGAGATGAAATGATGAGAGGCCTTTCCTGAAGTTGCTAAGTGGGAAAGAAAAAGGACGCAAGTGGAAGCAGTCAGTGAGGGCAGAGCGGGGATTAGAAGGATGCCATGGAAGTGAAAGAGTAGAGGGAAGGTAGAGCAGCAGAGATGGAGGATGAGGAGAGGAAACGGAAAACAAGGTGGAAGAGGAGAGATGAAGGTGGCCCGGCATCCTGCTGCTTATCCTTGAACACTCTGTGGAGGTCTCTCTTTCAATCTCTTCCCGCTTTCCTTTTCTCCTTTACACACACACACACACACACACACACACACACACACACACACACACACACACACACACACACACACACACAGTGCCCGACTGGCACACAAGGGTGCTGTTGCAATTAAACTGGCACAGCATGGAGCCCAGATTGAGAGAGAGACAGAGAGGACTCCATGCTGCATGAACACTACCCCTGGAAGACAGAGATGAGGAGGGAGAGAAAAAGGAAGTGAGGGATGGAGAGATGGGTACAGAGAGGACAGAGGTAAAGCGATGTGATGACGGGGGGTAATGATGGAGAAAACACAGGGAAAATATTGGCGTACTATAGAAGTTTGGTTAGCAGTTAATTAAAAGCATTGTAAGCATACACATTTATAGTTGTACCAGATGCAGAACTACTAGGATGTATAGTAGGTGTAGTAGAACCAATCATGGCAATAGTACTGAAAATATATAAATAACTATATTCTATCCTACTAAGACTTTTTGATTTAAAGTGCTCATATTATGCTCATTTTCAGGTCCATAATTGTATTTAGAGGTTGTACCAGAATGGGTTTACATGGTTTAATTTTCAAAAAACACCATATTTCCATTGTACGGCACATTGCTGCAGCTCCTCTTTTCACCCTGTGTGTTGAGCTCTCTAAAAAATGCTCCACTTTGGAGCTCTGCAATGTTGCAGAGAACTATTGCATTGTGTTTAATCTTTTGCCCCGTTACTGTGATGCAGCGGCATCACCTCCCTTGCTGTGATTGGTTCTTTAATTAGCTCCTAACAAGAACCTTCAGGAAGCCGGCGTACTGATTGGACATCTTATCATTGTTAATTAGCTCAATTAAGTCATTAGGAGGGGTCCTCAGCCTCGTTTCCTGGGGCCGCGCAGGTAGTGCTCCCTCCCCTCAGGCGCTCGAGTGTGAGTAAAGAAAGATGGAGAAAGAGAGAGAAGGGGAAGCTGTTCAGAATTAGAAATCAAGTCATTTCCTCAGCAGTGTGCGTGTGTAATGACTGAAAATGACATACAAATTTCAGCTTCCTCTTTGATATCCGAGCATGAAGACCTACACGCAAACGCTCGTAAACATCAAATATAAGCCTGAAGCACTATATTGCCTAAATTCTGTGAAACTGAAATGTTGGTTGTTTATTGGTAACAGAGATGATTTGTTTTTGTGTGTGTGTGTGTGTGTGTGTGTGTGTGTGTGTCTGCAGTGTCCAGGTGTGATATGGCCTGCGGTGGTTAAAAACACATCTGGAGCAGAGAGAGGACTCTATACCCAGATGTGTTCTAGTGACACACACACACACACACTTGCGGTACAAATCATGGGCTTTTCCTCTGTTTTTGATTCAATGGGTGCAGTGTTTTCTGTGTGTGTGTGTGTGTGTGTGTGTGTGTGTGTGTGTGTGTGTGTGTGTGTGTGTGTGTGTGTTTTGACTGTGTGTCCAGACATCAGCTGTGTCTGTCAGGTGTATTTGTACAGAAGTTGACAGATGTTATTTTGATGTTAATGAGTGTTGAGACTGAGTGACAAAAGACAAAGAGAATAGACAACAGTGAAATGATGATACAGCGCACACACACACACACACACACACACACACACACACACACACACACACACACACACACACACACACACACACACACACACAGAGTCTTTGCTATGAAGTCAGCCATGAGACAATGTTTGGTCAAGCATGGTTGGGTGGAGAGGCAATTAGTAAAAGCTATGTCCGTACGGCTGGGATAGACGGTGTGTCTCTATCTCCAGCTGTTGTGTACCTACAAATTAGTCAATTATTTTCACTTGCGTATGTGTGTCTGTATGCATGCACTCCACTGAATGCAAACAAGTGTTAATATATGGTTCACATCACCCCATGTTAACACCAACACATTGTTGAATGAACAAAGGACCTGAGTGTTGCATTGTCACTCGCCCCCCCCCCAGCAATAGTCAAACAGATGTTGGCCATTTCACAGTTTTCAGCCAGATCAGCTCCATAAAGTGACCTGATTGTTGGCTGCTTTTCTGAAGTGTATAATATAAAGTACCTTTTTTACTCTGATTATTCTGCCGTGGTAGTTCACAAGTAATATCCCTTATATGTTAAAATTTCTTAGAACTTAAGATTTATAGAGCTCTGCCCCTTCATCGTATTCTCTGTGTTCAGGTCTGTTACCACATTTGCTAGATGGTTCCCCAAGCACAAGCTGCTGAGTATAGGCACTCGCCCCTATCGGGCCGGCTTCTTTTACATACCACAGTAAAGTCACATTTGTGACTGTTGACCTAAAAATGTAATAAGAATTTACAAATAATCAGCGTAGTCAATTCTGCTATTTGATTTTGTTTTGTTAAAGTGACTTATTTATCTGTTGCTGAGCATCGCCAGTTATGAGAAAATGGTAGATTCTAAAACGTAGCATAATAGTAGCACAAGTAGAGAGGCATTGTAAAGGTGGCAAACTATCTAAAGTTTGCTAACACTGGTCACCATAAGCTACTGGTCATACCGGACCATGTAGCAAATGAGAGTGTCAGAGAAGTCTAGACTATAATCTGACACAGTAAATAATAAGAAATCATAGATGATATCAGGGAACAAACGCAGGAGGCAAAGACTGACAAGAAACACAAGTCCGCAGTTTCCACTAGATTCTGTAAAATCATCCAAGACAAGCCAGTGTCTGCCAAGTATGTAACAAAAGTCATAATACATTTTTTGCACATCAAACCAAAAAGTGCTGGCTCTAAGTGTCTCGTGTTTTACACTACAACAATAACACAGAGCTGATGGGACTGCCGGAGTAAGCTTTAAGCAGTATCTATTGTGTGGCTCCACTGTACCTGTTGAGGTGAGAATCCAAAGAGAAGCAAAACAGAGGAGTGTTGAGGGAGAGAGAGAGAGAGAGAGAGAGAGAGAGAGAGAGAGAGAGAGAGCCAGAAAGATGAAGAGTAGCTGTGGGTAAAGAAAGAGAGAGGGTGATGGAAAGGAAGGAGAGCACCACAGAGACAATGAAACAATGCCCTCTAACCACTGCACTGACATCTCTTTGTTGGAAGTGTGTGCGTCTTTGTAAGCGTGCGCACGTGTGTGAGTGTGTGAGCATGTCTTAATATTGATTTAGCATTCTGGCAGCGGGTCTTTGAACCTCACTTTCCCTACTCAAGGCCTGGAGGACATGTTGTAGATACACACACATAAATACACAAAAAGCGGTGTCAGATGTAATTAATGGTATAACCTGAAGCCTTGACAGAGAGACAGTATGAAATGTGTGCGACTGTCGGAGGGTTTGTTCTTGCGTGTCTGTCTGTCTGTGAGACAGAGAGACGGAGCCAATGAGCGAGAGAAGAGGGCTAAACTGTGATTCCCAGCAGTCCCTCTGCTCTGCATGTGAACTCTCTTAAGTAGACTGGAGGACTGGCTAACGGAGCACTTGTCTATGCATGGACGTGGATGTGCATTTTAGTGTGCGTGTCAAACTGAATGTTTAATCCATACGCTGCTGTCAAGTCGCCTCGCTCCGCTTTTTTAATGCTTATTAGCTGCAAAAGAGGGGCACATTTTATTTCATTTTCCAGACAACAGAAGCTCTGCCATTGGTGCCATGAGTCACTGGCTTTATGGCAATATATATAGTATGTTCTTATACTTTCCTTCCAGTTGAAGAATAGTGTTAAAGTATAAGATATAAGATAAAGTGAGGATATATGCTGACACCATTTTTTTATTTATTCTTTAAGCTAAAACAATGAGCTTAAAGACCGTTGGCTCTCCATAAAGATGAGGGGACTGCAGAGTTTGGTGATGATTCTCTGTGGGTTCATCACTACGAGTAATGAACGAGATGATACATCTCAAGGGGTAAACAAATTTGAATATGTATAAAAATATGGATTATAGCATCTTTAAATGGGAGCTTTGTTCATGTATATAGATGTCAAACGTGTACTTAACATTACTGGATATACGTTTCCTCAATGTGTGCCTAATATTTTTTTCTGTATTGTTGTCTTTCTATCTTTTCCGTCGGTTGCTCTGTTGCTCTGCCTCTCTGTCTATCTTTTGGGATTCTCTTTATAAGTCTACAAACACATACACAAATCTCTAGACACATGTATATTTGATTCCTGCCTCAGAATAATTAATAACTTTGTGTTTTATTTATTTATCTGTTTGTATTTGAGGCTGACAGAAGTGAGAAGTGTGTGTTTGGGTTTTTTGTGTGTGTGTGTGTGTGTGTGTGTGTGTGTGTGTGTGTGTGTGTGTTTGTGAGAGTGAGAGCATGGAGGAGCTATTATTCAAATGCAGTACATTGAACATTTACATTATTTTGGCAGGGTACACTTTTCTTTCTGGAAAGTATATGAATGTAACTTCTGTCTCTGTAGCTTACAGTGCACAAAACACATTTGTGTTTTTGAAGCAACATTGTATTTGTGATCATTGATGATCTGCACACATCCTCCGTGGATCGGGACCGTGTCTGAAAGCGAAAAAGGCAATTAGAGATTAAACATAGATCACACGTTATAGATAATATAAAAATTTGTGATTTTATTTATCCTTTAATATGTTGTAATATACGTTTGCATCTTCAATTTCCTTAACATTCCTGATCTGATTCTACAGAGCAGAGTTGGTCCCGCAGTAGAACTCAGTCAAGAGATCAGTAATTATGGCAACAGTAAGAAAGAGCAGGTTCAATACGTCCAATAGTATCTCCTCTTTTCTGATGGTCTTTTCCCCGTGTGACTGTTGCAAAATGGTGAGTGTAGAAAGAAACTTTTTCTCTTTGATGATTTTTAGGGACTGGCATCAAACCCTGACATGTACAGTTAGCGTTTTAGACAGCTGCTTTCATTTTCTCCCCAGGTAAACTCAATTGTAGCTGTCCTGGCAACATCTCAACCGCCATAGCTTATTGTCCGTGTTCCATCCAGTATGAATAGGATAAAATGAGCTGACACACAGAAGTCTTTTGCGGTGTGAAAACAAAAACTTAAAATACCATGAGCTATGTAATCCATCACAGAAAATGTCAAGCTTTTGTTTAGTTTTGTCAACGTTTCTGTTTTAATATTTTTATTATTTGTGTCACTCTGCCTTCTGTCAATCACCTGAAGTGAAGTCTCTGGCAGAAAATAAGCCCTTTGATACACTGCACCTTACGCACTTAATTATCCATATTGTAGCCCTTATATAATCATAATCAGATTATATTGGTGCTTCATCTTTCAAGGTAGTGTACCTGATCACAACTTGGAGCAGGTCATCGGCAGCTTGTTTCTTTATAGGAGTGGCCATGTTGGTCCTGGTGATTGAGGGGTGATTGTGCTCCTTGTAAGCTTGAACATTACCTGGTCCACCCAGCTGGACATGTCTTTTCACTAAACTCTTACCTTGATTAGATGTTCTTAGTATAGCTTGGACACACACACACACACACACACACACACACACACACACACACACACACGCACACACATATCAACAGAAAATGGGTCTTAACTTCTCCTACAGCTTTCTGATACAATGGTTTACAGTGCAAAACTGCAAACCATGCTGTACATTCACTTAATGTCTTCTCTACTAAATTTAAATTTTCCTCAGCTCCGACCGCTCACTCTTCGTACACTGTCATTCTCTCACTAAACAGTAGAAGGCAGCACGGAGGCCAGTGAAAATGGTACAGCGGTATCTTTCGTTTTCATATCTGTTTCAGTCTCTCTTTCGAACTTTGTGCCGACTAATTTGGAACAATGTTCGAGCGCTGCTTGGGCAGAGACGGAGAGAATTTGTGGCTGAGATGACGCTCATAGCATCACACGGGAAATGCGGCGGAAATTAGCGTGTCCTCACGGGTGGAATGTTTTATTTACTGCCGATAACAGCTGGAACCGATAAAAACCTGTGACTACTGCAGAGTCATTTGTCCTGGGAATGAATGGCGATTGTAATCTTTACCACTGATGTCCAAAGCCAGATGTTAGTGGGTGTTAGTTGTTTTTTTGTCTTGTGGAAGAGGGGCTTTACGGAGTGCAAACTACTGGGGATTGGTCATTTTGCCACACGGTAAGACAGATAAATGCTGAGAGGAAAAGACAAAAATGTGGGGTAGCACAGTTTAAAGCATGCTTTAAACTGTTTCTGAAATAGGGCATTTTTACTCCGTCTTACTGACTTTATTGACTTGATGTATATCTACAGTTGGTATTTGCAGATCAATCCACAGCTTGTGTTTTGGTAAAACAAAGACAGATTTTTTTACTGTGAAATATGGACGATCTTTCACACTGTTGATACTTTGTTTTGCCATTTTGTGCCTCTTTGGTGCTTGCTCTGTTTTCTCGAAGCAGTCATGTTTACAGCCAACAGGCATCCTCCATCTCTCTTGCTCACCCGCCCACACA
Source organism: Zingel zingel (assembly GCA_023566125.1). Taxonomy (NCBI): domain Eukaryota; kingdom Metazoa; phylum Chordata; class Actinopteri; order Perciformes; family Percidae; genus Zingel; species Zingel zingel. The sequence goes on along the minus strand of CM042320.1, from coordinate 37,056,492 downwards.
CACACACACACACACACACACACACACACACACACACACACACACACACACACACACACACACACACACATATACACACACACACACACACACACATATACAGTGTGTGGCTGAGGGAGGTCTCTAGCCATGGTTGCAGGTATCTGGCAGGCTTTTCCACACATGACCTAGTAGTGATTTACTGTCTTCATTAGCATACAGCTCTGTGTGTGTGTGTGTGTGTGTGTGTGTGTGTGTGTGTGTGTGTGTGTGTAGGCGATACATTTGTGCTTTAGGGAGGGTTAAAGTTGGCTAGCTGTGTCTTTTGTGTTGAGGTTGAGTGTGTTTTGGAAGTGTGTGAGTTTTTGGAATCAATAAAACAAATCTGGTTTCAGCCTCCCCTCACTTTCCTATTCTTGTCTACTCTGTATCCTGCTATTCTGCTCTCTTCTAGTCTGTTTGTTGTATTGTTTCTATGACCACAGCATGGTTCAGTTTGGCATGGCCTGGTATGGCACTGTGTGTGTGTGTGTGTGTGTGTGTGTGTGTGTGTGTGTGTGTGTGTGTGTGTGTGTGTGTGTGTGTGTGTGTGTGTGTGTGTGTGTGTGTGTGTGTGTGTGTGTGTGTGTGTGTGTGTGAGAGAGAGAGAGAGAGAGAGAGACAGGCAGGTTGGCTCAGTGGGGGATGTAGCTGGCCAGGGCAGGGGGCGAGGACAGACAGACTTGACCAAGGTCACTCCTGTGTGTGTGTGTGTGTTTATATTCGTGTCCCCTTGTCCATCCCAGTACAGCTGATGATGTGGCCAGATTCCTCTCTCTCTCTCTCTTTTTCACACTGTTCTATCTCTTTCCGTTTGGCTTTTGTTTTGTTTCCATTACTTGAATGTTTTGCAACATGAGGACAGATTGTTGTCTTGTCATTTTTGACACAAATAACGAAACAAATTCATGAAGACACCTTAAATCACATCTGTATTTGTACTGAGAACTATTCATTGCTCTATAGGAATTGAATCATTGGCTGTTTCCAGCTTCTAATATGAGGATTGGTTGCCTTCTCTTTTTTTATATAATTGTAAATTGGATATTTCTGCATTTTGGACTGCTGGTCAGACAAAACATCCTTGGGTTCTGGGAAATTAGTTTTTTTTTCTTTTCTTTGAACACCTTTTTACACCGATATTTCATAGACTAATTCTAGACATATCTCTAGAGACTCTCTTTTTCCGTATCACTCTCTCTGTCTCTCTCCATCTCTGTCTCTCTCCAGCTCTCTGTCCCTCTCTCTCTCTCGCTCTCTTTCTCTCTCTCTCTCTCTCTCTCTCTCTCTCTCTCTCTCTCTCTCTTTCTCTCTATCTCTCTCTCTCTCTCTCTTTCTCTCTCTCTCTCTCTCTCTCTCTTTCTCTTTCTCTCTCTCTCTCTCTCTCTCTCTCTCTCTCTCTGGGTCCAGATGGGCAGTTTGCAGGTTAACTGGTACAGCTGGAGCTGCATTATTAGCATCCTGCTGTGAGCTCTTATTGGCTCTGCTCCTCTCCTCTTTCCTGCTCCCTTCTTCCCTCTTCTTCCTCTGTCAGGTTTAGAGGTTGTATTGTGTAGTCCTGCAGAATAGACTTGAAAGTGCTGATTGTATGTACAAGTAAAGTTTACCTACAGAGTATTAATACTTTTTATTGTTCCAATTGTGTTATATTACAGTTAGGTGGTTTGTACTGTAATAATATTGTGTAATATGTCACTATTATTCATTTCACTGTTGGTGTGTTGCATAGTGACTGTCATGTTTAGGAAAGTACTTTCTTAATGGGTTAATTACCTTAATCCTGGGAGGGATACACTGTGGTCGGGAGGTGAGATATCTTCAATTTAATTTTTTGTTGTGAAACATCAAGTATAAAGACTTAATAAGACAATTGATATGCAAAATATATAAAATATATACAGTGCTCAGCATAAGTGAATACACCCATGCTAAAGTTGACTAAAAAGAGGAATAAAAAATCATCTTTTGGAAATTGATCTTAATGCCTTAATTTAAAAAAACATTAGGAAAAATAATAATAATTGAATCGTAACTAAAAAAATGTTCTTCCTTAAAATACAGGGGGCATAAGTCAGTACAGCCCTATGTTAAATTCCCATAGAGGCAGGCAGATTTTTATTTTTAAAGGCCAGTTATTTCATGGATCCAGGATACTATGCATCCTGATAAAGTTCCCTTGGCCTTTGGAATGAAAATAGCCCCACATCATCACATAGCCTTCACCATACCTAGAGATTGGCATGGAGTACTTTCCATAAAATCATCTCTCAATGCAAATCAAACCAGCTGTTAGGCTAAGTGAAAGTACCCCATGCCAATCTACTTGCTAAGATCAATTTCCTCTTCTTAGTCAACTTTAGCATGGGTGTATTCACTTATGCTGAGCACTGTAAATATATATATAGTATATCACACTACTTAAAGATCTCAGAGTGAACCTATTTTAGCTGCTTTATTTTATGTATTTGCATATGACAACATGTGCATTCACATTTTGGCGAACAGAAAATTAAGCACGTCTCTCAGGCCTTTTTCCTACAGAGTGTGTGTGTGTGTGTGTGTGTGTGTGTTTTGTTGTGGAATGGAGATTGGCTTTTTAGTGGTATTTGGGAGATGGAGCAGGGATAAGCCTGCTAGCTCCCTCTGACTCCCCCTGGGAGCACAGATTAAAGAAACACACACACACACACACACACACACACCAGTAGTAAACAGCAGGATAGGATTAGATAGAGGTAGATAAACACATACACACATATCTGTTAGATTTAGCACCAAAAAGACCGATTATTGAATCGTCAATCAACACAACAGACCTCTTCTCTCCCTTCCTTTACCTTTCCCTGTCAATGTATTACCTCTTTCTCCAACCTATGTCTCACATACCTGCTCTCTTTAAACAGATTGCCTTATAAAATGTTACATCTGTCCCGATAGAAAAGAATAAAATGTGATTAACAGTTGTGTCCAAAACAGAGTGATTGAGCCATTCAGAGAAAGGGAGAGACAGCCAGGGGTGACCCTCTCTCCATCACCTTGACAACTAGATCAGAGCCTTGATTGCGGTTGCCGTGGTGATTAGCCCTGGGTACAGACATGCTTGCTAACCTGGATGGGCGGGTGATTTTGTGTGTGTGTGTGTTCTAATCTATTGCACCTCGGTGGGTCCGCAGGTTTGATCCACCTCCAAATGTGGCTTTCAAACGCCTTTCTCCTTTAGTCTCCTTTAAATGTGTCTGACTTTTCCATCATGCCAATGAAATACATAAGACAATTTCACAACAATACCTATACACCTAACACCTATACTAGTAAATGCCTGTAATCAATTACTGTAGGGCATGCCCTGACCCACCATTAACACTTTTTATAACTCCTCGTGGATGTCTGCTATAGCTTTAACCAGCATCAACACACACATACAGTTGAACACACACGCATACTGTTGATGTGCATCCAGAGGGCTGTAGTTGTGTTCTACATATGTAAACAGATGGGAGAATGGATTGAGTGTCGGGGGGGGGGGGACAGGAGGAGGAAAGGAGGACATAAAAGGAACAGGGGAGAGAGAAAGAGGGAGGGAAGTAAGGAAGGAAGGAATGGACACCTAGAGAAAGAGAAGTCCTTCAGTTTTAAACGTTATCCTAGGGAGTGGCACAGCTGTGTGTGTGTGTGTGTGTGTGTGTGTGTGTGTGTGTGTGTGTTTACGGTTTATTCACACACAGTGATTAGGCTTATTCCCTCCTGGCCACTTTCAAGCTTTCAATTAAGATTCTAAACACAAATATACTCTGCATTTATTACTCTCATCCCTGCTAACGAGCTAAAAAGAGGTGTGTGTATGAGTGTGTGTGTGTGTGTGTGTGTGTGTGTTTCCTGTGCTTATTGGAGGAAACCGTAAATCCCCATTTTACTGTGAATGTCCTGAGCGATGATTCCAAGGCCAGAGCGATGATGTGTGCACCTCTCCTGTTTGAAAATTAATTAAAGTCTCATTATGTATGATGATACAAGACTTAGATATCAGCTGCTCGTTGTTACAGTCAAGTGCTCTCCAGATGACACTGAACATCCTGTGTTGGTGTGTGCTTGAACAACAGAATATGTTCGACTAAATGACCTTGCATGCACTTTTTCAGCATCCGCCTGCTTCCTGCTGTTCAAGCCTTGTTCTGTAGAATAGAATAGATGTATATTGCCACTAGCACAGGTACCGGGCCATACAAGTACATTGGCATTTTTGTGCATTGCTCTTAGAGTTTGCTTTTCAAAAAAATATAAGAAAAAATACAATAAAATATATAACTATATACATCTAAAAATATAAAGTAGAAGGACAATATAAAAGACAAAACGGCTGTGAGATAAATATAATTTGAATTGCAAAAGTGCACCGGAAACATACACTGTATAAAAACTTTAGACAGATTTTTCACATTTTTCACATTATGTTATTATTATTATATATATTATTGCACACAGAAAGAATCGTTTTGTATTTTGTTTTAGATTTAAATGCTGTGATTTGGGGGCTCAAGGGTGTCAGTAGACACTGCTCAGAACAGTCAAATCAGACAGCAATACAAGCACTCAGGCAATAAGAGAGGTTTTTTTAACAAACCCCCTCCTCACCATAATTAAGCCACTTATTTGGAAATAAAAAAAATAAAAAGTAAATACACCTGAAGTTATTCATTGTACTGTATTGCCCATTGCATTGTCAAGCTACAGTAGAGACAGAAAGTAAAATGATCTATCCAGAAATGCCTTTTGCCATGTGTATACTATCTGCTCTGCTGTAAAGATGTGTGTCCAAATCACAGCTATTGTGAGTACAATGTTATCGTAACAAAATAGAATAATTGTCAAATTCACAACGAAAAAATGTAGAATTTTCCCTTAATGCATCCACTAATCTATCTGTCTCTAAACCTCTTTTGTCTATTTTGATATTCTGTACATCCATTCATTTTTTTTTCTCATTTATTTATTCATGTACAGATGTTGTACAGCAAGTGATTTGTGTGTGAGTGTGTGTGAGTGAGAATGAGAGGACTTTTGGCTTCTACAGGACTGAGCGCTCCAGCTTCCTACTGTTATGTAATCTGATAGGGAAAATCCAAGCTGCTATACATACACACACACACACACACACACACACACACACACACACACACACACACACAAACAAGTCTCCTTCCAAGACATACATGCACTTTTGCACTACACAAGTATGCTCAATTTGTGCTTCCTTTCATCATACACACAAATTGGGTATCACCACATGCTGCCCTTGCCTGCCAATAGTGTGTGTGTGTGTGTGTGTGTGTGTGTGTGTGTGTGTGTGTGTGTGTGTGTGTGTGTGTGTGTGTGTGTGTGTGTGTGTGTGTAAGAAAAAGAGAGAGAGAGATAAAGTTTCCACTGAATTCCACTGAACATTTATTACGGGATAATGTAAGATGTCAACGGAGCCCCTAAGGGGGCATGTGGTATTAATAAAAATAGATAGCTGAGAAAAAAAGAGAAATACTTTTGCGTTTTCTCCCAAAACTTTTCAGTTTGGGGGAAAAACACTTTCGGATGAGTTCGGCGCCATAGAAACAACCACAACAATTGACTGAATACACACATTGGAGAGGTTCATAGAATTGTATTTGTACTCAAGATAGCTTCAAAGTCATCTTTCTTCATTAGTTACATGTCAAAAGACAACTTTGTTAGCCTCTTCCTGGTGTATGTTTTTTAAGGGAAAGCCCTGTTTTTGGCTAAAGCGGGGGCCATCCCTATGATGAAGGCAGTCACTGAGTGATGAATTCACACCATTTGGCATAGAAATTAAGTTTCCCCATTGACCGCTCTTTCAAAATGGAGCGGCGCTAAAGTCTTTCCACTGGTGATGTCTTTGCCTCCATGATCGACCATATGATAAACTTCCTCGATTCATATGCGGTTTCTGTATACATTTATTTCCCGAATATGTGTTTCAAACGTGGTGTTTCAGTGATATATTTGTAGGGTGGTGACACAGATTGATGCATATGTTATGAGAGTAGCGTAGTGTGGGCATAGGGAGTGCGTGGGTATGTGGTTGAGAGTGACGGTGGATGCGCTCAGAGCAGAAAGCTTGGCGATCGGAGCGAATGAGAAATTAGCAGGAAAGTTGCCAAGTGGTAGTAAATGTAAAGAATAGGTTTCAGTTGGTCTATGAATAGATGCTGCAGCTCACAGAAGTGGGCATCAACTTGGCAAAACAAGGGCTGTGTCTGTGCACTGACCACCTACTGCTGTAGTGCCCACTTTTGATGGTTAGTATTGTCCCAAAAGTAACACTTATGTTAAAACACCGGAAATGATGGGCGGGATGAGCGTGACGACCGTGACGAACGCAACACATGTGAACGCGATTTTCCAGCCCGCCAAAAATCCGGGCTTTCCTGTATACAAATTAGTAGCGGTTGCTCGGCTCGCCGCCTCTCAAAATCTGACGAAAATCTTTTAAACTGACCTTTGTCGATCAAAAAAACAGACAGATTCAGCAACTGTATGGCCTATCTCTCGCTTAACATTTTTCAGAAAAACGTTTCGGTGAACTATTTTCTTAAAATACGAGATCGTATTCCGAACGAGCCGCCATTATGGTCGGTTTTGAAATTCTCGAGCAGCCAGACCCATGTGACGCGTTCGTACAATCAGCTGCCGGTCAAGGGCTCCCTTCCGCTTTGTAGTAAAGATGGTGCCCGTTTCGGGCGAGTAGTGTCCATCATTCCATACTGAACTTTTTGACCGTTTTTAGGGGGTCATCCGGGTACTTTCAGTGCACTGACTTTTTGCGTTATCTACACTATATACTTACAACTAAGTGTTTGAATGGTGCAAGTAGGCGGTAGACACAGCCAAAGTTTCCCCTGTAGACTAATTACCTACCTAGATCATCATGGGATCTAACCTAGGTGAAAGTAACATTAATACACAATTACACTTTAGATGAGCAATCCAGAACAACACAAAATAACATGCTTGTATGTTAAATGTATTAAACTAAAGCAATCCTCAATTATTTGACTCAGATGTAGATTAACCATGTCATGTGATATGCTACTTCAGTAGACTTTGGGAACAAATATACTGGGGCCACTACAGAAAATTGCAGATCAACATTTCATATTCAGATATACACATTATAGACACCACTGACAACAATTTGCCCACAATTCAGCACATGGATCATACACGGTTCAGTCATATACTAGGTTTCATCCTGCTCTTGTTTTCCCTTCCTTTTGTATGGTGGATGTTTCCATCACTAATTGCCTTGACAAGTTCCAAGGATGAATGTAGGTAACTGATGAATGTTATAATACCACTGGACTTTCATGTACCCATTATCTGCCATCTGAGAAGCCAGTAGCTGTAACTGTGTTCACTAGAAACTGAATTGAAACAGAAACTTTATTTGGCACCTAGTTTACATTAAGTGATTTTGTGGATATGTAGAGATCTTAACGTTTCAGACTGGAATTTGCGTAAACGGCGATGACCACAGATCAACCTCTGACAGAAGACCGAAACGGCTGGGTCAAAAGCAGGTTATTTCAGTAGAGCGCATGGTCTGAGATTCTTCTGTATGCAAGGGGTATAACTCTACTTCCCATCTTCATTTAACTAGGTGTATAAATCCACACCGTAGACAACGGAGTAAACAGATAATGAAAATATTAACAATTACCTCACAGAGAGAGTGATAGAAACAGAGAGGGAAAATGGAAGATGAGAGGAGGGAGGGAGAATGTGTGTGGGTGTTGGGTACTCGCGGGACCTCGGCACTGCAGCATTCTTTGTGTGTGTGTGTGTGTGTGTGTGTGTGTGTGAGAAAGAGAGAGAGGGTGAGTAAAGGTGGGGGCACTCTTGGGACCCCTCCAGCACTGCAGCAGGTTGTGTGTGTGTGTATATTCTCCAGCCCCCACACTACCAATGGGTCAAGCTCACTCCCCCCGAATCAGCCCCCCCCCCCACCCCTGGTTGCCATGGAAACACACCTTGAGCAAGCCCCCCAGAGAGGTGCATACTCCTCCTCCTTCCGTCCACTGCTCTCTTCTTTACTGCACTCTTTCTTTCTCCCAATGCCTCTGTTGCTCTCCCACCGTCCATCCCATCATCCCTCGCCACCCCATCCCTTTCTCTACAGTCCCCTTCTCTCTCTCTCTCTCTCTCTCTCTCTCTCCCCATCCATCTCTTTCTCGTGCTACCTCTCCCTTGCTGTCTTCTCCATCAATCGCCTGGCTTGGTTTACGGGCCTTTATGTCGCAAGGGACCAAACACACACACACTTTCTACTGCTCTTTAATGCGCACACACGCAGCCTCACATAGTTGGGGAGAGAGGGGGTGGACAGGAGCAGGGAAGGGCAGTAACCAGGGTGTAGACACCCGAGAGATCCCCAGCAGACCATACAGACACAGAGAGAGGAAGGGAGGGTGAGAGGTTAAGGCTAGTGGGGGCCAGGCACCCAAAGGGGTATCCCAGCAAAGACGAAGAAAGGGTTAAGAAGTGCAAACACCTTAAGGATCCGTCCCCCAACAAACCAAGGAGCTCATTTATGTTCTGCTGCATGCATGTTGCAGGGGGCTATGATGAGGCCAGCCAGCATCTGTGTGTGTGTGTGTGTGTGTGTGTGTGTGTGTGTGTGTGTGTGTGTGTGTGTGTGTGTGTGTGTGTGTGTGTGTGTGTGTGTGTGTGTGTGTGTGTGTGTGTGTGTGTGTGTGTGTGTGTGTGTGTGTGTGTGTGTGTGTGTGTGAGAGTGTGTGAGTGTGTGAGTGTGACAGGGATGATGCCACCTGGTCCCTCTCCTCTGGTCAATTAGCAGAGAGGAGGGTAACGCGAGAATGAGACTGAGGGAGAGCATAAGCTGTGTGTGTGTGTGTGTTTAACAGTAATTGTAATGCTTGAGTTTAAGTTAATGAATGAGTCTGACTGCTGTATGGTCTTTTCTCTATATGTGTGTTCCCCCTTTCCTCCATTCTGCCTTCTTTCCATCCACATACATTACATTACATTACATTCGGTCCTCACATTGTTTCCTCTTTTCTTCCAATATTTTCTGCCTTTCTCTCTCAGAGGTGAAACCTCATCAGTAATTCTACAGATGCACTGCAGCCATACACCAATAACCTGTGTGTGTGTGTGTGTGTGTGTGTGTGTGTGTGTGTGTGTGTGTGTGTGTGTGTGTGTGTGTGTGTGTGTGTGTGTGTGTGTGTGTGTGTGTGTGTGTGTGTGTGTGTGTGTGTGTGTGTGTGTGTGTCTCCATCGGTTTCTCAGTTAAGAAGGAGCATAGCTTTGGAGTCGGAGCTTTGTTCTCTCTGTCTCTGCCTGCCCTATCTGATACGTTGTTTGAATGGTGTTGTTTGCTGCCTGCTGCGAACATACATAACATAAAACTGCATGAAATGTTCATGTTGACAATTACAGGCAGGGCCTTGACAATGGTGAACACTTTGAATTTGAGTGCTATTCTGCCCTGGTCAGGTGTTGTATTTGTTTTAATTGTATGGGAGGGGGGCAGCGATGGACACGGTCCTGTCCCCCCAGGTCCGGTGCTTGAACCGGGTGAGAGGGGTGAGGACTGGAGGTTGGCGTCAGGGGATCTGAGGTTGTGGGTAGGAGTGTGTCGGTGCAGCAGAGTTGGCATAGCAACCAATTAAGAACATTGAGCTGTGCATTATAGGAATTGTCAGCACAGCTGGAACATGTCTTTGACAAATCAGACTGGTAAGCTTAAACTTGTGCTCGTCATGGAAAGGGTTTATCATTTTATTTAACAATTACCAGGGTAAAAAGAGAGGGGGAGCAGGACTTGACACACATTTTTACAAAGTATACATGCTCCTTACATATTATTATATATATTATAACATACCCCATAACCAGATTTACAACTTAAAGCAATCCTCCGTGAAAGGTATTAAATAATCCCCAAACTTGCTTTAATGTGCATTAAAAAGCTGTTAACAGTTGTTCATTTTCTGTTGTGTTAACAAACTCAGAGTCCTAACCTTCACCCTGCCTCGCTCTCTGTCTCTCTCTTGCTCTCCTCTCATCTCTCTCTCCCCTGTGTTCTCTGTCGCCCAGCATAGGCCTCCCAGGATTGTGTGTGTGTGTGTGTGTGTGTGTGTGTGTGTGTGTGTGTGTGTGTGTGTGTGTGTGTGTGTGTGTGTGTGTGTGTGTGTGTGTGTGTGTGTGTGTGTGTGTGTGTGTGTGTGTGTGTGAGCGTGTGTGTGAGTGTGTGTGTGTGCTGGTGGATCAAATGCACTCTGTGAGACAAAGCGTAACGGCAGGATGCTCTACGACTCTGTCATCTCACTATGGGTCACACACGGACTGGGTCTCAGAGGGGGACAGCACACAGAGACTGCGGTCCCCACACACACTGATCAAAACAATGTATTTGTCAGAAAAGGGAACTCTTTCATGGGACACACACTCACACAGAACGATTGGAGGCCTCCCCCTATGCCCTTGTTCCGGACAGCCCAATTATCTCTCTGCACCTCACTGTTTTCCCTTCAATTCTCTGTCTCTCTGTCTTTCTCTTTCCCTCTCTCACTGTAGTTTTTTTCATTTTTTTCATCTGTAGCCACTTTTTCACTTAACCAATAATTGATTGGCCGTTGATTAGCTTATAAAGTTTCTTTTGTAAGGCTGATGGCTTCATTAATGTCATCCTGTGTGTGGTGTCATCCTGTGTGTGGTGCTCCAGACACATGATTGCACATTTTCCCACATACAGGAGAAAAAAAAAAGATATGGAAGAATAAAACTACAGAAGCAGTTTTCTGTTTGTGTTGATGAAATGTTGAGGAAAGGATATATTATTGAAATAATCGACAGAAAATCAAACAACGATTTTGATTCTTAGTGACACATTTGCTAGTCCCAGCTTGTCAAATGTCAGGGATTTTTTCATGATTGCAAGTTGAATATTTTTTAGTTTTAAACTGTCTGAAGATGTCACATTAAGCCATATGAAATTGTGATGGGCGTCTTTGACTATTTTCTGACATTTTAAAGGCTCAATGATTGATAAAATAATAATAATGACAGAATAATTGAGCTGCAACCCTAGTTTGGATGGCTTGTCAATGAAAATACACCGTTTTTGTATTGTAAATTATGATATGATGTGATTTATTTTCATTTTTTTTTCATGTATTGAGCTAGGGCTGTGTATTTGCAAGAATCTGGCTATACGATATCACGATCGTATATCACATGTATCACGATACATGGGTCACGATTCAATATATATTGCAATATATTTCGATACTGTAAGACGATATCATTTTCGAAAAACTAATATTTAAAAAAAAGACATGATGTTCATAAAAGTCAAAGAAGTTTACTTTAGGTAAACAATTCACTACACAGAAAATCAAACTGCCAGTTTGGGATTGTGGTTCCCAGGTTCTTAGTGTGCTAATGTTTATATGCTAAAGTAGACAAAGTTCAGCCATAGCTACATTGTTAGCTTCTAGCAAAAAGTCAGACACTGCTAGGCACTGTTGGGCGAGGACACTAGTGGTGCGTCTCAGCATAGCCATCTAGCGGTAGGGGGTTTAAACACAACACAACAAGTCCCGCCCTACGAAGCAGCCCGATCAGTTGGGGTTAGGCATTGACCTTGAATAGTTAACGTTAGGATAGCTGACTGGTCAGGGGAAAGGACCTGAACAAATCGGGTTCCGTTACCTTGCGTAAGCATGGACGCCTGGCCAATAGTAGCGTGTGAATGCTACTGAAGGCCGGGTCTTGCCCAGAAGTTGCATGGGTTTCATAATAACACGGGTGGGTCCCCTCTCTCATCGGCTGATTCAGTTGTGCTGCCAAGCGTCCATGGAGTGCAGTCAGCTTCTTTAGCCAGTAGGTGTGGATCATATCACACCCTAGTGTCGTCCTGCTATTCATATGAGCCACTCGCTTCTTGGATGTCTGCAATGTGATTGTTACTAGGTCTTGTTCTGGGAGGTTGCTGTGGTCTACTCTTATATCTAGCCACTGGGCATTTGTGTTACGTGTTACATGTACATTGCTGGAGTTGGGTTGCGTAGAGCGCATATAATTTAGGAGCCAGTCATAACCACATTTCTATAAATGCAATGTATGCATTTGGTGATTTTAGTTTTTGTAGTTTCAACTAGAATACCTGCAGTGACATTGTCATACACAGCATATATTAGACCAGTGGGGATGTCCCATTCTAAACTCATGGACTATGGGTAATAGGCATGTCGATGCGTACATGTAAAGGTAGCCGATGTTTGACGACATTCTCTGATCCTGGTGGCGTGGGAGAGTGTGAGCCAACTTCTAAAGAGAGCATTTTCCCTAATGAGGGCAAGAGCCAACACACACATAAACATACACACACTGAGATCACTGAAGCGTAGGCATTGCTTACCTATTTACCCTCTGTCTCTATCAGTGCCTTTTGTGTCTCTATCTCTTTCTCTCAGTTTTGTCTTTTACTTCTATTCTGTTAAAAAAAAAGTAATTGTTTAATCAAAGCGTACTTTCACTCAGACAAGGACTATTTACATGATAATTAAAATATGAAATTGAATTGATTGATCTGGTAGTGATGTACACTCCTCTCTCTCTCTCTCTCTCTCTCTCTCTCTCTCTCTCCCTCCCTCCCTCCCTCTTTCTCTCTGTGTGTCTCACTCCATGTGACTCTCTCCTGCTGTTTCAATCTCCTTGTAAATGATAATGAACCTCTATCTGTCTCAGTATGTCTCGGACACACTGGCGCCGCACACAACCTTGCAGCCTTTGAGGTTTGTGTGTGTGTGTGTGTGTGTGTGTGTGTGTGTGTGTGTGTGTGTGTGGGTGTGTGGGTGTGTGGACAGGGGATGTTTGGGGACCGGGACCATGGAGCATACCATCTCATCCATATAAGCCCATGTGGCACCCAATACACACACACACTCCCCCACAGCTATTGAGACGGGATTAGGGCACCCTTGTGTCGGCCTTTGAGGAAAGGAGAGATAGGAATCTTTGTGCGTGTGTGTGTGTAATAGTCAGTATGGGTGTCATAGATGTATGATTGAAGACGTTATTAACCCCGCGATCCCCTGCAGCTCTGAATGTTGTTTGTGTGTGTGTGTGTGTGTGTGTGTGTGTGTGTGTGTGTGTGTCACTTACAAGACATGAGATAAGTGAGAAAAAAAGCACAAAAAAAGACACTGACTGTGGTCACCATGAATTGTGCGTCTCTGTGTATATGCGTGTGTGTGTGTGTGTGTGTGTGTGTGTGTAACTCCACAAGGGGTCACAGATTGGCACGCAGAAAACCCCATCTGATGTCTCCAGGCTCTACAGTCGTGTGTGTGTGTGTGTGTGTGTGGGCGACTGGGGCATTGGTCTGGTATGTTACACGGCGATAAGGACAACAGGCAGGAGACCTGATCGTCACGGGGTGCGTGTGTGTGTGTGTTTATGACGCCCACTTTTCATCTGGCCTTTCACCGTGGGTGCTTTGATGTCACACACACCTTCCTAAAAATAGACACAGATACACACAGACACACAAAAACCTTGGTATAATCAGTGAGAATAACCAGGAAGGATTTAGGCTAGGGTCGGGGACAAGTCTATTGTGTGTTTGTCATGAAGACATGCCTGATTATATTTGAATGTGATCTTTCTCATTGTTCCTTTTTTTGGGGGGGTTGCTGTACCCGTGGCTTAACGCCACGCAAGATGATTGAGATTGGTTTAAAGAAATACAGACAACCAAGAGCATATTTTCCCAGAATAATAAGCCAGTGTAGCCATACCTCAACGCTGACACGGTGCCGTGGAGACAGTCAGACCTACAGTATGTACGCATTAAATGTTCATAGAAAATGTTTTCTATAAAGTATGTCTGATGGAGCATACATATGGACAGAGAAAGGGACATTTAACGACTGAAAAACGGGGAAGAAACCATAGTATATCTGAAGAGAGGTAACAAGGGGTGAGGGGTTTGAATTGGAGCCCACACAAATTAATCAGCAAGTGATGGACCAAGAGGGGCGATAAGGGGACATGGAGAGAGGGACGGACGAAGTGAGGGATGGATGAATGGCTGCAGTGGGGGAAGGCAGTAACGAGGACAGAGGGAGGGAAAGGAGGATGGCTATAGGAAGGCTAGATCATCCACAGCCCCGGTGGGGAGGACAGGCAATTACCAGCTGGGGCAGATATGGCACTGGAGTTGGTGTGTGTGAGTGTTGGGGGAATGTTCAAGGGAGACGGAAAAATTAAAGGAGGGCATGCAGCAGGGGTGAGGAAGGAGTGTGTGACTTGACAACTTAACTGATCTGGGGCTGAACCCTAAATTCATAGTTTTTCAAATGAAATGAAAATGTCTGCCAATGAGGTGCAATGATTTCATTTGTTTGCTGTTCTATGTCATATTATTGTGGTACATTGTGTATTTTGAATTCCTGTTAGTTAGAAATAGAATATGACCGAATGGGGAAATTTGGAGTGAAACTAAAGTTAGACTTTTTTCACAGCCGACATTTTGATTTGCCAAGCACATGTGTAATTAATAACTAATCACTAATTGCTGCATTGCACCGCGTAAATTGCTGGAACAGAGCCATCATTAATGTTATTATTGTGACGGTGAGTTAAAACTAGTGAATGTACCTCATTTTTTTTAATCATCTATCTATTAATATTCCTGTCGTCGCTGTATGGTTTACAAGTGCATTTCTTCTTATCTGTGTCTAGTGGTTTTCTGTTTTATCTGTATCATTTTTTTTCTTCACACATCAGTATATATTTGACAGTTTCTGTATGTGCAGACATCTGTCGTGAGTGTTGCGATAATATTCTAAAAGGATGTCATACGTTGCTGTTTTCATGTTGCTTAACCCGGCCTACACATGTGTGTCTGTCTCCTATTTGCAGAGGAGGGCATCAATCATGAATGCAAGCTGTGTAACCAGATGTTTGATTCACCTGCCAAGCTGCTTTGCCACCTGATAGAGCACAGCTTCGAAGGCATGGGAGGTACCTTCAAGTGTCCCGTTTGCTTCACAGGTGAGAGACAGACACACGCAAACCCACATTCACCTTCAAGGACCGCAGCACAGAAAACTCCTACTCACTTGTGTCCTATCTGCCTTGAATATAAAATGGACACAGTGACACGGAGAACACATACATACACAAACTACACAGCAGGGACATCAATCTAGTATACCATAGGAAACTATTAACAAGTAGAAGGGCACTCAGAGAGCACAGACCTCCGCCCTATCTCACAATGTTAATGCAGTGTGAATTCTCACTTCAGGAACTCATTTTTCCAATTATTCTGACATTCATCTCCTATCTTGCAATGTCAACAAAAGTGAAAACTAATGTGTGTATTAATTTGTGTAATGGGTTCTTCCTTGGCCTATGCTACACCAAGTTTCAAGAACATCAGGCCAGTAGTTTCCCCATAATCCCACTGACAAACGGACAAACCGAGCCGAAAACTTTACTTCCTTGGTAGTATTAAGGAAATAAGGGATACATATCATTCAGCATTTTCTTCCATTCTGTTCTTTTGTGCATATCCATTTTACAGCACTGTATATCACCAATAAAATATAGACTAACAGTACACTTACACTAATACTAAATGAATATTGTAGAACTGTTTTGCTTTGTGTTTTAGCTGCACCGCAGTACATTAACTGTTCTAATCATAG
This sequence comes from Zingel zingel, assembly GCA_023566125.1. Lineage (NCBI taxonomy): Eukaryota > Metazoa > Chordata > Actinopteri > Perciformes > Percidae > Zingel > Zingel zingel. The sequence goes on along the minus strand of CM042320.1, from coordinate 37,040,725 downwards.
ATGAATATGAAGCCAAAAGTGTAATAGCCATGCCACCAAGGATAGTAGGTTCCTTATTAAAGCAGACTACCACCACCACACCTTCTCTAAGCACCAAACAGGTCACAGCTTGTCACTTATTTAGGTAAAAATGCCAGATGATGTTAATATTGCAGCTGGAAGCAAGGTTTGCACTTAAATCTCCCCTGGAATCAGCTCCAGTGCATGTCATAGTAGCTCAGTAAATGGCTCTCTCTGGGTTACCTGCATCATGATGCATACAGTAGAGGAAATGTCTTTTGGGTTAACAATAAGATCACATCAGGAACATCCATTGTTTTAACATTTCTAACTGTGGGAGTACTATTCCAGCAGGGTGCTGCTGTTGAAGAACTACTGACAAAACTCTGGATGTGCAAAAGTCCATGCAATATTACCTCCAAACATGCCAAATATGAAGTACCTTGTGTCTCTTAAATCCACTGGAGGACCCAAACCAAATGCTGGATGACCAAATTAGACCTGAGGTTCGGTGTAATTTACCAGAAACTAAGTCTGTGCCTTTGCTCTCTCACTCCCTCCCATCTCTTCACTCCTTATCCCCATCCACTCTCTATCTCTCTCTCTCTCTCTATCTCTCTCTCTCTCTCTCTCTCTCTCTCCCCCCCCCCCCCCCCCCCCCCCCCCCCCGGTCAATTCACTGCTCCCTCTCCCTCCCTCAGTTGTTGAGTTTGTCTTGTGTTGTGTGCCTCACTCCCCCCAGGTACACAGCAATGCTTTAAACTTTAACTCTATTCCTTGGTGGCTTATGAATTAGTAAGATGGGCACCACTACTATGGGGAGGCTTAATAATTCAACACACACACACACACACAGTGAAAACCAAAAGTTTACTGAAACAAAGGGGAGAGAAAGAAAGAGAAAGTGTACGAGACAACACTGGAGCGGAAGTAAAAAAGAAAAGTCAGCCCTTCATTTGCTTTTTTTGTTGGCGTTTGTGGGGTTATTTGTACTGAAAACTCATTCTCTGCTGGTACAGTACATAGCAGTGTTCATTTTAACAGTCAGTTGCAAACAGTACCTCAGTAGATCGGATCTGCGACATGGCTGAGTTCATTGCAGGTAATTCTGAATCTACAGTTCAGTAATACATAGCTGCATGTACTTTAGTCTGAATCCTCTCCTAAAACCTTCAATTATCTTTCACAGACAGACGCAGGATCCGTTTTCTCCAAAGCTTGGACTTAACCATTCAAAAATCAAAGTATGATAGCTAATCCAATTTGAAAGTTCTGGTAAATGATGTTGCCTTTGGTTTGGCCTCAGCAACAGACATGTCCACAACAATGCAGATTCATCTTTTAGTGTGCCTAATGGGCAAATCTCAACTCAAATGTTCCCTATTGCTCATTTCCTTAAGATTTGGTCTGTTGAATTCAGTTGTGGTATGCTTATTGACTAATAAACACTGTGTAACTTGTGATGTTTTTGTTCCTTTTCCCAGTGTTTGTGCAGGCCAACAAGCTCCAGCAACACATTTTTGCCGTCCATGGCCAGGAAGACAAGATCTACGACTGTTCCCAGTGTCCGCAGAAGTTCTTCTTTCAGACAGAACTACAGGTAGGTCCCCATAACTCTATCTTTGTGTTGAACATGACCTGACTCTCTGGCATAAATTAGGAAATGATTGTGTGCAGGTATACTGACCTCACACTATAGTCAGTGGACTGTGTGCCTAACCATATCAGAGGAAGTGTAGTTAATATTCCTTACCCAAATGGGATGTACACTCCCCTCCTCTCCCTTCTTTCTAGGCTTCCAGCCATCCCTCAAAATGCAGTAACCTTCTTCAGTACCTCCTTCCATCCCTTCCAGCTGCTGTACATCATTTTACAGAATCCCTCCATCTACTGTTCATCTGTATTTCTCCCTCCACTCTCTTTCCATCTCTCCTCATGAGGTCGGAGCAGGGTTCTGGCAAGCCTCATGTCTTTAGGGTCCAGACACATTTGTGTGTGTGTGCGTATGAAAGAGAAGAGAGGATATAAGTCACCCAAGAGTAGGTCCTGGGCCAGCTGTGGCCAGGTCTGTGATGTAAACCTTCCTGTCCTCTTCCATTTCTTCTCCTCCTGGTCTCTCGTAGCCCTTTGGCACCGGACTGGTGACCTGCAAAGTATGCAGGTCAAACACCAGCACTGTTAAAGGTGAAATCTGTAACTTTCTGCATGCTGTGGCCTGCTGCATTGACCAGAGCTGTACGTAAAAGACAGCATAGTTTTTATGGGAGATTGTGTGAACGCCTGCAGTTTATTTGAGTTAGGGCTGGGCGATATATCCAAAATCTCCTATCCCAATATAGGTCATTTTATATCTCGATAACGATATGTATGTCACAAAATAGCATGTTCGCCGGTAATTAATTAAATAATGAAATGGTCTGTATAAAATAACCACATGGTAAAGACTATTTTTGTTATTTTTATTAAGAACTGTAGTGCAAAACATAACGCAAGGATCCAAACGTAAAGCGGCGTCCAAATGACGTAAATATTGTCGTAACGCAGTTTGGCCGCTGGTTTTTCAATGTCACGCTTGAAGCGATATAGAAAAATACTGCATGTACGATAGACATTTTTATATTGTTTTGAAATATATCGTCATATATCGCCCAGCCTTAGTTCACAAAAAAACTTGGAAGATTCACCAGCTAATAAAGAACGATACTTATGATGATTCGTTTTGATGCTTAGAAATGTGTGTAATGCATTTACTGATACTGTCACACTGGTGCAACCCTACAAACCATAGATACTGTAGATGATCAACAGATCAACTTGTCTTAGTAGCAGAGTATTGAAAGTATCTCCAATGATGCACTTTTTATTTTTTTTTTATTTTTTAGATTATTTTTTGGGGCTTTTCCCTTTATTCGTCAGTGACAGTGGATAGACAGAATAGGGGGAGAGAAAGAGAGGGGATGATTCAAACCCGGGCTGCTGCAAAGGACTCAGCCTACATGGGGTGCACGCTCTTAATGCGTGAGCTAGAGGCCGTCCCAACGATGCACATTTTTTGGGTTGTGCACTTTAACGTAAGAAAGCTTTTTTGCACACCTCTTTTGTCGGGCAGGTGCGTAGGATATGATCAAAAATAGCAGATCAAAAGCTTAGAGAAGAGTCCCACACACTGACCATTACGCAAGAAATAATTTATTTAGAAAAATGCAACGTTTCGGTCTCAGACCTTCATCAGGTAAATTCACACATTCACCTCAACCATAGCCTTAAATAATTTGGTTGACTAACCAGGACCAAAGTGGCATTCCCATAACGGACCGTGAACAGGAAAAGGCAGAAAAAATGCCACTCAGTACATTTAAAAACTTTACAATTCCACTACACAGATACAAATATTTATAATTGGTCACTAAAAAACAAACTATATTTACGTGGAGTCTGCAAAAGCACCACAACCAACATCGTGTTTGAGAGGCAGAACAAACTCAGCTTGGTGTAATATTTGAGTGTTGAACCTGCAAATGCCTCTGTCTGTGAATACAGTATGTCCACTGCTGTTGACAAGAAGAGCTCATAGAATATCCCATGTTTAGTGTTCTGGGTTCATAGACACGTTAGCATGCTGGAATATTCCTGAGTTGTGTTTCATAAAGATAATAAGTGGCTTCTTCTTCTTGGAAGCTCATTGCTTTTGGGCAATAAGTTGAACTTCTCTCATGGTCTAAAACTCTACACTGTCACTGTCCACCTCAGAAGGATATAGTCGAGTTTGCGTCGCAGCCAGTAATATTGATGCCCAATCAGTTGTTTAGTTGATAGTGGCACAAGGCGATCACTCTATGATAAGGGCTGTGCTGGACTGGTACATAATTAGAAAAGTGGTTGGTGCGCAGAGATTTAGACAAAGAAAGTCAAAATAAGACAGAAATCCTGTTTAAGAAATTCTACCAGTGGACTTCATGAAGGCCTGCCTCAGCCACCACACACAAAGAGACACACACACACTAAAGGTTCTTGCACACTGAGGCCGAAATTTATGTTCGAAATGTTCAGACGTTAAAAAATAAATACAACCTCACGTTGTGTCAGTGATGTTTACACACTGCCTCCCAAAATTTTGTCCGTCATGAAAAAATTCAGACATGTTCAATTTTTTGCGTTTTTTTGCATCCGCAGAAAACATTTGGATGTGTTTTTGACAAGGAGAAGGCATGAGCCTATCCAGAAATGCACCACCAAAAGACGCAGAGAGGACGGCCAAGCGAGGTAACGGTACTGTCAACGGACAGAAGCGAAGGGTGAAGTAAGAGAGAAGAAGCGAGAGGCAGAGCAGCAGCGTTACATTTTGTATTGTTTTGCGAAATGTTTTGCAACGGATTAATGAATACGCATCGGACTCAGGGCCAAATGTACTAACGCTTTTGCGCCCACATCAGCAGTATTCGTTTCGCAACGTGCGCGTAAAAGCATGGCGAGGTATGTACAAACGGCCGGATCTGAGGTAAAAGCACAGATTGTCGTGGTGGCAAAATGGCAAATTGTACTTTTCCGTGTCATGCATATTCATATTCATGGGTGGGTGAAGGGGAAAGTGGGAGTTTCCCATAAAGAGATGGGAGGGGAAACGTAAAGTGTGCCTAATTAGTTATTCCGCGATATGTACAAACACCGCCTGTGAAAGCGTGCCTCTATTTTGCGGTGAAAATTCTCCAGGTGTAAACCTGGAAGCGGGTTTCCTGGCATACGCCTCCTGGTGAAATGGCAGCAGTAATCCGAGCAAGACGAAGACGTAGGCCAAGGAGACGAGCTGAAAAGATTTTTGCCACAAGGATCACACTTTTTCAGTTGAGTGAACACAAAATCATTAAGCGTTGCCATGCAATATTACAGTTACTGGAAGAAATCAAAGATGACATTGAATCTCCAACTCAGCGTTCACATTCCATTCCAGCAGTTGTTAAACTCCTCGCTACATTACAAATATTGGCATCAGGATCATTTCAAACAGTCATAGCATCAGCAGTGGGAATATCGCAGTCTGCACTCAGCTGTATCATAGCACAAGTACTTAATGCTTTGCTACTGCGCAATTGACGGCATAGTGGGCGGAGAAAGGATGAACTGCAGGTTTGCTAAATACGACGTAAGCTGATGTATCACAGCGTGCGCTTTCTGCGGGTTAGCCATGGCGCTGATAACGCTACATTTGCAAATGTACGTACAACTGGCCTTCAGTGTACAAGGTTTTTGTGCGTGACAAATTTTTTTTCGGGCTCAGTGTGCAATAACCTTAAGAGAGACACACACACACACACACACACACACACACACACACACACACACACACACACACACACACACACACACACACACACACACACACACACAAAGTGGCAGTGATGTAGGGCCGGAGGTGGTGGGCATATGGCTGGCCAGTCCATTTAACAGCAGGGTGACTGCTGGACCCTGTCGGTTAATGTCCACACACAGGCACAACTCACACCTCACACACTCCCACTCACTTACACTCACCTCTATACACACACACACACACACACACACACACACACACACACACACACACACACACACACCTTTGCCACACACACAAACACCTTCTCTCCTCTTGTACATGCACTCCATCCCAGATGACTCCTCTCCTGTTGTCTGACCAGGTCGCAACATCTTTATAGCCCTATGAATTGTTGAATAGACCTTTTTCACAGCAGACATGTTGACTTGTCATAGTAAAGCACAGCTGTATTCAAAACCATTAATGATGGCTGCATTCCACTTAGGAGAGGCCCTGGTATTGTCATGCTGACTCACTGAAATAGCTTACTGGGACACTTCATGGAATTGAGCCATCATTAAGGTTATCAATTTCAGCTGTGCTTTTCCTACTATGACAAGTCAAAATGTCTGCTGAGAAAAAGGTCCATAGTAATAACCAGTTGGATAAATCAGGTTGCTAGGTTTGGATTAAAAAAACACTGCAGACCTTAATAACTGTTGGTTTGGTCTGCTTTTACTTTATCCTAACATGAATACATTGTACAGTAAATAGTTTCAACTACTTTTCTGACTTGTATGAGAGTTGCGTCAAATGGAGACTTGCAATAATAATGCAAATTAATGTATTATAATAATGCTAATATAATACATATTTTTCTTTAAACAAATGAAACATTGATGTTTTGTGAAGAATCAACAACAAGTGGGACACAATCATGAAGTGGAATGAAATTTATTGGATATTTCAAACTGTTTTAACAGATATAAAACTGAAAAATTCAGTGCAGCAAACTCTCTCCAGAAGTTCAGTGAGGATCTCTGAATGATCCAATGTTGACCTAAATGACTAATGATGAAAAATAGAATCCACCTGTGTGTAATCAAGTCTCCGTATAAATGCACCTGCTCTGTGATAGTCTCAGAGGTCTGTTTAAAGAGCAGAGAGCATCATGAAGAACAAGGAACACACCAGGCAGGTCCCAGATACTGTTGTGGAGAAGTTTAAAGCCGGATTTGGATACAAAAAGATTTCCCAAGCTTTAAACATCCCAAGGAGCACTGTGCAAGCGATAATATTGAAATGGAAGGAGTATTAGACCACTGCAAATCTACGAAGACCCGGCCGTCCCTCTAAACTTTCAGCTCATACAAGGAGAAGACTGATCAGAGATGCAGCCAAGAGGCCCATGATCACTCTGGATGAACTGCAGAGATCTACAGCTGAGGTGGGAGACTCTGTCCATAGGACAACAATCAGTCGTATACTGCACAAATCTGGCCTTTATGGAAGAGTGGCAAGAAGAAAGCCATTTCTTAAAGATATCCATAAAAAGTGTCGTTTAAAGTTTGCCACAAGCCCCCGGGAGACACACCAAACGTGGAAGAAGGTGCTCTGGTCAGATGAAACCAAAATCAAACTTTTTGGCAACAATGCAACAACAACGTTATGTTTGGCGTAAAAGCAACACAGCTCATCACCCTGAACACACCATCCCCACTGTCAAACATGGTGGAGGCAGCATCATGGTTTGGGCCTGCTTTTCTTCAGCAGGGACAGGGAAGATGGTTCAAATTGATGGGAAGATGGATGGAGCCAAATACAGGACCATTCTGGAAGAAAACCTGATGGAGTCTGCAAAAGACCTGAGACTGGGACGGAGATTTGTCCTCCAACAAGACAATGATCCAAAACATAAAGCAAAATCTACAATGGAATGGTTCACAAATAAACATATCCAGGTGTTAGAATGGCCAAGTCAAAGTCCAGACCTGAATCCAATCGAGAATCTGTGGAAAGAACTGAAAACTGCTGTTCACAAACGCTCTCCATCCAACCTCACTGAGCTCCAGCTGTTTTTCAAGGAGGAATGGGCAAAAATTTCAGTCTCTCGATGTGCAAAACTGATAGAGACATACCCCAAGAGACTTACAGCTGTAATCGCAGCAAAAGGTGGCGCTACAAAGTATTAACTTAAGGGGGCTGAATAATTTTTCAGTTTTTTATCTGTTAAAAAAGTTTGAAATATCCAATAAATTTCGTTCCACTTTATGATTGTGTCCCACTTGTTGTTGATTCTTCACAAACAATTACAGTTTTATATCTTTATGTTTGAAGCCTGAAATGTGGCAAAAGGTCGAAAAGTTCAAGGGGGCCGAATACTTTCGCAAGGCACTGTATTCTCATTCTGCCCTTCGTTGTGGATGTCCGTTTTTAGTGATATCTGAGGGGAACAGTTTTATATAGTTTGGCTTGACTCAACTACAGAGAGCTATTTTTCTCATGTATAAACTCAGCTGAGTTTGGTCAGGTCAGAAGAGTTTAATTCTGTTGTTTTCATTCCAGCTAAGTGGAGCTCAGTTCAACTTTTTTTTTCTCCCTCAGCTCCTTGTACTTCTTCCTCTTTGGCTGCTGCACTCTGGCTATATCCATCTTGTTACACTTTGGTCCTGGCCCGTGTGTGTGTGTGTGTGTGTGTGTGTGTGTGTGTGTGTGTGTGTGTGTGTGTGTGTGTGTGTGTGTGTGTGTGTGTGTGTGTGTGTGTGTGTGTGTGTGTGTGTGTGTGTGTGTGTGTGTGTGTGTGTGTGTGTGTGTGTGTGTGTGTGTTGTGTGAAAACTTGCAGCCTGAGCCCGGCCTGCCACAGCTCCATTGCCCCATGGGAGGGCTCTCTAAGTGGGCTAGACAGAAAGGCTGACTGGGGAGATGGAGAGCTACAACCATGGAGGTTAATGCCACTGCTAGCTGTTATCGTGTGTGCGTGCGTGCGTGCATGCATCTGCTAGAGAAAGTAGAATGGGGTAATTTGTGTGTGTTTTAATGAGGTGCGGATGGATGAAGAAGGCTGCTTGGCCAGCTAGAAAAGGCTTTGGCCTCTTTCAACCCCTCGGAGGGGCCATATGATGTCAAGCTCACTCTCTCTTTCTCTCTCTCCCTCACACACACACACACACACTCACACACCCAAGGGTCTTTGCTGCATGAACACATTGCTGCATCATCTCCTCTCCCTCCTGATTGCACTCCCTCTCAGTGCCTCTTTCCATCTCTGTCACTCCCTCTGCATACAAAGACATTTGCTTTCTCTCTGCCACTCTCTCAATCACTTGCTTTCACATCTCTATCTATCTCGTACACTCCTATACCACAACTCTCACTCTCTCTCTTCCTGTCTCTCTCCTTCCTCTCATTCTGTTTTCCTCCCACTCTCTGACTCCACCCGTCTGTCCCCAAAGAACCAGCCCCTATGCATATTTTAGCCCCTCTCCTCTCTTCCTCTCTTCTGTGCCTCTCCCCAGTGCCCCATAAATAGTGCAGACGTAAGCTGGTAAATAAGAGATGTTTTGGTGTGTGTCTGCATGGTTGTGTGTGTGTGTGTGTGTGTGTGTGTGTGTGTGTGTGTGTGTGTGTGTGTGTGTGTGTGTGTGTGTAAATAAGAAATGCTGTAGCCCTGATCAGTGAAGTCCTTCTGGATCTCGCTCTGTCTTTTCTCCCAGACACACAGGACTTTTCTCATTCTCTCTGTTTTAGTTTCTTTCTTTCAATTAGCATGGCTGTAGGAACATTTTTTGTATCAATGTTTTTCAAATGTCAAGTTTTCCCACCGCCAACAAACAATTGTTTTGCATTCACACAATATTTGAAGATATACTTAAGAGTGCATGATTTCCATTATCTTACCAGTATCCAAATATGTACAGCAGGTACTGTTTTCCTATTGTAGAAGAATACCTGAAATAGTCATCATCTCTGACTCCCATGTTACATTCCCTGGCAGACTTCTTGATCTTCACATTCACTTTAAGCCTCCAGGGGGTGCTATACTGCAGCTTCTGCCTTTTAATGTTTCCTCCTCTCCCTCGCTCAATCCGTCACTCTTGCACTCCTCCCCAGCCATCCCTTTTTTCTGCCTGTTGTGCTACACAATTTCCTTTAGCACTAGTAAATATTTAACCATCGCTAGATGGGTGGATTGCTGGTCAGATGAATAAATGGATGGATGCGGGGGATCCTTCCGTTTGTTTGTGTGTTGATTCCCTCCAACGAATCTTCCGCCTTCCCCCCATGTCCCAGCGGTGTTGAATATTTGAGAGTTGTGCGTGCACGCAACCACAAAGACGAGCAGGGATCTGTACCCTCATAGACTGAGATAAAAGAACTGTAGAAATGTAGTGTACACATAAGATGGATGGAAAACTGGGAAAATGAAGAATCAGACATACAGAGAGGGATGGAAAAATCAACAGCTAGACAGAAAGCCAGACATACAGTACAAAGGTCTAACTCAAGAGCAATTTATTTTTACATTTTAACTAGGGCTGCAGCTATCGATTATTTTAATAATCGAGTATTCTACCGATTATTCCATTGATTAATTGAATGATGGGACAAGAAATACTTTTACTTTATAGTAATCAGCAATAGTAAATATACAAAAGAGAGGTTTTCTTTTTAGAAAAAGCAACATTTTTATTGCCTAAATTGCATACCATAACAGGGATAGATGCTAATATTTTTCTAAGCACTGGCCGCATGGGCCGCCAAGCCCTTTATTCTGTTGGCAAAAGTAGATTTTTGGTGGCCCAAATGTAAATCTTTTTACCCCCTTCCCCTTCATGCCTCTGGCTCTTTACACTGGATATGTAAAAGAGCGGTACGTGTGACTGTACAAAGCTCACAGCAGGGCTATTCAACTACACTGTTCTGGGGGACACATTGTCAGAAGGCTAATACTGAGTGAGGAGAAATACTGAAGAATGCAGACATCATGGCATGGTCTGATGATGTCATTCATTTGCATATAAGTAGAGCTGGGTATCGTTAAAAAATATTCAATACCGGTAACCGATACCAACACCGTGACTTTGATACCGGTTCCAAAACGATAAAAAAAAATTCCGATACCAATTTTATAAAACAAAAATATATGACAACATTCCACATTATGGCACAAATCTTTTTATTAATGTTTCAACTCCTACTACGTGAGCCTTGTCTCTGTGTAACGTAGAGTTTTTCCTGCTTGTCTCTACGACGTGTAGCGTTAGACAGCCAATCACAGACATTATTAGATCTTGGTAGAAGCATGCTGCATGCTTATTGGCTCACGGACGCTGATGAGATTTACTCCTGGCCTTAGGTTTTGAAATTGGGTATTGAATGACGAGGTATTTTTTCGATTCTCATTACGTTAAAGGGAATTCCTTCGGTGCCAAAAAGGTATTGAATTCCGTACCCATCCCTAATATTAAGTAGCCATGAGGATTTACCGCTCCAGCGGAGAGCAGCTGGTTTGTCTCCTGCAGCCGCTAAGTTTACAAAAATGTGTCCAAATTTCAAGATTTGTAGCAAACTAATAAACAGTTAGATTACAAACCGACAGCTTCCATTTTAGCTTGTTTGTAAAACATCGCTATTTGCAGAGTAGCATGCTGTAGTTGTTTTAAACACCACGGTGGGCGAGAGCAGCAGGCGTTAACGTTACCTTGTGTCAGGTCAGCTCCGTGGAATGGCTGAGTAGACTTAATGTTTTCTACTGAGATGCTGTAGCATTGACGTTATGCTATTGTGGTAAGCAATTTCAATTTTACAATATACACACTGTACAGAGTTTTTTTTTTTTTGTTGCTTAAAATGCATCCAAATTTTCTGTTGTTTTCTGTTGCCCGTCTCTTCTCTTAGCCCATTACTATTTTTGCTCTCTTCCTTCATTTGTAATCTGCGCTGTCAGTCTTGTGTCCACAGACGCGTCAGCCCGTTGTGCGCTAGTAATAATCATCCGTGCGGAAACACAGTCAGCGGTACATTGATTGAACGAAGCTTGGAGGCAAAGAATTTAGCATCGAGGATTTCTAGTAATCATATTATTAAATCGAGGCATCGTTTCAGCCCTAATTTTAACATAGTTGGGCCACCTCCCACCATCATTGTCTATACCTTATAAAAAGGAATATTTGAAGGTTTCCCTCCGAGCTAAAGTGAAGAATAAAATCTTTATCTTGGTAGTTAATGTGGCACGGAGAATATCTTGAGACACTGTTCAATACCTATGGTTGGCATGAGAGCTCTGTGTGTGTGTGTGCGTGTGTGAATAATGTTGTCTTTGTTTGAATCTAGTGTTAGTCTCACTGTCTCCCTCTAACTCAATTATGGAATGGTGTGGATGTGGCTGAACTGGCAATTGTGTGTGTGTGTGTGTGTGTGTGTGTGTGTGTGTGTGTGTGTGTGTGTGTGTGTGTGTGTGTGTGTGTGTGTGTGTGTGTGTTTGCGCGCGTGCGCGCCATTGTCTGGATGTTGCTGTCAGTTGTGAGTGTTGGGAAAAGCCAGTGTGTACTCTCTGATCCATGTATCCCTTAGCTCCCTTGGTGTGTGTGTGTGTGTGTGTGTGTGTGTGTGTGTGTGTGTGTGTGTGTGTGTGCGCATATAAATTTGATCCGTAGATCCCTGTGGCGTTCCAGGGGAGGGTACTCAGCTGCTCTACCGCTCACTGGGAGACTGTGTTATTAGAATGGGGACCTGGGACGGACACACATACACACACACACTCTCTCTCTCTCTCTCTCTCTCTCTCTCTCTCTCTCTCTCTCTCTCTCTCTCTCTCTCTCTCTCTCTCTCTCTCTCTCTCTCTCTCTCTCTCTCTCTCTCTCTCTCACCTCCCTGACTTGAAGGTATTTGCAGCAGGGGAAAAAGAGACAGAAACAAAAAGAGAATCAAAGAGAGAGGTAGATAGACATACAGAGAAAGACAGCCAGCCAGCCTTACCTGTTACAACTACTACTACTGCCACAGTACCACAGCTACTACTATTTCTAGTATTACTAGAAATACTACTTCTTTTACAAAGCACTATCTAAGCAACCTTAATTATGGAAGTAATTGTGCAAAATTTTAGTAAAACTAAAAATTAGAAGCAAAGCAATACAGTCATATCAACTGTCAAAACTTAGTCCTGGCAGACTTTTTTTCTTTTTCCCTCCTACCACTTAAGCGACAAATTGCATACAAATTGTGTCCGTGGCCGTTAACACTGTTGGGATTTGTGTAGTTTTCATTGTTCCACACTGTGAATGCAAAGCAGATTGTGTTCATATTGGATTTAAATAGAAGAAAGAAAATCTCAATATGGGATCAGTTAATCATACGTGTGTACACCTGTGTGTGTTTGCATTTATGCTTTGAGGAAGTTACCACCAGAAGACCGTCAAAAGGCATAAACAGTGAGGGAGGCGACAGAGAAAAAAACGAGTCAAAAGAAGTTACTTGTTGCTTTGATGTAAAGCGGAGGAACAAGCGGACGGACACAGAGAGACAAAGACAGGCAGAGCGAGATAAAGAGGGAGAAAACGATGAACAGAGGAAGGGACAGATACAAAGGAATTACACTCTGCCAGCACCTGGAGGGTTTTTAACAGCTTGGACCGTGTGTGTGTGTGTGTGTGTGTGTGTGTGTGTGTGTGTGTGTGTGTGTGTGTGTGTGTCAGGTGAACAGAGGCAATGTGTCACAGAACAGCACAGACTCTGCATGGCGTAGTGTTCCATCAGCCATGCCAAAATACACTTACAGACATGGGCACAGCACACCCAAACACGACTACATGTCGTCACATCAACAGATGAAAAACCCAATTCATTTATTTCTTTGGCTCTGTCTAATGATTCCAATACTGAGTACCCATTGGCCTATTTGTGTCAACAGTTGGAGTTTTCTTTTCTTTTCCTCTGACTTGTTGAGTCTGATCTTTTTTTTTTCGTTCTTTTTGCACATCTACGGTATGATGGGTAGAATTCATTCTGGCTCTGACTGTGAGTTTCATTTGAAGCACACCACTAGAAACGGAGCAAGTATGTGACGTTTTTACATGTCTTAATAAAATGTTTGACTGAAGTTAACAATTTTTTCCTGTTTTGAGCTGTTTAAAAGGCGGCTTTAAAGAAATACTTTATCCTCAAAATGACCATTTGTATATCAATGAGTCACAGAGGGTTGCCTTGAATTCATGAAGAAAAAGTCTTGATGCATTGAAGTAATGGGGACCTACCTGTAAAGACAGACTCTCAGACAACTTGTGCAGTATAACACACTGCTAAAACATTACTGATAACAACTCTTCCACTACTCGTCTGAGAAGCTTGTGCACTAATCATCCGCGCGATTTGGGACAAGTGGTGCGCATGCACAAGCGGGAGACTGTTCATGCAGATTGTTCTATTGACATTTTTAAATGATAAAAGTATTTTTAAGGGTGTGTGTCATTTACTTTTATCATGTGTTAATAGTACACGTTTGGTTTTGTTGGCACATTCGTCAGGCATTCTCCTGCACGTACACACACTACACTGCGTCTACACACTCTCACTTTTCCCTCGCTCTTCCTCCTTCTAGTCCTCCCCTTTAATTCCTTCCCATCTATTCCTCCCTCATTTCATGTATCAACCCAACCCAATCTACTCTCTTCCTTCGCTCATACCCTTTTCATATCAATGCTCTCTCTGTTTTTCGTTCTGCCCTTCTGCCAGTTTAGGGTGCATGGTAATACAAAAAAAAAAAAAAGAAAGAAAAAAAGCTGGCCCCCTAGGGACGCATAGGGATTGGGCGTGTGCAGTAATATGACAGTGACACGGAAAGCCGGCACGCTCTGCTGAATTGTGAGCTCATGTGTGTGTTGGATGGACCATGTCTGTGCATTTATTTGTACATCTGTAACCTTTAAATGCATTTTTCATTTATGTCTGCCTGACATTTTGCATTGCCAAGTGCTAGTGTGTTAGTGTTAGAGTGAGTGTGTGTGTGTGTGTGTGTGTGTGTGTGTGTGTGTGTGTGTGTGTGTGTGTGTGTGTGTGTGTGTGTGTGTGTGTTAATGTGTTGTGTGCGTGCGTGCATGCGTGTTCCTGCGTCCTTGCACACATGTTACAGTCAGTGTCCTGCCTGTATTTTTATGAGTGTGTTTTTGGATGCTTGTGTTTGTCTGTCTTGTCACCTATGTCTGTAGGCTCCAGTCCTCATCTGGCACTCAGCTTCACTGTCTAAAAGGACCACATTCCTCAGCCCTGAGTGTGTGTGTGTGTGTGTGTGTGTGTGTGTGTGTGTGTGTGTGTGTGTGTGTGTGTGTGTGTGTGTGTGTGTGTGTGTGTGTGTGAGAGAGAGAGAATGGGACAGATCATTCATATTTTCGAGCGTACCTACATTTTTATCTATGATGGTGTGTCTTAAATGTGTCATGTTATTTGTGTTGAAGTGTGAGGTCACTTCCTATTTTGTGTAACGGCTTCCAGCAGGGAGCTCTCACCTTTGCTGTGAATCTGGTGCTGATCCATGCGTGGTCGCCTCTGACGTTGTGGATGTGTGTGTGTGTGCCCTTCATGCTGTGAGTGTATTTTGGGTTGTGTTTACTGCTCCAAACCTGGCTGTTTGGGCCAGTAGCAACAGGAGAGGGGAAGTCCCCAGGGAGAAAGGGAGGGAGGGAGCTCTCCAAACAGGACATGGTCAGAGAGGTTACCTTGGGTGGGGGTGACGGAGGAGAAAAGTGCGGGTCATCGTGACTTGGCTGGAAAGAGAGAAGGCTACAGGAAGTTTTGGAAAGAGAATTTGAAAGTAATGCATGAAGTTTAATTTGCAATAAGAGGAGATCTGCTCCGAGGCAGCATCCTGTCCTGGACGGGTGGGACTAAAGACAAGCCAGGGAGCAGAGGAAGAGGGTTAAGACAGCCCATCTGCTAGTCCCAGACACACACACACACACACACACACACACACAGACATACTGTAGACACACTCACACTGTTGGAAGAGTGTCAACTCTGAGCTATAAATATACTGAACCCAAAGAAGACCACAAGGCGACTAAGGTGATTTTTCATTTGGTGTTAAAAACAGCAGTGGAGATGGGGCACACATACACTCACACACACACACACACACACACACACACACACACACACACACACACACACACACACACACACGCAGCAATTGGACTGCCTCCAATTACCCCCACATACACACACATTTGACACAAATTCACGTACTGACAGACGCTTGCTGATACATGGAGGCAGCACACGCAAACACACACCCACACACACACACACACACGGCATTGTTCCAACAGTAGTGCTTCCTCTTCCTGTGTCTATTAGAGACTTGGCACCTACATTTTAAGGTGTAGTTCTAACATTACAGGGCAGCAAAGTGTGTGTGTGTGTGTGTGTGTGTGTGTGTGTGTGTGTGTGTGTGTGTGTGTGTGTGTGTGTGTGTGTGTGTGTGTGTGTGTGTGTGTGTGTGTGTGTGTGTGTGTGTGTGTGTGTGTGTGTGTGTGTGTGTGTGCGCGCGTGCGTGTGTGTTTGTTCATGTAACTAAGAGAAAGTTTCGCCATCCTACTGACTTGGCCATTGCCATGTGTGTCAGTGGCGAAGTCAGATTGTTCTCATTTTACTTTAATCTGATGTTTTAAGGCGTTTTCAGTGATCAGTGATAAGGCATATCACTGATCATCAGAATCAGAAAGGGCTTTATTGCCAAGTACGTTGCACATACAAGGAATTTGTCATGGTGCTGTTGGTGCATGTCACACATTCAAATATAAGAAGGATAAAAAAGAATATAAACAATATAAATATAAACATATACACACAGAATGTATTAATAACGATAAAAAATAAGTAAATAAATAGTAAAATAAGTAAGTTAAATAGTAGAAGAAAGGAATGCTACAGCAGAGTAGGTACAGTGGCATGAGGAGCCCGAGGTGGGGTGTGGAGAGAGTCAGGGTGGTTTCCGGGCCTTGTTGATAAGACTAGTGGCGGAGGGGAAAAAACTGTTCATGTGGCGTGTGGTTTTGGTCCTGATGGACCTCAGCCTCCTGCCAGAGGGGAGTGGCTCAAAGAGTTTGTGTCCGGGGTGGGAGGGATCGGCCACAATCTTTCCAGCACGCTTCAGAGTCCTGGTGGCATAAAGGTCCTGGAGCGGCGGCAGATTGCAGCCAATCACCTTCTCTGCTGACCGAATGACACGCTGCAGTCTGCCCTTGTCCTTGGCCGTGCTAGCAGCGTACCAGATGGTGATGGAGGATGTGAGGACGGACTCAATGATGGCTGTGTAGAAGTGCACCATCATTGTCTTTGGCAGGTTGAATTTCTTCAGCTGCCGCAGGAAGTACATCCTCTGTTGTGCTTTCTTGACGAGGGAGCTGATGTTCAGCTCCCACTTGAGGTCCTGGGAGATGATAGTTCCCAGGAAGCGGAAAGACTCCGCAGTGGCAATTGTGGAGCCACAGAGGGTGATGGGGGCAGGTGGGGCTGGGTTCTTCCTGAAGTCCACAACCATCTCCACTGTCTTTAGAGCGTTGAGCTCTAGGTTGTTTTGCTTGCACCAGGTCACCAGGTGGTCAGCCTCCGACCTGTAGGCGGACTCATCCCCATCAGAGATGAGTCCGATGAGGGAGGTGTCGTCCGCAAACTTCAGAAGCTTGACGGACTGGTGACTGGAGGTGCAGCTGTTAGTGTACAGGGAGAAGAGCAGAGGAGAAAGAACGCAGCCCTGATGGACTGTGAGTCGGAGACGTGTTTCCCCAGCTTCACATGCTGCTTCCTGTCAGACAGGAAGTCAGTGATCCACCTGCAGGTGGAGTCAGGCACACCAAGCTGGGAGAGCTTCTCCTGAAGCAGAGCCGTGATGATGGTGTTAAAGGCAGAGCTGAAGTCCACAAACAGGATCCTGGCGTAGGTTCCTGCGGAGTCCAGGTGCCGGAGGATGTAGTGGAGGGCCAGGTTGACTGCATCGTCTACAGACCTGTTGGCTCTGTAGGCAAACTGCAGGGGGTCCAGGAGGGGGTCGGTGATGGCTTTGAGGTGTGAAAGCACAAGGCGCTCAAAGGACTTCATAACCACAGAGGTCAGGGCGACGGGTCTGAAGTCATTAAGTCCTGTGGTCCTTGGCTTCTTGGGAACAGGGATGATTGTTGAGGACTTGAAGCAGGCTGGCACGTGACATGTCTCCAGTGAGGTGTTGAAAATGTCTGTGAACACTGGAGACAGCTGGTCAGCACAGTGCTTCAAGCTTGATGGGGAGACAGCATCCGGTCCAGCAGCTTTCCTTGGATTCTGTCTTCTAAAGAGTCTGTTGACGTCCCTCTCGTGGATGGAGAGAGTCGTCACTGAGGTGGGAGGGGGGGTGGAGGTGGAGGGGACCGTTAAGGAGGGCATTGATGGGGGGGCCCAGGACCCTGTTGAGGTGGGGGAGGTGGAGGTGATGCACAGTGGCTGTAGCTGTAGTGAGGTGTCGTGGGGGATGGTGTCAGGACTGTCCTTTTGTCTTTCAAATCGACAGTAGAACTCGTTCAGGTCATTGGCTAGGTGTCGGTCATTGAAGGAGTGGGGGGGTTTAGGCTTGTAGTTGGTGATCTGCCTAAGTCCTTTCCAGACAGTCGCAGAGTCATTAGCTGAGAACTGGTGTTGGAGCTTCTCAGAGTAGTGTCGTTTAGCCTCCTTCACTGCCTTGCTAAACTTGTACTTTGACTCTTTAAATCTGTCTTTGTCCCCACTCCTGAAGGCCTCTTCCTTGGCCAGCCTTAACCTTCTGAGTTTGGCTGTGAACCAGGGTTTGTCGTTGTTGTAACTCACCCTGGTGCTTGATGGAATACAGCAGTCCTCACAGAAGCTGATGTATGATGTCACAGCCTCTGTGTACTCATCCAGACTGTTGGTAGCAGTCCTGAACACATCCCAGTCAGTAGAGTCCAAACACGACTGGAGATCCTCCACAGCCTCACTGGTCCACTTCCTTGATGTCCTCACTACAGGTCTGCAGAGCTTTAGTTTCTGCCTGTAGGCAGGGATCAGGTGAACCATGACATGGTCAGAGTGTCCCAGTGCAGCACGGGGGACAGCGTGATAAGCATCCCTGACTGTGGTGTAACAGTGATCCAGAATGTTCTCCTCTCTGGTCGGGCATTTAATATGCTGTCTATATTTAGGGAGTTCATGAGTGAGGTTCCCTTTATTAAAGTCACCAAGGACAATAACTAGGGAGTCCGGGTTGGTCCGCTCCACGAACAGTATCTGGTGGGCGAGCATGCGCTGCGCGTCCTGCACGTTGGCCTGCGGTGAGATGTAAACACCGACCAGAATGAATGAAGCAAACTCACGGGGTGAATAAAAAGGCTTACAGTTTATGATGAAATACTCCAGGTCAGGAGAACAATGCTGCTGGATCACTGTCACGTCGTTGCACCAACCGCTGTTGATGTAGAAACAGATTCCTCCACCTTTTGTTTTGCCAGAGAGGTCCGTGTCTCTGTCCGCTCTGTAGAGTTGGAAGCCTGCCAGCTGCAGCGCAGAGTCCGGTATTAATCCACAGAGCCACGTCTCTGTGAAGCACAAAACAGCAGATGAAGAAAAGTCGCTGTTTCTCACCAAAAGCAGTTGTAATTCCTCCAGTTTGTTGGGCAGAGAGCGCACGTTAGAGAGGAATATTCCAGGTAACGGAGTGCGTAATCCTCGCTGGCGGAGACGCACAAGCGCACCGGCCCGTTTCCCTCTCCTCCGGCGTTTCGCTGCATTGGCAAAGGTGAGCGCACCTTTGACCAGAATGTCCAAAATTTCCAGTGAAGGGAGAAGAAAAGTGGGAAATAAGTCCGATGGTGTTGTTCCCCTGAAGTTCACGAGCTCTTCACTGGTGAATGAGATGCGGGTACCATCGCAAGAAACAAAGTTAAAACACAAAACAAAACAGAGCGCACCAACACACCGTGTCGCCATTCTGCGGCGCCATCTGTACATGCACATACTGTACACACACACACACACACATCATTAAAGGTGACAGCGGTGCGCCTCCACCGCCTCCACCCCTCTAAAAACACAACCATCAGCATCATCACCACAGCACAAAAGCACTCGCACACACATTTAGCGTGTAAGGCAGTAGATAACAGAGAGGAGCAGGACGAGGCAGATTATATTTTCTCTTATCTCTATCTCTCGGTTTCCTCTGTCGCACCCTTTCCTCATGAGACTGTGTGTGTGTGTGTGTGTGTGTGTGTGTGTGTGTGTGTGTGTGTGTGTGTGTATTCTAGTCTTTGCAAATTCTTTATTGGCATCCGGTGTCTGTGCATGCATGTGCTCTTAGCTGCGAGTCCAAGTGTGTGTGTGTGTGTGTGTGTGTGTGTGTGTGTGTGTGTGTGCGTGTGCGTGTGTGCGTGTGATGCGACAGGGCCATATTTCCCCTGGGCCCAGGGCTCTGCAGGCTTTAGCCTCGCTCTCTCTAAGCAGTTTAGGAAAAACAATGACAGGCCTCTGTATTGACTGGTCTGGCCTGGCCCTGGAAGACGGGCTGTTCTCACTAGAGCACCCCCCCCCCCCCCCCCCCCCCCCCTGCTATGAAAAGAAATAGATAGTAGAAATATGGTGAAATAAAGTCCCAACCAGGGTTCATGTTCATATTTATTTTATGCACGCCATTCAAGAACGGAGTTTTACAAAACAATATAAACCACCCTGAACTGGAAGAGGCTGACAAAAACAGAATGCAGAAGAATGAAACAAAAAAAACCTCAAAAGGCTGCATAGCTAACCTGTATCTCGCATGCTGCTCGCACATGGTTGAGGCCTTTCTTGCCTCAGCTGAAACGAGAACCTGGACTTCATTTCCACTTACTGTATCTCGTTTTTACGCACATTTTATTTTTGAATCCTTTTTTTTTATCAAGAAGCCTTCCTGTTGTTGTTTACTCTTAATGCAAATTATTTCACAATTGCTTTGTCTGCCTCACATTAAAACACTTCCACAAGGTTGTGGGGCAATAACCCCTGGAAGGCTTTTATTGTGAAAACATCTGCAGGTGTGGCGTTTCATTAAAGGCAGCTCGTCTTGAGAATTCAGGCCTAGAACCACAGTAAACACTAAATATACAAACAGTCTACTTCTCCTCCTCCCCTTCACTCCTCCTTCTGTCACCCACTTTTTCCGTAGAATTTATCAATTACTCTGCTGTAGAGCAGATGTCACACTGTGACAAGCACACACACACACACACACACACACACACACACACACACACACACTTCTGATTGATTGCAGTGCTGCATAATCAATACTAAGCTCCCAACAACAACGTAAATGAAGAGAAGTCACTCGGAGGTGTCAGATGGTGTGTGTGTGTGTGTGTGTGTGTGTGTGCGTCTCTGTGTGTGTGTGTGTGTGTGTGTGTGTGTGTGTGTGTGTGTCATATAAAGTGTGTAGCATGACCGACTGTCATCCATCCATCCATCCATCCATCCATACATTCCTCTCTCATCTCAAACCTTTTCTCTCTCTCTCTCCTCGCTCTGTCTCTCTCTGGGCGATTTCCAGCAGTCCACTGCAGCGCTTAAAGCTCCTCCAGGGAGTGACCGTGGCCTCCCTCCATCGCTCCCTCCTCTTCCTCTGTCCTTCTCTCCATCCCTCGCTCAGTCTACAAATCAATACGGCAGCAGCAGGACCCAAAGAACCTGAGGGAAAACACACACACACACACACAAACAGAACACACTCCCTGTTCTCTACTTCTTTCCTTTCTACTTCCTCATTTCCTTGTTGAAATCCTTCTACTACTGGGTCAATTTCTAATTTCTAAAGGTGTAACAACAAAAGCCTCCTCTCCTCTCCTCCCTCCTGTCCCCTCTCCTCTTGTGTTAACCATGGTCACGTAAAGAGGAATGAGCCTGACCTCTTCTGGCGATGAGAGGAAATGCAGCCAGTTAGCTTGCTGATGGAGCAGAGAGGATGAGAGAGAGAATGATAGTGAGAGGCAGTAGACAGAGAGAGAGAGAGAGAGAGAGAGAGAGAGAGAGAGAGAGAGAGAGAGAGAGAGAGAGAGAGAGAGAGAGAGAGAGAGAGAGAGAGAGAGAGAGAGAGAGAGAGAGAGGAGGGTTTTCTATCATAATGGGGTCAGTGGCTCCCAATGAGATCTGCTTCATCACTGGAGAGGCCTCCACACAAACACACACACACACACACATACAGGAACAGACACTTATTTTTCACTGTCGTGGTCATTATTTTTTCTCATTTGCTCACCAATTTCTCTGAAACCCTTCTACGGCGTGTGTCACTGGCTCTCTCTCTCTCTGTGTGTGTGTGTGTGTGTGTGTGTGTGTGTGTGTGTGTGTGTGTGTGTGTGTGTGTGTGTGTGTGTGTGTGTGTGTGTGTGTGTGTGTGTGTGTGTGTGTGTGAGAGAGACATTAATACCCTTTGCTTTCCCCTGGATGGGCTAGCTTGGCCTCTAAAGCTGAGTGATAGACATGCTCATACACAGTCATACGGCATACACTGTTTCTGTACTGTATCTCTCGCTCACTCTTGCACACACACACACACACACACACACACACACACACACACACACACACACACACACACACTTTCACACCAAAGGGCTCAACAAAACATGCACAGCAAGATAAGGGCCACAGAATGACAAATAAGTATTTATCAACCCCAAACCACATATAATCCTTCACATTTGTGCCCCCATCCTCCTCGCCTCTCTGTTCTGTTCATCCCCCTATCTCCTCCTTTTTTTTCCCCTTTCTCTCATCCGCTGTTCTTTTTTGCCCTTTTTTGTCTGTAGTGGGGCCTATATGTGAGAGAGAGAGAGCGATTAATCTGAGAAAGCTGCTGTTAGTGATGGTGAAGGGTGGAAGGGTGGAAGGGGGGGAGGTTGATTGGGAAGATCTCACTGGGAATTGTGTGTCTGTAAGTGAGAGTGTGCATGTGCAAATAAGCAGGGATGATAGGGAAGTATTTCAGAGGGAATTTGAGTGTGTGCGTGTGTGAGAGAGAGTTAGGGAATGTTTCACAGGGAGAAAGCACAGTCTGGGGAAAATGATGAGGAGGAAAACATCCAATTCTCCGATACACAAACACACACACAAACGCACAAATTCCCAGAGATATCTTTCCAATCATCTCCCCATCTTCCACACTCATACACAGACAGTATCTCCCCAGCTTTAGATGTGATTCTAGCCAAGTTCCAAACCAGCAAAATCCAGATTATCGCAAGTTCAGTTCCCCATTGATATGGAACAGTCACAGAGGACGGATTTTGTGTGTGTGTGTGTGTGTGTGTGTGTGTGTGTGTGTGTGTGTGTGTGTGTGTGTGTGTGTGTGTGTGTGTGTGTGTGTGTGTGTGTGTGTGTGTGTGTGTGTGTGTGTGTGTGTGTGTGTGATGAGTATTGAAGCAAACTTGCATATTTTTGCACATTTTTGTGTAACAGTCCCAACCCTCCAAAAGGAGAAGCCTGTACAAGTTAACGTGTATTCATTCATCTTTCAGTGAGAAAGTTGAACATATTATAAATTGTATGTGCGTGGGCAGTATAGTGTGTTTGTTTTCATGCGTGCCTACCTCCGTCGTTTACCCATTCAAATCTCTCTCTGAATCTCAGTTCCTCCACTCTAATTTTTACCTAGAGATCGCTGCACTGGTCTCCCTTTGTGCTCTCGCTGCTGTTTGGAATTTTAATTTTGAAAAAAAAAAAAAAAGGTGCTTTTTGCATTGTGATTATGCATTGATGTGTGGCGCGCTGATGCCTTTGGAGAGGTGCGAGTTTAGTCGTCTCCGCGGTATGGAGACCGCCTCTGTAAAATATGAATCACAATTTCAAAAGACACGAGGGTTTCACACATCTGAATAAACAAATCGAGGCGCTGGGTTCCCACAGACAAGAAAACAAAAACAGAACAAATATGATCTGTAATTATTTGGTTCTGACTAAAACCAGGTTCTGCTTTTATTACATGACCAGATATGTATTTGAGTGTGCTGATATGTGCAAAAATATAAGTACATGAGTGAAGTTAAGTGAGTGCCGCACATCCGTTTTGTTCCCCACAGACACCACCATTAATAATGTTGTCTAACATAAGCATTTAATTTCTGTTTGTGTTGCAACGCGTGGTGAAGTTCAAAAAGGTTCCAATCAGCTACAAGATATACATGGTTTATATCGTAAATACAATTGCACACAACCTTCAGAATATTTAACTTTTTTTTTTTCTAGCTCTCAAAATCTTTTGTGTGAGCGACACCACCACAGTACCGTGCCCACCAGTTTGTGCTCAGGTTTTTGTCATCTTCATTTCTTCTTTTCTTCCTCTTCTTTCATCAGACTACGTATAAAGTGAGGAGGCCTCGCTGCCTGTACTGTGGGAGGCAGTTATGTTTCTGTTCTCTTCTATTATTGGGTGGGAGTGCAAGTGGAAAGCACTATGCTCACGTAGCCCATTATTTCTCTCATCATGTGTTCTCACTTTTCCCCCTCTATCTCTCCCTCTCTCCCTCTCTCCCTCCAGAACCACACACTGAGTCAGCACGCGCAGTGAGACCGCGGCCCGGCAGGATCTCTCGGCTCAGCCGGGGCCCCCGACCCGGAGCCGGCAGGGGACTCCCATCTCCACATCACAGCCAATCAAAGTGTCATTTGCTACTCACATGTAAAACTCTAACGATCGCGCCACTGGGCGCGGCTATTAGGAGCAGCGGGGGAAAGGAATATTAATGGGATATGCTATTAAATAAAGAAAAGGAAAAAGTGGGTGAGAGAAACGGTAAGAGCTAGATGAAGGAAAGAGAGGAGTAAAAAAAAAAAAAAAAAAAGGTATTGTACGTGCAGTATTTTTTATTGTTCCCCCCCCCTCCGAGCCCCCACGCCCACCAGCTTCTTCCTCTTCCCCTTCTCCTTTCCTCTCCTCCCAACCATCACCCTCCAGGTCAGGCATTTTATTTTTTTTAACAAATAGAAAAGGAATAAAAGACCCTTTTTGTTTTGGGATTTGTTTTAATAGATTGTAGGAAAAAAGCTTCACTTTCTCGCCCCCTCGGTTTCTTTTTGTATTTAACTTCATAGGTGCCAATTTCTTTGATTTTTTCTTTTTTCTTTCTGCCATATGCTCTTATTTTCTTTGTTTTCATTTCCGTACCTTTCATTTCTCGCCGTAAGTAGGTACTTGTGCTGTGTTGTGATTGTTCGTTTGCCAGTCGTAATATTCCTGAGACCCTCCTCCCCCCCAACTCTCCTTTTTATGATTATTGTTATATATTTTTTTCCTTTTTGTAATTACTATCAAAAAAAGACATCAAACTAAATAAAGTGCAGAAAACCATACAGATGTTTCTTTTTTTTTTTTTTTGATTGGGTTTTCCAGTCTCTATGGGGCCTATAATGGTTATTGTAAAAATGAATATCATCGATTTCAGTGCGTCTGGTCAATGACTGCTTTTTAAATGTGAATTAACCAGATTGCAATAATCTAGTACAGACAAAAAAAGATAAAACAAATAAATAAATGACAAATAAAGATGTTCTGTGTGATGTGCATTTATTCAGAAGTACTAAATCTGTGAACTTGCGCACGTAATGTCTCTAATTTTCAACTGCAATATCCTCCAAGTCGTGTGGAAATACTAATGGTGATGCAGAGCTACACGTGATGGTGAAATGATGGTCAATATCAAGGATGAACCTCCAGAAGTTAGGTGCATATTTTAAAAGAGCACATTTCATGCAACAAGGCAGTTCAGTGTTAGCCTGGTTGACACCAGACCCTTCTCAGCTGTAACTGAGAGTGGGTCTGGGCAAGCTTCATTCACAGCTCATTTCCAAAGGGGCGTCACCAACGGACACCACTCAAATGCCTCTGGGCGCAATTGGATAGTCCTTCAACCAATCAGACCAACGATCCGGGTGACGTAGCAGCGACAGCGGCATCAACGGGTTGCTGTGCTTCGGTGGCCGTCATGTTGAATGTAAACAAAAAGGTGCTTGCCGTCGCTGAGCTATCGTCATCGTGTAAAGCCCGCCTCAACGGTTGTGATCAGAGTGTTTTACATAATGTATTCTAAACATTAAAAGATGTGAGGTTCCCAACATTGATTTAAATACCCTTCTATGGGGTCACAAGATGACTAATGGGATAGGAAGGAGAAAAAACTAATTTCTATTACAGTACGTCTACTTTTCTCTAATCTTATTTTCTTGTGAGATGTCTTCAATAAAATCTTCAACTGAAACAATCTGCGAAAAACATCAAAAATCCTTAAATGACGTTTTCGCAGTTCAGACATACTGTAAAACTTCCAAATAATGACACCTACCACCACGCCTGAAGGGAGCATTGCTGAATGTGTTGAAGGTGTATTAACTGGGTGCGTTAAGTTGGCATCTTCCTTCTCTGATGTTTAGATGTCTGAATGAGAAGGCCACAATGGAAGTCTTCATATCCACTCTGGGTGATGTTGATGTCACTGCAGTGTAAAGCAATACTACCCCAGCAACAACAACTACTGTACAGTACACACACCGTCCTGGAATGTGAGGTAATACCTTTAAGGAGAGTGGAGTCTGGAAAACTTTCATCCAAGAGAATTCAAAGAGATTGGTTAGATTAGATCACAGTGACAGGCCACTTTCAGAAGCTTTAAGGCACAGTTCCTGTAGAGAAATTCTTTCATCTCTATTGCCTCAAAACGGAGCATAAACTAGCATACTTGACAGTATACCCAGTGACTTCATTCACAAGGATAACTGGGGGATTGATCACACTTTGCCACAATCATCTCGGAAATGATCTGATAAAAATAACTACATTCAGCGGTTTGTAATTTTTTATTAGAGTGTGTGTCCTTAATTTCACTCCTGTCAGTAACAAGGCTAAGGTGTCATAAACTGGCAATCTATGCTGTAAATAACTTTGAAATGGAAAATAATATTTTTAAATGATAGCAGATTTCTATAACATAATAATAATTGCATTTAACAAAGTGCCCTTAAATTTAAAATATCTTTGAGTTCCAAGAGTGCAAACAGTACCTGGCTCCCAGTGATTTTGGATAATGCCACATTAGCCACATATGCAGGTGCCTGACCATGCAACGCACTATAGCCTATGTAAGAATGAGAATTTTTAGTGGCAGTAATAAAAAGTTAGGGGATCAGCAAAGTGATTCCAAATCATCCAGATGGGGACATGAATGTCTGTACCAATTGTTATGGCAATCCAGCAAATAGTTGTTGAGATATTTCAAACCACAAAAGTCATCCTCATGGTGGCAGAGGAAAAGTCAGAGGATTACCAAAGTCAGTTGGATTCATCGTCTAGGACAGGGGTCTTCAACGTTTTTTGGGCCAAGGACCCCTTAGCTGAAAGAGAGACAGAGCTGGGACCCCCCTACTACTATATCATATACAATTGAGTTGCCTATTATACTGGGCCAGAGGGATAAAAATGAATGGATATTCATTTATACGTCATGTTTTAATATTAAATATGTATGTGGAAGGCACAGCAAATCCTTAAGCTTATGCCCATATTATGAAAAAATCACTTTTTTCTGGGATTTAGGGTGTTATGTTGTGTCTCTGGTGCTTCCACACGCATACAAACTTTGAAAAAAACCCACCCATGCTGTTTTGAGTGAGATACGGGTTTCTGAATGTGTCCTGCCTTCAGTCTAGCCGAGACGAGGGTGCTAGGGGGCTATCCATTAGCATGCTAGCTCGTTCTCAATGGCAAAACACTGCTACAACACACACAAATTCACCCTAATCTACAAAATAAATTGTGTAGAACCACTTACGTGTCCCTGTTCTGCAGGTATTCCATGCAAAGTTGGAAGTGCGTCCTCGTTTTAAAGGAAGTCTCCCAGCTAATCCTGCCTTGTATAGGCCGAAATTGGAGAAACAGCTAGCTAGCTCATGTAATCCTTACCTAGCTACTGTGCATGTGCGACTGACGACAACGATGTTACAGAAGTTGAGAGGTCTCACTCTGTAGCTAAAACAGAGACCTGAACACAGGGTGAAAAGAGGAGCTGCAGCAATATGCAGTACAACAAAAATTTTTTTTTTTTTTTTAAATTAAACCATGTAATTCTGATACAATCTCAAATTACAATTATGAACCTGAAAATGAGCATAATATGGCCACTTTAAATGTATCTGTTAATGGCTACCATATATTGGCTACCTTACCTTACTTAGTAAAACCTATAATCAATGTTGTGTAAGTTAAATGTTAATTTATTTACACAAATAGGCTGATTTGCCTTTGCTTATAATTTGTTGTATTCACGTTAATGTATATTTAAAAAAAACATTTTCAAATTCAATAATTTGGCGGGATATCCTGCAGTAACTCTGAGGACCCCCTAGGTGTCACGGACCCCCTGTTGAAGATCTCTGGTCTAGGAACCAAGAAAAAAACTGTACCTATTATTGTGTAAATCCTTCTCCGGATAAGTCAAATGGCTGCTGCTCTATGCATCTAGTATGCTTGCTTTACCCTAACTAAATATAATAAAATTGAGTAAATGGTCTTCTGTTGGCCTAATATTCAATTGTATTGAATATTGAAGACCACATTGCCATTGTTGGGGGATTTGCAGTTAGAGCAGCCCAGATTATTATGACATTTTAAATCAAATGTAGCAGATTTGTCAGCTAAAGAGTCATTATGTGAACTCTACTCCAACATAGTATCACAAAAAGGTTTCAAGATTAGTAATGCTGTTCATGCCCAATTTCCTACCTTACCTAATATGTTATGTAACTTTGAAACAGTAACATCAGACAGTGTGTTCTCCTTTTTTTAGGTGGCAAGAGTTAAAATAAGTAATCCTCAACATTTGTTGTGTTCTGGTTTCACAATGACGAAGAAAGTTGGAGAACAATTCGATACAAAAGAGGATGTAGGCTCCACATGATGATTTTGTCCTTGGCAACAATCATGTTTTTCCCAAATGATGTTGAGATTCTAGGCATTCTCTTATCAGTAGTGCATATAGCTGCCATAAAGGGAGCATATGCCCCTGGACCCCCTTAGGTTTTGGCTAAGCGAGCTCCGGATATTTACAATGTCTGGTTCCGCCCCTGCCTTTTACCACAAGCACCTGGGAGGTAGATATATTAACTTGAAACTGTGAATTTAAAAACTTGGCAGAAGATGATTTCAGTAGCTGTTTAAAGTTTATTAAAGTGAACTTTAATCAAGTTGTTTTGTTAAATGCCTCTATAGACCTTTTTCACGGCAGACATGTTGACATGTCATAGTAGGAAAAGCACAGCTGTATTCAAAACCATTAATGATGGCTGCATTCCACTTAGGAGAGGCCCTGGTATTGTCATGCTGACTCACTGAAATAGCTTACTGGGACACTTGATGGAATTGAGCCATCGTTAAGGTTATCAGTTTCAGCTGTGCTTTTCCTACTATGACAAGTCAAAAAAAATGTCTGCTGTGAAAAAGGTCCATTGTTGTGTATGGGGGAACAGACCATACTCTCACTAACACACACATACCCCAGAAACTACATTTCAGGTAGATACTTTTTATCATAGCCTAACTGCAAAATGCAGACGGTCCCTGCAGCTGACGTGACAGTTGAACTGGACACACAAATAAAGTTAGTTGAACTCGACCCGTGCGGTAAGAGTCGTGCCACAAAAAGCTTCACGTTTTGTTAACACAGGTAGTCTTTCACCGTTACAAACTAACAGCAGTGCCAGTGCGTGACAGAGGCTGCAGCGGTTAAATAGCTCTGTGTCAGCACAGCTCGGTCCGTATATTTCCGGGTGGTACGAGGCTGCTCCGGTAACGTTACATCCTAGCTAGCATCAGTTGGTTCAGCCTCCCTCCTCCACCCAGCCACAACAACAGCTACCGGAGGCCGGGACACAAACAAAACCAGCCGAACAGTTATTAACCGAGACAAGTCTATAATTGATGACTTATAGCTGAAAGCCAAAGCGAGGGCAGCAGTACGGGCAGGAGTTATGGCCGCCTCGCTTCTCTTCGAGACCGACATCAGGCACCGGTCCATGGCGGAGGAGGATCCGAACGGGAATGAGCACGGGGCGGCTGCACGCAGCGCGGCGCCGCGCTGGGGACCGCAGCACGCCGGGGCCCGACAGCTCGCAAGGCTCTACTCTCCCGGTGAGGACGTGCTTATTGTAGTTTGTGTTATTGTTGTTGTCGCTGCCTAAAAGCCACAGGGAGAAATGATGCTGAAGATGAAGGAACTGTGGCTATAGGACTTGATGATATCAGAAATGGCATGTGACCAGTGGTGGAATGTAACTAAGTACATTTACTCAAGTACTGTAGGCTACCATAAGTACACATTTGAGGTACTTGTAGGCCTGTACTTGAGTCTTTTCTTTTCATGCCACTTTCTACTTCTACTCTACTACATCTAGAGAGAAATATTCCTACTCTTTACTCCACTACATTAATCTGACAGCTTTAGTTACTGCTTACTCTACAAATGATTTTTTTTCCCACACACAAAACAAATTATAAATGAAACTACCCAACGATATGGCCTGCAAGTCCAGCTGAAATGATTAGATGATTAATCACTTAGTTGATTGACAGAACTGATCATTTCCAGTTTCTAAAATGTGAGAATTTGTCTGCATTGAGTAGGCCACTGTTACTATTAATAGCCTACTTTAAGTTAATTTTCCTGATGATACATTGGCTACTTTTACTTAAGTAACATTTTTAATGCAGGACCTTTTACTTTTAACAGAGAATTTTTACAGTGTGGTATTAGTACTTACTACTTCAGTAAAGGATCTGAATATTTCTTTCACCACTGAGGCCCTGTTTACACGATGACGCTCGTGGGTGAAAACGACAAAATATTTTATCGGATGTGCCTTTCGTTTACAGAGTGGAAATCTTAAACGCTTCACCAATTATAGGCTCCTGTTATCTAAAAGGTTTTCAATGTAAATGCTCAATATTTAAATTATTTCGACAATGTGGATAAGGTTGTTATGGTCGATGACCATATGTAGGCTATTTATTTGAGCCAGCTGCCAGAGTAGGCTACAACGTTGTGGATGAAGAGAGAGAGAGAGAGAGAGAGCGAATGAGTGGCAGCGGGCAGAGGAGGGTCTTCTTCAGCCTCCTCTGCCCGCTGTCTCTCGCTCTCAAGCATTGGCTGAAGGGCTGCGAGGCTCAGGATATTGGTAGTGCTCCCGTGGGTGCTGTGGCTTATCGGGGTCGACTGTGCCGGTCATCATCAGACAAACGTGCAACTCCACCTCCTCGTCTGTCCAGACAAAATTGTCAGCTTTTGTTGTTTGCTTTGACATGTTTTGGTTTCGCGCTACTAAGGAGAGAAGTAAAAGGAAGGTTCTACGTAGGCGCGCAGCCTTGGTGGCGTTGTGTCAGTGCCACCTAACCGCCTGGCATGCATACTACATCGAATTTCACACACTTTTGCGTCACCATATGCACGCAGATTTCCCCCCCAAAAGTCTCGTCTAAACGCGGAATAAAAAGTGAACGCAACGCCACGTTTGCACATTCTCTTCAGATCTTTTCTGTCTAAACATAGCCTGAATATGACTAATAAACGGTTACAAACCACAGTCTGTCATTTACCCTGCAGCACATTATTGCATTAAACAGTGTCAAGGTCTACTGTCTACAGCTAAGGATCACATTTTTCAATCTGCAACTTACTGAAAAGCAAGTTGGTCCCTAATATATTTTGGTTATTAATATCTGCTAGACTATGTCAACACTAATAACACTAAGCTTAACTAAATTTGAAATACTGAGTATCACTCAGTATTTCTTTTTTAACTCAAAGTGGACCTCCAGAGGAAAGAATGGCTACCTGTCCTGAGGTCTACATACCTATAAACACATAGTGTGTGTGTGTGTGTGTGTGTCATGCAATAATGAAATCCCCCTTTCAATACCATGGATATAGTGCCAGTCAGCCAGCTATGCCAAAACACTTATTTATGAACTTCTATATTCAAAGGAAATTAATCTCAAAGTGAAATAGCACATAGTGGTGTCAACATAAAACAGAGTGCTTTCACGCCGGGGAGCGGAGTTCACTTCGTGGCAAAAACAAGATACTTTCACCCATGGAACGCTCGTTCGTTCCTCGGGGGCGTTTTTAATCCAAACCGCGATCATTTTCCTAAACTTAACTAGTCGTTTTTTGGTGCCTAAACGTAACTGTCATCACCGCATGACGCTCACTTTTTCTGGCTAAACTGCACTACCACGGCCCCTGAAAGAAGCGTCATCTAGTGGTGCCTGTAGCCAGCTCATAGTCACCTATTCGGCTAAATAATCCCGCTGGTAGCCGGCGTCCCGGAGCTCTGTAGCGGCTAAATACAACCAGCAACTGCTGCTCAGATTTAATCGTTCTATATAGTTCACGTTACGGTGATTTATTTAGTTTTAAATACTTCTATTTTAGGTTAATTATGGTCTATTGGTGAAGTAACATTGATCACTTTAAGGGGGGGGGGGGGATACATTTTGTGCCCAACGGGGATAATATAATTCAGCAGGGATATGTAGACCAGAAAGGGGGAAATCCCACGCATCCCCTCCGGAAAATCACACCCTGGGCCTACTGTACATTAGTAGACTACCACTCAATGTTCAGAATCAGTTTCTGACTTTAGATCACTGAGTGCAGGGGTCTATTTGTATCCATACTTACAGAAGACTTACTTAAGACCCCGAGACCTAGGGGTTAGGGCCAAGTTCATGAACTGCAAGATTTGTGTTCTGGCTGGGGATGATTCCCCATCTCTCTCATCTCATTTTACTGTCGGCTGTCTAATTAAGCCAAAAGAAATCGATTGCAACGATATTTTTGTACATGCAATTGAACAGTTTGACTAAATAATAATAATAATAATAAGTATTTGTACAGCACCTTTTTTAAAAACAATAGTTTACAAAGTGCTTTGACGGAAGAGACAAAAGCATATACACATACCTGCAAACTAGTCGCTTTTTGGCGAAAATCGCCGTTTTGAATGGGGAAAATGTCATCTACGTGAATCGTGTAGATCCGAATAGTTTTTATTTGGGGGAGGGGGGTGTACAATTTCCCATAAACGTTTCAAAAACCTACTGTGGTCTTCTTCACAATAAAACATCCTTGGTGATACGTCACGCGAGTCATTTGGCCAATCACAATCATTGACGTTAGTTTTAAGGTGAGTGCTGTTATCTGCCAACAATAGAAGTGTTTTTGCTAATGTTTAACGTTATAATGGAAAGCAAGCTTGTCAGCTAAGATCAGTGAATTGTGTTGTTAGCGTACAATGTTAGTTCAATGTGAATGCTAATACGGCACCGGTGCCTTAACGACCGGTATCTACCGGACCGAATAGCAACGCGGATTTCGGTGCCACTTAAATGCCTGCACTCCCCCCCCCCCCCCCCCCCCCCCCCCCAAGACTTTTTATTTTTGTAATTTTTTTTATAAATACTACAGTATATGGTTTGAAACTTTTTTTTTTTTTTTAATTTCCAGTTAGCTTTTAGCACATCTGCCTTATAGCTTTTTTTAAAAGTGCTCTAAGTAATGTTGGGTGAAATCACTCCAGTGTGTGTGTATTATTTAATTATGCTGCTAGTGCCATAATCTCACGTGAGCCTGGTTTTTGCTATTATAAAGCGAATAATGTCCCTGTCTGAAATTGTAAGTAAGCATGATCAGTCCGCGTACAGTAAAGGCTATGAGTCTGTGGTACATTATTTGACAGAAATCTATCAATAAACAAAACTACTTAAAATAATATTAATATAAAAATACCACCGTTAAAATCACCGGCAGAGTTCGGTACAGCCTGACTCTGGACGGTAAAACTGAGATCAGCTCTCATATATAAGTTTATGTTCTGCTTGTTCACCAGTTGTTAAAGGTAGTTGAGAGTTGGTAAATTGCTATTAAACACATTGGAAAGGATTTGAATTGCACATTTTCTTTCCTCAATTCTCATTATTTTGGTACTGGTGATTTTTCCATTGGGGCTGGCTAAAACCTCTTTGGGGGGGGGCGCCAAAAATTCTTCTATGCAGGAAAAAACCCTGCAGACAGACTCTCAGCAACATACACGCAGCAAACTGCCGTGGACTGGTGTCGGTCACACAAGCGATTCCAGGAAAGTGGCTGCTTCTGACAGAACAAGTTACAAGTTCGCAGCCGTCCACGGAACGTGGAAAGTATGTCCGCGCCTCCCAGACACTTGGTCGGCAACGGTTAATGATCGGTTAACAAGGGCCAGCTATCGCTCAGAACCCCCCCCCCCCCCACCCCCCTCTAAATTAGCATAGCCAGTGTGTGGGTCAAAGCAAGTTTAAATCTTTGTAACACATGGGCATTTATTCATGTATGGAGATTATAAGAGACAATGCTATTGAGATGCAGTATGGGAACTGGAGGATCCCGTGTCTTTGGAGCTTGACCTGTACTGGCAATTAAAAAGCCTTGATAACTCAGCCTTTGCTGCTTACAGTTTGACTTTATGAAGACTACAATAATATGGAAATCCAATAATGAATTGCTGCACATATCCCTTTTGATATTTGGAAAACAGATTGGGTCTTAAAGGCCAACCCCAGTCAAGTGCACATGTGTTTAAAATGCCCCTGGATTTTGGGTACATTTTTATTTAGATGCTAGTAAAGTTGTTGCCTTCAGCTCAGAGAGATGTTTAGTCCTGGGACAAAATCAATGTCCGTGACACAGTCTACAGCAGTAATCCTCAAATCCAGTCCTTGGGGGTCCAGAGTGTTGTTGATTTTCCTTTTTCCCTGCTAGTTTAAATTCACCTGGCGTCCCAGTCCAAATAAATCTCCGAATAGAAGTCTAGAATTACAACTCCCTGGCAGAATAAAAAACTAAGCAGCAGTCTGGACCCTGGAGACTACATTTCAGGAGCACTGGTGCACAGGCTACAAATACTTAAATAAAATGACGGTTGTTATTGTTGACAGGATTGCCTGCCTCCATCACACCAAAGTGTTGCCTTTGTATCATGACCCTGAGGCCTCATGTAGTAGCGTGCATTGTGGTCTTGTTAAATAAATGGAGCTTCCAGAAAATATTTTCCCATCAGCTCTTTTGTGTTGATTTCTATCATTGTCTTCTTCTCTCAATTCAGTTTATTTGAGAATGGGACAGTGCAAATTAATGAACCGCATGATTTCACATGGGTTAAAAATGCCTTAATTAGCCAAAAGGCTGTTTTTTATTTGTGGTCCTGTGGCCTTGAGGTTTAAAAAGGCTTTTTAAAAATTCTAAAAAACGGGTGCCTGGGTAGCTCACCTGGTAGAGTGCGCGCCCATATACAGAGGTTCAGTACTCGACGCAGCGGCCGTGGGTTCAGTTCCAACCTGTGGCCCTTTGCTGCGTGTCATTCCTCTGCTCTCTCCCCCCTCAAGTCTAAGCTGTCCTGTCATAAATAAAGACCTAAAAATGGCACAGAAAATATCTTGGAACAAAAAAGACGCCACAAGTAGAGCAGAAATTTGCACAAAAGAAGGCACAGAATAGACGGTGTGACTCTTCACTGGTCTCACGATTCGATTACGATTATCCTGTCTTCGATTCAACATCGCGATACATCACCTCCTCCATATTATCATATAGTGGCACTCATAAGTTAAAGTTAATTAAAATAGCCCCACATCATCACCTACCCTTCACCATACCTAGAGATTGGCATGGAGTACTTTCCATAAAATCATCTCTCAATGCAAATCAAACCAGCTGTTAGGCTAAGTGAAATAAAACCATGCCAATCTCTAGGTATGGTGAAGGCTATGTGATGATGTGGGGCTATTTTCATTCTAAAGGCCAAGGGAACTTTATCAGGATGCATAGTATCCTGGATCCATGAAATAACTGGCCTTTAAAAATAAAAATCTGCCTGCCTCTATGGGAATTTAACATAGGGGTGTACTGACTTATGCCCCCTGTATTTTAAGGAAGAACATTTATTTATTTACGATACATTATTCATTCACAAAGAAAATTGGTGTCCTTTTTAAAGGTTGGATTTTTCCTCCTTTTTTAATTAAGGCATTAAGATCAATTTCCAAAAGATGATTTGTTTATTCCTCTTTTTAGTCAACTTTACCATGGGTTCATAAACTTATGAGTGCCACTGTATATTGCTACACAGGGTTTTCGTCAACTAATTCAAGCAGTCAGAAAAACTCCGCTTTTTATTGTATCTGCTTTTAAAAAATACACTTCCTGGATGTAGCGGAGTCTGAACACAGCAGACAAAAGGCAAAAAACAAACAAAAGCAGCCACCGTAAACTCAACAAGTAACATCAGTAGGCAATAATCGATTATGGTCTGTCACTGCATCGATGCAGAATCGTCCAGGTCCGCATCACGATGCATCAATGCAATGATTAATTGAAATCATTTTAGCTTTTATTCAGGAATGTCTCCGTAAACAGGCCTCCTTTTATCTTCTTGATAATCGAAAACCGTAACAAAGCTGACAAGTTTCATATAGAGCTGCTCCAGGTTTTCAGGATTTTAACCTCTGCTCCGTACCTGCCTGTCACTCCCTGCTGCCATTTGTCATCACAGCTCAACTCACGGTCATTGGGTTTTGCTCCAATGTGGGCTCAGAATAGTTAGAGGGAAAGCTACGTTTAACAAACGCGATAAATGAAGGCATTTTATCGCTGTAGATCCATTGATTTTAGCGTGGTGATGGCAGGCACACTGTGCCTCAGACCATGCCAAAGACAACCTGCCTTACCAGTTGTGCATCAAGCTGGACTGTGTCATGTTTTTCCTGACCATCTGCCCTGCTTCTCACTTCATTGAGCATTTTAATTGCCTCTGTTCGGCCCACGTTGGCCACTTGTTAACACTTCCTGAAAATAGGAATGATGATGATGATGATGATGATGAGAGAAAAGAGAGGTTTGCATCGCTTTAACCCCATTATTGTGAAGTTCATACAAGGGCACACAACATGTGTCACTAGGTTGGCGCTTCCAGCACTTTTGAGTGTGTTCACGTTCACACTCGACTGGCCACTGGCACTGCCTCCCTCGACTCACTGAGCCGAAAAGGAGCTTCTGACCCGACTGGTGACTTTTCTTAAACTTTATTTTCATTTTCATTTCATTCTGTCTGCATGTAGGCCGTCGCAGAGCAAACCCTTCCGTCAGTAGTCCTATCTTAAGACACTGAGTAAAGGAGTCACCTTCGCCTTTTTTAATGGAATTGGATCTACTCAGTGCCATTAAATTAGAGAGATAACCATCTCCACTCTGACATTTATTTTTTTACTGCCAGGCAACGCAAACATTACACATTCATGCAAACAGACAAGCTTGCGCGCACACACGGCTGATTATTTAGCTTAATTAAAGTTGGATACGAGCCAATGACGGCGAGCGAGACAGATGTTGGACCTGGACCAACAGGTTTTTCGTGTTTGTTTGGAAGTGTGTCTTCAATCAAAGATGAAATGTGTAACTTTACTGGCAAATTTCCTGTTGAAGCCTGCCTGATGAGCGACTGCAAAACTATTTAAATATGTCAGCTACAAAGTGTGATACTTTTTACTGTGATACTCCAAATTTTGCGATACAATTAATTGTCTAATATAATTGTCTCTTTCAGTCAAATTTTCAAAATATTAATTTTTTACTTTTTTAAACAAATCAAAGTTTTGAGTGAAGTCCAGGATTCATCTTTTGGTTGTATCACTATATATGCGAGCCAGATAATGTAATAACAGATACACAGCCTATGAAGTAAACCACGCCTCTTATCATAAAACATTTCTTCCAACTGTATCTCTCTCCTGCCCCCCACCCCCCCCCCCCTCCCCCCTTGTAATTTTTGTTACATGTTTGTTTGTTTATGAATGTGTATAGGGTCAAGTGCCAACAACTAACAATTGAAATACTAATAAAAATATATACTCCAACCAATAATCACTCATATAATTACAATTTGGCATATCTAAACAAAATTAACAATTACCATTCATACGCCTTAAAGGGTAACTACCATTTTTTCATCCTGGACCCTATGTTTTTGTGTCTAATTGACTGATCGGAACAACAATCTTTGATGTGGCTCCAGCAGTCGGCAGCGGTGAAATAAGCTACAATGTTAGTTAATGGGGCAGTTGTCCAGCTTGTATTTACCTTCACAAAAGTGCTCGTTTTGCCGCTGACAGGCTCAGTGTCTGACAACATAATGGAAGTTAGAATTGTTATTTTTTTAAATACACAGTATATTTATATAGGTTTATGTCATCTGTTTGTTTGTTTGTTTTTTAATCACCATTATGATTGAATGAGCAGGGCCCCGTTTCAGGAAGGAGGTTTAACAAACTCTGAGTTTAACCCTGATCTCTGAGTTGATTTACCCTGAGATGGAAACTCTGAGTTTTCGGTTTCAGAACGTCTGATATGAATTGGTTCACGCGCGTGCACCACCACAATAAAAAGGCAGCATGAATGGAGCCATGATACTACGATTCACCATGGCAACAACCACAAACAAACGGGTCAGCGGAAATACTCATGCGCACAAACAGCGAGTTATAAAACACAGCGGCTGCAGAGAGAGGATTTGCGTGGGAGGAAACTGCTGCTAGAGTAAATATACCAATATGGTGTAAATCATATTTAATCATAAGTGTAGCGTAATATTACTGGTGAAATGGTATTGAACCTATAATCTATTTCATTTAGGTGCAATAGTACTACGCCTATTAATCCCATTCTGAGGCTGCAGCACCATCATTAACAGCATTATAATTCTTTACTAAAATGCTCCGCATCACCAATGTTGTAAAGAAAACTGCTGTTTTCAAAAAGAAATGAATGTGACACAAATAATCTGCTGGGATGTAGAGCATGCCCAAGATGGGTGACGTTAGTGATATGAGGACAGATAAGGTTATGTAGCCCATAGGCTGCATAACAGACTGGGAAGAAAAACATACTGCTACAAATAGAAAGTTATCTGAAAAATTAAAATGTCGGGGCTTCAATATCTCCTAATAACACCCTGCGAAGTAAAGCAGCTTCTTCATAGAGCTGGGCGATTTTGAATAAAAAACTAGATTTACGATTTGATTCCCCCCCCACTTCCATCTAAAACAAAATAACTGTGAAATGTAAATATATTTTAAAAATATATATTTATTGTATTTAATTAAAGTGCATCAACATAAACAAAGAGGCTGCAGGGAGCGTGCTACGGAAACCCTGAAGGAAGATTTGGCGAATGCAATGTATGTACGCTATACTGAAGAGGGGGAGAAAAAAAATCAAATCTTTTTTTTTTTTTTTTTTGAAAATATGAATCGATTTGACCTACCAACTCGATTTTTAAATCAAATAGATTTTTTTCCCAGCCCTACTTCTTCATCAATGGGATCGCCGACACAAGGAAATGCCATGTTTTTAGAAAAAAAATAGTTTTTCTTTCCTCAATTTTCATTATTATAGTCTGCCTAACAGTTAATAAACCAACACCATTTTTTTTTTTATTCATGCCGATAACAAACTGTGCTAAAATGCGTCTGATACTGACTGACTGAATGAATTAATGAATTAATGAATTAATGAATGAATGAGGAAATGAGAGAGCGCTGTGTCAGAGGGAGGAGATTGAGGTTAGGTTCACAGGCTCAGTTACCGTAGTAACTGACTCTGAGGTGAAGTTACCTCTCTTTCTGAACCCGAAAACCCAGAGTTCCCCTCATCTCAGGGTTAACAAACTCAGAGTTTTCCCTAAACCTGCTTTCTGAGACGGGGCCCCGGAGTTTACTGAAGTCAGGTTTTCCTCAGCATCAAAACAGGACCCTCTGTCCCCTTCACACAGCCACTGAAAACATGGAGGACACAATCATTTGCTGCTGTTTTCTTATCCCTTGTGTTGTCTTCCCGGCAACCTTGAAAAAAACATTCACTTTTTTTTTTTCCACGTTTTAAATTTTTCTTCTACACATTTTCAGTGCTTATTTCTACATCCCATATTTTCTGA
The DNA here is from genome assembly GCA_023566125.1 of Zingel zingel. Classification (NCBI taxonomy): domain Eukaryota; kingdom Metazoa; phylum Chordata; class Actinopteri; order Perciformes; family Percidae; genus Zingel; species Zingel zingel. The sequence continues at coordinate 37,001,360 of CM042320.1, read as the reverse complement.
TATAAAACAAATTTAAAACGTGTCAATGTGACCCGAAGTCAACACAATTAAGCGAGCATACAAACAGCACATCATCAGGTGTTTGTGTTATCTGCAGGACAATGAACGGGAAAGGACACAGATAAGGTGGTGTTGTTTTTTTTTATACATAGGCCTATTTATGAATAATTTGAAACATGTTATGTCTGTGTATGTTTCTCAGCAGAGGCGTTCAGTGGACCAAAGTCGCCTCCATCAAACGTCAGTTGTCAACAACGCGTCACCAACTGGGAAACTCGGTTAGCAAAATCTGGCCCTAGTTTCCCACCTCAGATTCCCACAGGAAGGGACGTGAATGATGACGTTTTCACTCGGAAAAACGTTTTTCCGATGTCCGTTAACGCACGGAACGATGTTGCTGACACTTGCCGGTTTGGGAATTTTCATTTTAAGTTTGTTGCTTTCCACACGGCCGAGGCCCAGGAGACGGCTGCCTGATTCCAATTTTTTTTCAAAGTCTTTGTTTTACAAGCTGGACAACAGGTTGCTCTGTGGTCGTGTGTCGTGCTGTTGTTTACCTTTTTGTAATTCCCGGATTTCCCTATGGTCTCTGCAGTGAACGTCACAACGCTTTGAACTGTGGGTAATTCCCTTTGGTGAAGTCTGCATTGACGCAGACTCACGGAAAGGGCTCGGTAAGTGTGTTCTCAAACCCTCTCGCCCTTTGAAATTCGACATTGGGACAACCCTAAGCCCTTAAGAATTTCGCAAGAACGCGCACCAAAGTCTGTGAGTCCGGACTTTGGGATTGGGCCACAGACATCCGTTGTCAGGTGGATTTACAAAAGTGGCTGAGGCTTTCTCTGTCACGTTGATAGATTTTATAAATATTCTGAAGGAAGTGCTGCACAGGAACCCTGTTGAGGCTCCAGTGATGGATAAATGTTGCTCAGATGGGGATTAACATCGGGGACAAAATAGTGGCACTTTTTTAGTTCTGCATTCATTCTAGCTTTGAGTTTAAATCTCAATTTTGATCAAGATTTAAAATAATACTGTCAAATAAAATATCTCTTTAAATATGTTATCCTAATCCATTTCTTCAAACATTTTGCCTTTTGGACAATTTAGAAATCTGGTCTTAAACCTACAAACTTCTACTTGTAACTGCTTTTACATAATTGTATTTTCTTTTGCATCTCTATTGTCCTAATGTATTCATCAAATCATTTTCTGTCTGAATGTTTCATTGCCTTTCTATATTTCTTATGATTGTACTTTCTGTGTTCTGTATTTTCGATGACAGTGAAAATGAGGGTTGCCCCTCAATGATCTCTCGAGGATAAATAAGTTTAATTTCAAAACCGTGTCAACACTATAACACTGAATATGGTGGTGGTGGGGGGAATGTGCCAGTACATTTTTAAATAACATTTTATTGTCAGTGATTTTTATTGATGGACAATAGCAGCGGTCAACCACAATACAGTCAAATGTGAAATTGGATCAATTTTTTTCACTGCGGAAGAGTGGGGACAAACGCAGCTTTTTGGACGAAATTAGGGGTCACTGGATTTTTAGCTGCAGTCATAAAGAAGAATATGGTTGTGTGTGCATTTCTATGTTTTCACCAGGTAAATCTCCGAATCACTCATTTCAGCCAAAGGGCACAGCAGGCTGCAAGTGGAAGATGTGCTCAGCAACGCTAACAATGCTGCCGAGCCATTTTATGAAAACTTAAAAGCACAAATGTTCCCCACATGCTGACAAGTGTCTGTTAAAGAAAAATAAACAGCTAAAATTCAAAATGTCAAAGTGTCCATTTAAGGGAGCGCCACGCTGTTATGCGCTTAGTTGTCTGGGTCCGGTTCGACACTGGTAGGAGGTAAATCTAAATAGCAGTTTGGCTTGTTAGAGTTTGGAGACGTTAGATGAGGCGTTGGCGATGCTCCATAGAGCCAAAACATGTGCTCATTACAGCAAAGCTAGGATGGACAAACAGCTGGATACGTCTCCCTCTCCCTCTGTTTCTGCGCCTCTCCATTTCTCTCACCAACTCTCGATTCATCCCCTCATCTCTCTTCGGTCCTCCCATATGTCTGAAGTGTCACGGTCCACTGACTTTCTCTCCTCTCGTCTCCTCTCTTGAAATGTTAGCTCACATTTCTCTTCTTCCTCTTGCTTTCTGTATGCTGTTGCAACTTGCGAGACATCTAACTCTAGTCGCATGAGCAGCATGTATGTTTTGTCTCTCTTAGGTGTGTGTGTGTGTGTGTGTGTGTGTGTGTGTGTGTGTGTGTGTGTGTGTGTGTGTGTGTGAGATGGAGTTACCCTGGTTGGTCTGTTGTTGGTACCTGTGTAAGCGATCTAAAGAGCGATACTGATCTTCAACCTCATTAAGCTCATCTCGCTCTGACTGCTCATATGTCAACCTGCGTCCATTAAACACAGACATTCTGCAGCGCAGGAGCTTCTCTGGAAGCACTCTTTTGGGTGTGAAATGTAACTTCTTCGATTGCAGTCTAACAACCTTTTGGTTAATACAGTAATGACTTCTGCAGCAAGGAGGTTGGTAATACTTAACCTCAGTGTTCTAAGTGGTGAAACGGACAACACACTGCTGAACCAAAGAGGGAGATATTGGCAGTAACAATATCCTATTTTCCCTAATTCCCAACCATAAGAACATAAATACAATCTTTGTTTCTGTTGTGTATTTTGGGCTACTTTAAGATCCATAGTTGAGATGCACCTATAGTCTCGCTTTTCCAGACCCTCCTCCAAAGCTCGCTGGAGGAGAGTCTGGCTACTCCACATAGCATTTGGGGATGGGAGTAAAGTGTGCTCTGGTTTATTGGCATTTCTTTAAACCAATCACAATCGTCTTGGGCGGTGCTAAGCACCAGAGAAAAGCCATGGTGCTGCTGCAAAATGGGCTCCGAAGGAACTTGTTTTGGTGGTATGTGTATGTTTAAAAGTAGTTTTAGTCGTGCAACAGAAAATTCAGATTGGACAGATAGTCTAGCTAGCTGTCTGGATTTACCCTGCAGAGATCTGAGGAGCAGTTAACCATAGTCCTCAGAAATCCACCGGAGTTTAAAATTCCAACACAAAGGAAGCCCAAGGCAATGGATATCCGGTCTAAATGCGTGAAATCCGGCGGATTTTTCGGTGGCAACGGAGCAATCCCGGAAGTGGAACGTCAAGGATATAGACTAAGATGCACCTGATGGATTGTGGGTAACTTTAGCTTCCGTTGTTGGTGTTAGCCATGCTGCTGTAAAGACATGCTGTTGGGCTAACAAATAATTTAATACGTCATTGTCAGGGTTATCATTGTTATATACAGTATAGTAACATGATAGAGTGAAGAATATACATTTTTCGGTTGTTTTGAAATCATAATCTACACCATATCTTCAAAGCAATAAAACTATGTAACATCAATTAGTCTCAGAGGTCCGTTTAAAGAGCAGAGAGCATCATGAAGAACAAGGAACACACCAGGCAGGTCCCAGATACTGTTGTGGAGAAGTTTAAAGCCGGATTTGGATACAAAAAGATTTCCCAAGCTTTAAACATCCCAAGGAGCGCTGTCGTATTTCCCTCTTTGCATATATGTTTCATCTCCTTGTAATTTTCCATTTAACAGCTGCTGCTCAACGGGTTAAACGTAGGCCTCTTGCGTCTTGTCTCCATTTCTGCATCAGTAAATCTGTGATCGATACCGTGGTCTATTTAAGAAAGCCGTGGACGTGCACTTATCCCAGCTGTCTGCACCTGGCTTGACATAGCTTCACCTTCTCATCCTGGCTCGGCAAACCTGCAACCGATTAAGCCGCGGTGAGCGGACCATGCTAAGTCAAGCTGCACTTTTTCAGTTATCCTGGATTTCTTCATTCTACTTTTGTGCAACAGGCCCCTGGTCCATCTTTACATTGATAAATAACACATTCTTTCTATAAACAATATTTCCATTTTTGGAAATTTTCTACATACATACATGTAAGCTCTCTATCACTAGGCTCCTTCGAGATGAACTGCGCCTCGCCTGTAAAGTGGACGAGAACAAGCGGCAGCAGCCGGGGGCGGAGACAAAAAGCCGCGGTGAAGTCGGACAGTTTTCAGCCGTTTCCAGCAGCCTTCAGGCTGAACAGGAAGTCACATAAACACTCACATCCTGTTAACAGACCCATATACAGTGCCTTGCGAAAGTATTCGGCCCCCTTGAACTTTTCGACCTTTTGCCACATTTCAGGCTTCAAACATAAAGATATAAAACTGTAATTTTTTGTGAAGAATCAACAACAAGTGGGACACAATCATGAAGTGGAACAAAATTTATTGGATATTTCAAACTGTTTTAACAGATAAAAAACTGAAAAATTGGGCGTGCAAAATTATTCAGCCCCCTTACTTTCAGTGCAGCAAACTCTCTCCAGAAGTTCAGTGAGGATCTCTGAATGATCCAATGTTGACCTAAATGACTAATGATGAAAAATAGAATCCACCTGTGTGTAATCAAGTCTCCGTATAAATGCACCTGCTCTGTGATAGTCTCAGAGGTCCGTTTAAAGAGCAGAGAGCATCATGAAGAACAAGGAACACACCAGGCAGGTCCCAGATACTGTTGTGGAGAAGTTTAAAGCCGGATTTGGATACAAAAAGATTTCCCAAGCTTTAAACATCCCAAGGAGCACTGTGCAAGCGATAATATTGAAATGGAAGGAGTATTAGACCACTGCAAATCTACGAAGACCCGGCCGTCCCTCTAAACTTTCAGCTCATACAAGGAGAAGACTGATCAGAGATGCAGCCAAGAGGCCCATGATCACTCTGGATGAACTGCAGAGATCTACAGCTGAGGTGGGAGACTCTGTCCATAGGACAACAATCAGTCGTATACTGCACAAATCTGGCCTTTATGGAAGAGTGGCAAGAAGAAAGCCATTTCTTAAAGATATCCATAAAAAGTGTCGTTTGAAGTTTGCCACAAGCCACCTGGGAGACACACCAAACATGTGGAAGAAGGTGCTCTGGTCAGATGAAACCAAAATCAAACTTTTTGGCAACAATGCAAAACGTTATGTTTGGCGTAAAAGCAACACAGCTCATCACCCTGAACACACCATCCCCACTGTCAAACATGGTGGTGGCAGCATCATGGTTTGGGCCTGCTTTTCTTCAGCAGGGACAGGGAAGATGGTTCAAATTGATGGGAAGATGGATGGAGCCAAATACAGGACCATTCTGGAAGAAAACCTGATGGAGTCTGCAAAAGACCTGAGACTGGGACAGAGATTTGTCTTCCAACAAGACAATGATCCAAAACATAAAGCAAAATCTACAATGGAATGGTTCACAAATAAACATATCCAGGTGTTAGAATGGCCAAGTCAAAGTCCAGACCTGAATCCAATTGAGAATCTGTGGAAAGAACTGAAAACTGCTGTTCACAAACGCTCTCCATCCAACCTCACTGAGCTCCAGCTGTTTTGCGAGGAGGAATGGGCAAAAATGTCAGTCTCTCGATGTGCAAAACTGATAGAGACATACCCCAAGAGACTTACAGCTGTGATCGCAGCAAAAGTTGGCGCTACAAAGTATTAACTTAAGGGGGCTGAATAATTTTGCACGCCCAATTTTTCAGTTTTTTATCTGTTAAAACAGTTTGAAATATCCAATAAATGTCGTTCCACTTCATGATTGTGTCCCACTTGTTGTTGATTCTTCACAAAAATTAGTTTTATATCTTTGTTTGAAGCCTGAAATGTGGCAAAAGGTCAAAGTTCAAGGGGGCCGAATACTTTCGCAAGGCACTGTATGTTTTGTTCCCATTCTCTCTCTCCTTTGCCCCTGTAGCTGTCCCTCAGAGCCACAGGCTACAGCTTTAAAAGTCCTCTCTTTCCTCTTCCTGTGGTCAGCAGGTTTAGACGTCCAGATTCTTGCAAATATCAAACACGTTGCTGTCTTTACCTACAGATTATTACTGGTACATTCATGAAGAACTGCGATCATACACCTGCGTCATTGCTGTAAACTACTAAACGTGAGTCCACACCTTCAAGTCAGAATCCAGAATTTCCAGTGGCCATGGTTTAATGGCCATTATGACCTGGCTCTAAAGTGAGTCACTTTCATTGTCACGGTTGTGGATATCAAATGTTTATTGAAATCAAAATGTTGCGCTTTATTACTTAAATGCACTTTTTAGTAACTAGTGAGGATTTACCAACGTGTGATTTCAGAAGCTTGGTTTAAATAACTGAGTAGGACCATTTATTTGAAAGGCACAGGTTGTGTTCAAGGGAGATAGTTTACCTAAATAGATGAATATGATACGTGTGATCTGGTGGCTTGTGGCTCCGAGGTAGAATGGTCTCCCCTCAACCACAAGATTGGCGGTTTAATCCCAGGCTCCTTCAGCCACATGTCAAAGTGTCCCTGAGCAAGACATTGAATGCCAAGTTGATCCCAGGATGCTGTATGTATAGCTGTCCACTGCTCCTACTACTTAGGATGGGTTAAATGCAGTAATTGAATTTCACTACATTGTGTGTATGTGTAGTGTTTTTTTTTTTTTTTTTAATCTATATTTTTTCCTGTTTTCTGTTGTCCGCACTCATGCAGGCAAAAGTAATCAAGCACAGCACACATACACATGAACAATGTGCACACGTATTGACCAGCACACATGCACTGTACACACACTTTACATATACAGTGCATTTATGGCTTTAAGCGAGCCTTCTAGGCAGGGTTTTGCTGTTGACCTTGTCCAACGCAAGGTGTGTGTGTGTGTGTGTGTGTGTGTGTGTGTGTGTTTATCCTTATGAGGGCCGCAGATGAATATGGTGGTAGCAGAAAGCCCAGGAGATGAGGTGATGGCATAAAGAACACACACTGGCACACAAAGGAACACACACAAGATGGGATCCGTCCATCCTTTTTGTGTCTCCACAGGGGAGGGAGGCTGGAGCAGGGCCTACTTACACTGGCTCTCATGTGGGTTCAAAATGTGCGTGTGTTATTGTGTCTAGGTGGGTGTGTGTGCGTGCAATTGTGTTGGTATGCCGTTATTGAATCTCATTTGCCACATTCCTCTCTCTGTTGCTGTTGAATCTAGATGGTAATGGATTTATTATTCTGGCAGGGTTGTGTGTGAGCAGATGAACATATAGACATACATAGTGTGTGTGTCTGTGTGTATCGTTTCTTCATCTGTGGTATGTGTACTGTGCGTTGATGTTGGTTTTGTGTGTGTGTGTGTGTGTGTGTGTGTGTGTGTCCCAGGTTTTGTGGTCTGCTGAGATCAGATAAAAGGAAAGAGGCCTGTGACTGATACACTCCTTGAACAAGGGAATTCGACCTCCCCCCTCTCTCTCCCCCACCATGTTTGCGTCTCTCTACCTCTCTCTGTCACCCCATCTTCCCCTGTTACTGTCATTCTCTCTGTGTCTCTCTCCCTCATCACCCGCTGTCTCCCCCTCTTTCATTCTCTTTCTCTCTGAGCATATGACCCACTTTTACCACCCACATCTCTCCCTCCTTTTTTCTCTCCCTCTCACTCTCCCGAGTCCCATCTGAAGACAGCCTACCGAGAGCAAACCAGGGGACACAGAGCGACAGAGACGAAAAGAGAAGCAGAGCTGTCTGTGTTGTGTTCATAATTCCTGTATCACCCTCTGTGGTGTAGTGCCTAATGTGTTAGCAGTCTTAACATGAGTATGAATAAGTGTTCGTAAACAGTTTCTTCTCAGAGAAAGACCGTAGATGATGGAAAGAAGAAAAAGCCCAAAAAGGCCTGTCACTCGGCCTTTGAGCCGCTGTCAGGCTCGCTGTTCAAAGTGTGTGACTTTCCTTTTGTCAGAAGCTCTGTAGGTGGTTTCTTCAGAGCGCGAGTGCGCCTGGCTCACTTGTTGTTTGCTGTTTTTGTGTGCTCGTCTTTTGAGAGCCAGAGACCTAGTAAAGGATCCACCCGCCTCAAGTCAGTTCACCCTCCTCTTTATTTGCAGAATGGAGTTTTGCCTTCTTTTTTAAAGCTTTTTTATTCATGCAGTCCGACTAGTATCATAATGAATGAATGCAAGCATGAAGGCCAATGTGTGCAGGCCGATCTCGCGAACAAGGTATGTATTTACAAATTATGGTTTGGTAGCAACATAGCCTATTAATAACCATAAATGTGGCAAAAACCACAGAGATGACCGTAGATTTTAGGAAAAAATCCTACCGCCGGTCCCATAAATACTAAGGATGTGTTGGACGACAAATCGACCTTTGGGACTCATGTTGATGCGGTTGTTGCTGCTGCTATACGTTATACGTGCGCTGTATCACAAATTGCCCCTCAGACTACCTTGACCGTGACCTATTTTATTGCACATGTTAAAACAGGTAAGATCTTTGCAAGTGAGTTACCAGTTATGTTGTCTGAAGTTAACTGAGTTATTATGGCCGTAAGTTAGCTTATGACCCTACAGTTTGTAGGGTTGTTACAGGTTGTTAGCAGTCTATAGCTAACTTGTTAGCTAACGCTAGTGTTTCATTCTACACATAATACATCCATAATGTCACATCACTAACGTAGCAAGCATGCTTGCTATGTTAGTCACACACATTTAATCATGCATGCCAACACACTTATCACTTCCACTTGTCGCCGGAGCGCCACTGCCTGTGTTGTTCTCACCATGTTAAGGTTGGCCTGTGACCAGCCTTTGATACACTTTGCAAATACTTTTAAATACTTATATTCATGGAGGTCTATTGCACCAAAACAAGAAATGTGTGTGCATCAGAAATACATTTGTGAACCTTATTTTATTTTAATTTTTTTTACATTTATGTAAATCCCAAAATACAGTTGTGAATCCTTCTCTGTGCATTCATTCATTATGATACTGACTTGGCCCCATATTTATTATTCATTCAATCACATTATTTATCAAAGCATGTGTAGAACAAGGTGTGTGGATTTGGACACGCCCTAAACGCACCTGCGCCATGCGCTTAGATCGTTAAAATAGGGCCCTTTAATGTAGAGTTGTGGACAAAAGTAGCAAAAAATTAAAATAAAGACGAAAACCATCACAGACAACAAGACTAAGAGAGCACCCAGGGAGAAGGCGTGTTGGAAAGTGTCCCAGAATGCACCACTGCAGTGGACTTATTCACATAAGTCTCATTTCACGTGTCCTTGCGTTGTTCCAGGCATTGTTGTGTTTCACATTGTGTTCTACGTTTCCACTACTTCCACCCTGCACGCTTGCCATACGAGTGGTCACGACAAACGAATGTGGCGAGACTCTAGGTGATGTGGCGTGTGCTTGTCAGCACAATAAATACAGTGTAATGTCCAAATATTCCCTAATAACGCTTTGTAGCTGAGAAACCGAGATCACCCCAGTAATAAATAAAAAATGTTTATTGCTTGACATTTCCACAAGTGGCTTGTTCAAAGATAAATAAAGATATGACATTGGGACAGATGATTCACTTGATGTAATATGTGTGACACATAATGGACATTGGACACAGGACCCCAATTTAATGCAATGTGTGCACATTTTTCAGAACATAAGAAAACCGATAAATCTCTTCTTGCTCCAGTTTGTTGTATATGAAATGCCAAAACGGAGAAGAAGGAACAGATGTGGTTTCAGATTTAGCCGGCTTAGTGCGGCGAAGGCATGACCCTGCTATTCTTTCTTTTTTTTAAAACATGAATCATCATATGACTCTTCTCACTCTGTCTTATGATTCTTGAACTGCAGATTTTGTCCAAATATTTTCTCATTTGGGAGCAGCAAAGACTGCTAAGTTGTGTTTGTGAAGAGAAGTGTCACTGTGGCCGTCTCACAGAGGCAGAGTTTGATTTTTTGTGTCCTATAAAATAACATGGCTTTGAATGACAACAGTGCTGATATGTGATAAATATGTACTTTTGCTCATTTTGTGTATTTTCTTGCATTCTGTCACATCAATCTGGATTTTAATCTTTTGTTTTTTTGTCAGTGTAGGTGAAAATTGCTCATACTGCTCATATATGTTAATGCTGTTTAGTCCCTCCCCCTATTTTCTCATTACCTGACAAACATCAGCGAGGTAAAGGGGTCTACTTTCTGTCTCTCTTCTCCATTAGTCTATTAGTATTCAGGATGTGTTGCCTGCCTGCTGCCTGCCACTCATTCCCCAGACAGCGAATCAGCCGGCGTTGATTAATTTCAGCCTATTAGCACCCCTCGTTCCCCTCCCCTGGCTCCGCCCAGGTTAAATCCCTGTGCACACCCGTGTGCACGCTCGCAGGCGGGGGGTTCTGCTGGGTGAGCGATGGCAGAGAGTTTGCCAGGGAGCCAGTTGTTGTCAGAACGATATTAATGAGTGTGCTGCTCTGGTCCTAAGAGTGTGTGTGTGCCAGTGTGCCTGTGTTTACGTGTGTCTGGGTGTACGTCTTCAATTTTGGTGGCCAAGTGAAGGCAGGTCAGGTGTGTGTGTGCTGTAGAATAAGATTTTTGTGTTAGAGTGTGTGTATGTTCAAACATGCTAGCACATGTCCGTCCGTCTATACATATACATGCTTGTAAAGGTAGTTTTTGTGTCTGTTTGTAGCTGTGTGTGAAATCCAGCAATGCCATGGCCTGAGGGACAAGGGCTTGTGTGTGTGTGTGTGTGTGTGTGTGTGTGTGTGTGTGTGTGTGTGTGTGTGTGTGTGTGTGTGTGTGTGTGTGTGTGTGTGTGTGTGTGTGTGTGTGTGTGTGTGTGTGTGTGTGTGTGTGCGCGTGTGTGTGCGCGTGTGTGTGCGCGCTCTGCGGAGGCCTGTCCTAGTTTCTTTCCCCTCACCAGGGAGCCAGAGGATCCAAGGACTGACGCACATCACCTGACAGCCGCCCCACTGCTCCACGGCCCTGCACCACATGTACTGTGTGTGTGTGATGGAGATAGAGTGTCTGAATTTGTGTATGTGTCAGAGGATATTTGTGTGTGTAATTGAGAGAGATGTGTTGGGATATCCATCAGTTGGAGCATCAATCTATTTGTGTGAGCACTCACGTGTGTGTGTGTGTGTGGCTGCAGACACGGTGAGGAAGTTGGAGTGAGTGAATTTTGGTGTACTGATCCCTTGAGGTGAGTGTGTGTACACCTTGGGGCAGAGTGGAGAAAATGGTGTCACATGAGGCTCGGAAACAATTGAGCTAACTGCGCTCTACTTATCCTTAGTTTGGACTCAGGCTGTGTGAACTGAAAATACATTACATGGACGATATGATGTGAAGACACATTAAGTTATTTCACTGGACCTGGGAAAAGTAAAGCTGAAAAAAGCCATTTGTATTTCATTGCCGTCAGTTGTAACTCCTCTCCTTTGCCGCGCTTTTTGTGTTTTCAGTGCGGCTTGTATTTCTCTGAATTGAGCCCTAAACTAATGGCCACACCAGGTTTCTTTGGAAATGAAGTTCCCCTATTTCTGTTGGCGCAGCTCATGGCGAGCACATCATTTTCCAGGAATGCTGCCTACTAACTTTACTGTTGCTTTTGTGTTGAGCAGCCAGCTGCAGTACATTAGCATGCCACAGTCCCAGAGAAACAATCATTCTATTTTTAAATTGCATTAGCTTCCTTTTACCACTGCAATTACCTTAGACACGTCCTGTAGATGACTTTGAAATTTACCTCAAAATAGATCACTGTACTAATACAATTATGTTTAATGCAAACAGTTCCTTCACTGGAATGGCTCACAGGTTTCATACTGGTCCATACCGTTTTCTTTTTTGGCCATAAAATGATGCAGAGTAGCACTGGTTGTAGAACTAAAGCCTTCTTCAATGTCTTGTGAGGAGGGTCCACATTATTCAATGAAAAGGCTCAATTTTCCCAGGGATAATGTTAGGAACTGGGACAATAAGGTTATGAGCAACAAATGAATGTATCATTAATAAATCATAGGCAAAATAAATCATAGTTATTGTACATTTTAAAGCAATAGTTTTGGGAGATACACTTGTTTACTTTTTTTTTTGTGCCAAGAGTTAGATGAGAAGATTAATACCAACTTCATGTCTGTGTGGTAAATATGAAGCTACCGCCAGCTGCTGGTTAGCTTAGCTTAGCATAAAGACTGGAAACGGGGGAAAGAGCTAGCCTGGTTCTCACTAATTAACACATTATAACTCATTTGTGAAATCAAGACAAACACTGAGATGTTTGCCAGTCGCGGTGACTTCCTCGCGTTGTCGCCTAAGTTGCTTGGCAACCAGCAGAGACACCGAGACGTCACTTCTCACAGCCAGGAAATAGTTACACAATTCAGTTTTGGTTTTTACTAGTGCTGTCAGTTAAACGCGTTATTAACGGCGTTAATGCAAACCCATTTTCATTTTTTTATCACGAGATTAACATTCTTTTTGGCCTAGCAAAATTTGTAGTTTTTTTTCACATGCTGTTGCAACAACTAGTAACGTTAGAAAAACTACAACACCCACCGGATCTAGCTTGACTGGAAACACAACAACAGACACACCACACACACTTGTTTGGGCTTGCGAGCTGCCCAAAGAGTAGTAGGCTTACGTTACATTTTGAGTGGATGGCGAGCGTGAGACGCCGAAATGGAGGCCAGTAAGATTCTGAATGGAAAGTTTACTTTTAAAAAGTTGCCAAATGGTTCCATTGACAAGACCAAAGTGATCTGTGTGTTTTGTCGTTGTGAACTGAGCTATTATCGCAGCACGTCCAGTCTGAAATACCACTTGATGGCCAATCACACAGCTGATGGCAATTCTCCGCCCTCTCGTCAAAGACAGGCGACAAAAGCACAAAGCAAGCCGATCCACTTTTCTATGTTGATAAGAGCATTAAAATGAGAAAAAATAATGGGACAAAAAGAAATCTAGGGACATTTAGAATAGATAAAAATGTGTGATTAATTGCGAGTTAACTAGGACTATTAATTTTAAATAGACTTGTACGATTTGTAATAGGTAGGCCTTAGAAGTGTGCAATAACTTGGTGTGTATTTATTTATTTTTATTTTTTATTTTTTACGTGTATTTATTGTCTGTAATGGCAGCTACTACTATGCACTACGCACTCTTGAGTCCATGACAAATTTCCCCTAGGGGACAATAAAGTATATTCTATTCTATAATGCGATTAATCTCGATTAAATATTGAAATCGTTTGACAGCACTAGTTTATACACTTCGATGTAAAACACAAAATGTTTGGATTTGTTGGATTTGAATTGCCCCCAGGGAATAAATAAAGTTATTTGAATTGAATTGAAATGAAACAAATTGCAGCCTCTTATTTAGGGATTTTTTGGGGATTGTTGTAGTTACTTTTGTAGTAAAGAGCTTGGTTACCTGTTTCTCTCGGTTTCCAGTCTTGATTATGTGATTATGCTAAAAATAATACCTCATCATTTGCCTCGTCCAACTACAATCGGTAGCGGAAACAATAGAGTTTTTCGAAACATCTTTGAGTCAAACTCATTGAGAAGCTGAACTTCAGTCCACACTTAAATTAGCCGTCTGTCTCTTCGCAACTTTGATACCATCTATCTTTAGAAGGTGAAGGGTCACATTTGATGACCCGTAAAATATACATAATCACATATATTTTAAATCTCCCAAGACCACTTCAATCCTTACCTTATGAGAGGCTGATGGCATATTCATAGTCACACAGGTCTATAGGCGCACACATTCGCAGGCCTGTGTCCTTTATTAAAAAAAAAAAAAACTGTCATGAATTTCTTATAGGCTGTTAAAGCTGTGTGATCCGTTTTGGATCTGAACACATTAAAGTTTTAAAAGCCCATTTGACTGGCAAAGACCGAAGGATTAGGAATAGGGCGATGGAGACAGGATGATGACAGACAGAGCAAAAGAAAGTGAAATAGGAATAGAACAGTGGTGGTTTATATTTGTACGTTTTCAAGTTTATATCTGTAAGTGGGTGAGCTCACATTTCCTGCTTGGCCTGACAAGTCAGACAAGTCTGAACAAAGAAAATTAAATAAAGGGACAATTCAAAGAAATGTGAGCTCATGGAAGACTAAAGACATGAAACTAATAGAACTAGAAAACCCTGCAGTAAGGTACGGTGCTCTGACATATTAGATGAGCTATTGTGTGTGTGTGTGTGTGTGTGTGTGTGTGTGTGTGTGTGTGTGTGTGTGTGTGTGTGTGTGTGTGTGTGTGTTTCAATAATTCAGATCTTTAATCTGCAGGGGTGTGTGGCTGAAGGGTTTTGAGTTTGACCCTCCCATCTCTCTCTCATATTGCTGACCTGCACCTTTAGAGTATGAGCAGTTTGAGTTAGTCCCTCTCCCTCTGTCCTTTTAGTTAATACTGCTGACCTATGAGTTTGGCCTTGTCCCTGCAGAGGCCTACATCCCACCTGAAAGTGTGTGTGTGTGTGTGTGTGTGTGTGTGTGTGCTGCGTCAGCGATGGTGTTTCACATATGAGCGGTCTTGACCCCACACTCTGGAGTACACTTGTCTTCATCTGACTGATTACATATTAACACCCTGGACACACACACACACACACACACACAGTCATTGTGGCGATATAGTCCTTTGACCCTGGGTAAGCAGTGAGTTGTTCTCCCAGTGGGTGCAGGGACCTCACCCAGTTCATTAATGAGAATGACATTAATAACTCCTCAAAGCCGAACCCCCTCAACTTCTTATCGTTTCCACTCTTGTCTACAGCCTCCTCTCCTCGATAATAATCAATGCACAGTACTCGGTGGTCAATTGTAGCTAAGTACATTTACTCAAGTACTGTAATTTTGAGATACTTGTACTTTACTTGAGTCTTTTCTTTTCATGCCACTTTCTACTTCTACTCCGCTACATTTTATAAAGAAATATTGTACATTTTACTCCACTACATTCAACTGGCAGCTTTAGTTGCTAGTTACTTTACAAATTAAGATTTGTGCACACAAAACCCATGTAGTTTATAAAATATTTGTTATTATAAATGCAACTACCCAACAATATACAGGCTACAAGTCCAGCTGAAATGATTAGCCGATTAAACACTGAGTTGATTGACAGATTTAGATTGTTTCTAAAATGTGAGGGTTTGTCTGCATTGAGTACTTTTACTTTTAATACTTTAAGTACATTTTCCTGATTATACTTACATAATTGAGTAACATTTTCAATGCAGGACATTTACTTGTAACGGAGTATTTTTTACAGTGTGGTATTAGTACTTTTGATCTGAACACTTCTTCCACCACTGACAGTAACCAACAATACAATTTGTATTTTGATGATGCTGAGATAAATAAAATGTGTTTTTCTTCCCGTTTGTGTCCTTGTCCTTCAGGGAAGCGGCTCCAGGAGTGGGTGTGTGTGATTCTCTGCTTCTTCCTTTTCATTATCAACTTCTCCTTCCTCCTCCTGCACTTCTCCGCCGTTCACATCTACAAGATCATCCTCGGCATCGGTGAGCTGGCAGCCAGAGAGACTTTTTATCGGAGAGAAATTACCAAGCTAAGATCAAGCTTTCCTCTGTAATGATATCACTGTAAAACAACCTACCACAGTTACAGAAGACAGTGTTTTTATAGATTTTTCGAAATAAACCAGTGCAGTCCTAAATCATTGTTCCAGTCCACATGAGGTTTTTGTAAAACTTTTGTAAAAATATTGTTTTGATGTTTGCTTGCACATCTCATAACAACAAAACCGTATGTTATTGCTCTTTTCTCGTGTCTCTTTCTGTGTTCGTGTGTCAGTCCTGGGAATAGTGACGGCAGACTTTGCATCAGGGATGGTACACTGGGGGGCGGATACCTGGGGATCTGTGGACATCCCTGTTATTGGCAAGGTGAGCACACACACACACGTGTATATATATATATATATATATATATATATATATATATATATATATATATATATATATATATATATATATATATATATATATATATATATATATATACACACACACACAGCCTAACTGCCTAGGCTCCATTAAACAACTTCTAGTCATTTGTCATCAATTAGCTACTGTACTGTTAATAAAGCCTCATTTTCCTCACTTTCCCCTGAAATCATTATTCCCCCACAACTGAACTGGCACACATTTGATAACGGCCCTCTAAATGAGGTACACATTTTCGGGGCAATGTGTCAAATATTGTTGTGTTGGTGCAGTCTAAATTGCAGTCTTTTCTTTGTTGCATTTTGCCTGTATCCCACTGTATAGAAGATGACATTGTGTTGACAAACTTCTATCTGACATCCTTGTATTATTTTACTACACATATCCTTGTCAATTACAGACAGTGGGTTTGTGGAAGACTTAGGTGCACATATTTAGCGAGGCGTTAGGGGTCAAGAAAATGTTCCGTTTTTCAATAAAATAAAAAACTCAAAAAGCTTGAAGATCAGTCCACTGGGGATCAACGATAATCACTAGATTACATTCATTCGGCTTAGGCAGTGCCCAAAACTGCTCGGGTGCTACGCCTAAGCCTTAAAATGGTAGGGACAACCCTGACAGCCAGTTTATTTAGCTCTCATTAAGCATTTTGCAAGAGGAAAATTGCCCACTGCTTTAATTAAGATTAATCTTCTAAACCATTTGGCTGTGCCATGCAAATGAATTTGGTAGCCACCACACACAAAAGGAAATGAACAATTGGTGGAAAGCTGACTCTGCTTGGGCATCCAATGTTATTTCAAACTTCATTTTCACCACTAGCTTTCTTTGCTGTGTGTTTAATTTACTTGCTTAAGGTTTGGTAAATGCATTACTTTTCACACATACAGTGACAGTGTCTGGCAGCTCAATGGGACTTTTTTTGTGTAGCTTGTAGTCAACCTACAAGTCAAGGTCTTTGAAGCAAATATGAGATTATAGTAGATTTGTGTGACCCAGTGAATTATGGACCGTATCCGTGTCTCCCCCCCCCGAGCCTCAGGAATGCCATAGTGACCTGGAAACTAAATGTCAGTGTCTCACAGAGGGATCTCCCTGTAGACCATAATGTCCATGGTCCCCAACACACACGTGGGGACACACTGTGAACCTACACAACCTCTCACCGTACAGTGCCAGAAGGGGTGGGTGTGTGTGTGTGTGTGTGTGTGTGTGTGTGTGTGTGTGTGTGTGTGTGTGTGTGTGTGTGTGTGTGTGTGTGTGTGTGTGTGTGTGTGTGTGTGTGTGTGTGTGTGTGTGTGTGTGTGTGTGTGTGTGTGTTACTTAATTCTCACGTTAAAACAAGTTGCCTACATTAATGCACATACCCATTATGCCCCATTTCCCACAGCCAATTAAAGCAAAGGTTATTCTCATTTCAGCCAATTAAAATCGGTGTGATCAGGTGCAGCTTGCAGATTGGTTCGTGTGAACTTTGTTTTGATTGATGGGATGAGAGTTCAGTGTATGTGTTTCATCTCCTATTTCTTCTGTTTATGAAATATTCATTGATAATTAGTGGAAATGTTGAAGCGTGTGCGTGTGCGTGTGTGTGTGTGTGTGTGTGTGTGCGTGTGTGTGTGCGTGTGTGTGTGCGCGTGTGTGCGTGTGCGCGTGTGCGTGTGTGCGTGTGTGTGCGTGTGTGTGTGTTTTGAGACCTGAAGCTTTCTAATTAGAACGTGTGGCCTCCACACGGCACTCACATACCGTTACCCAATATGTGAAATACCTATGTTTGTTCACCATAGTCCTCATGAATCTACCGGAGTTTAAAATTCCAACACAAAGAAAGCGGAAGGAAACATAAACATCGGCGAAATCGGAATTTCCTGCAGCGCCGGAGCAATCCCTGAAGAGGAACGTCGAGGATATAGACTAAGGCACTGGTAACTACAGGTGTCAATTTAAAGGTCCCATGGCATGACAATTTCACTTTATGAGGTTTTTTAACATCAATATGAGTTCCCCCAGCCTGCCTATGGTCCCCCAGTGGCTAGAAAGGGTGATAGGTGTAAACCAAGCCCTGGGTAACCTGCTCTGCCTTTGAGAAAATGAAAGCTCAGATGGGCCAATCTGGAATCTTCTCCTTATGACATCATAAGGGGAAAGGTTACCTCCCCTTTCTCTGCTTTGCCTGCCCAGAGAATTTGGCCCACTCATGAGAAAGAGAGACATCATGGCTTGTGTCGGTACACGATCTGTGCTGCCTGCACGATCTGTCATGCACATGCGCAAGATGTTCACGCATGCACAGATGATAATCCTGTTTTACGAGGATTTACGACACTGCTCGATCTGTTCCACGCTACCCTCCACCGGGAAGCTAACGTTAGTTTAGCTAACAGCTAATTCGGCTAACCTCTAGCTGAGACAGCATGTAATAACTTCAAAAGACCCTTAAAATAAAACTTGAAAATAACCTTTAAAATATATTACAACTGTTACATCAGTTCTACTTTACTTTTGCTCATTTAAAATACAATCAATCAGTACTTGTCTTTATTGTTATTACTGTAAAGACAATTTAGCTGTAGCCTGCTTTTCCCAGTGTTTACTTTGAGTTAACCTTATTTTAGACTGAATCAAGCTGTCACCTAGAGGTTAGCCAAATTAGCTGTTAGCTAAACTAACGTTAGCTTCCCGGTGGAGGCTAGCGTGGAACAGATTGAATAGATCGTAAATCCTTGTGAAACCGGATTATCATCTGCGCGAATATCTTGCGCATGACGGATCACGTAGGCAGCACAGATCGTGTACCAACAGCTTGCAAACAAGCAAAGCATGGCAGTTGGTCAAGGCCATACCCCCCCCCTCCACCTTCCCCCCCCCCCCCCCCCCCCTCTCTCCTTCTCAATAGCATTTAAAGCTACAGACACAGAAATGGCACATCCTAAGGAAAGCTCATTGTGGGACTGGCTCTAGTGGCTGGAATTCTGCACCAAGGCTGAATTTCAGGAAAGAGATCCAGTATTAGGGGACCACTAAGGTCTATATAAAAGAGACTTCAGATACAGTATTAGGGGACCACTAAGGCCTATATAAAAGAGACTTCAGATACAGTATTAGGGGACCACTAAGGCCTATATAAAAGAGACTTCAGATACAGTATTAGGGGACCACTAAGGCCTATATAAAAGAGACGTCAGATACAGTATTAGGGGACCACTAAGGCCTATATAAAAGAGACTTCAGATACAGTATTAGGGGACCACTAAGGCCTATATAAAAGAGACTTCAGATACAGTATTAGGGGACCACTAAGGTCTATATAAAGAGACTTCAGATCCAGTATTAGGGGACCACTAAGGCCTATATAAAAGAGACTTCAGATCCAGTATTAGGGGACCACTAAGGCCTATATAAAAGAGACTTCAGATACAGTATTAGGGGACCACTAAGGTCTATATAAAAGAGACTTCAGATACAGTATTAGGGGACCACTAAGGTCTATATAAAAGACTTCAGATACAGTATTAGAGGACCACTAAGGTTTATATAAAAGAGACTTCAGATACAGTATTAGGGGACCACTAAGGTCTATATAAAAGAGTCTTCAGATACAGTATTAGGGGACCACTAAAGTCTATATAAAAGCATCCAAAAAGCAGCAAGTCATAGGACCTTTTAAAATGCAACAAACACAGAGGGAGTGTGACTTCATTCTCGGCTAAGGACGCCATTACCACCGTATTTGGTGGTAATGGTATATGCACCATATCTTTACATAGCAAATAGTTGTTTTGCTGCTATAATAACTGATCAGATTATGCTTCATCACCTTCCATTGTTTTTTCCTCCAAATTTGCTTTTTTCACCAATGTCAAATTACAGCCAGCATTCCTCACGATCCACCCGCTGTTCATAATTCCATAATTCAATTTCTTTGTTAAGTCCTTCCTAAGTTCTTAGACTACTACCAATTTATTAAAGCAGGTTGCACCATTACAGTTTGATAAAATGTTTTAGCCAAAAAAAGACTTCACTGTTAGTAATGTGTAAATGGGTGTAGCAAATACAATCAAAAGCAATTAACTTCACTATAGCGTCACAAACTGTAAAATAGTTTTGTAATTTATAAAAGGGGCTGTACTCTGTATTCAGATCATTAAGCACTATAGCCAGTGGTAAACCTCATTTTGTGGACTTGTATATTTGTGGACTGTATATTACATCTGCATAATGTAACACTGTTTTTTGTTTTGTTTTTTGTTTCTTTCTCTTTCACTGTCAAAATTACCATTTAATGACAAACCGTTATACGGCTGGAAGCACACAATAAGAACACAATAACTGTTAACAGCTTAATAATGAGTTGCATAAATGTACTGTATCTTAAATGTTAATATATTCATTATTATCATTCATTATTATCTACACATGGGAGACTGTTTTTGAGGCTTTGTCATCACAGCTTTGGACCTACGGGGTGGCAGTATCTCAGTCCGTAGGGAGTTGGGTTGGGAACCAGAGGGTCATTGGTTCAAGTCCGGAAAGTACAGAGTGTGGACTGGTAGCTGAAGGTGTGTGTGTGTGTGTGTGTGTGTGTGTGTGTGTGTGTGTGTGTGTGTGTGTGTGTGTGTGTGTGTGTGTGTGTGTGTGTGTGTGTGTGTGTGTGTGTGTGTGTGTGTGTGTGTGTGTGTGTGTGTGTGTGTGTGTGTGTGTGTGTGTGTGTGTGTGTGTGTGTGTGTGTGTGTGTGTGTGTTCTAACAACAGAATGGGGGGGAAAAAAATGTGAAATTGTAATTTCCCCACTCGGGATCAATAAAAAGTATAAAATTAAAGTAAAATAAAATAAGTCCCGTTAAGTGGCTCTACAGCACATTATTGAGAGCTTGAATAGTCTGTTACATTCTAAGGATTTGTTCTTTTTGATTTGGTTTTGATTGAGCTTTAAAGTAGAATTTTCTGTCAGGCTAGTATCCTATCTCTGTGTCAAATCACTGTGTGCATAATGCCATGCATTTTGCTATCTAGATAACGATCCCGTTTTGTGGGCATTGTGTCCACAGTAGAATAAACCATGACTGTTCAATCCCTGTGGTACTGTTTTTGTTTGCTGAAGGTACTATGTGGTTTGATGTTTATTTATGGCGTGCCATTTATTGGGGTTTGGGGTAGTTACTGGGACCAAAGGCGCGGCGGCAGTCACAGATTTGCATGGTGTGTCGAACACTGTAGGAGACTTCTAATAAAGACTTTAGAAGAATAGACCTTTGCGGAGAACAGAGGGATGGCAATAGGCTAGTGGAAAATAAAGTGTGTGTGTGTGTGTGTGTGTGTGTAGACTGAGAATAAAGCAGGCCTGTGCTCCCAGTTAAGGTTAGTTTGAATATCAAAGAGGAGCACGATGGAGAACACCTGAGGCTAATGGTTGCAGTTATAAACATAGACCAAACATTGGAAGCCAGTGTTGCTCTTTGTTACTGGTTTGTTCTCATTTTCTTGTTGTTTTGTGTATGTATATACTTTGTGTACATGTTTATGCTCTTACTTTGTTCCCTATTGTTGTTGTCTTTTTAAAGATGTTGCTCAGATTCTACAATAGACACCATGTAGAACCATTAATGCAGGCACATAACACAACACAGCCTCCATACCTTCACCACAAGGGGATACCTAACAGTCATTAGAGGCTGCTGCTTTGGTGTCATACATAATATTTCCAGCAGTGAAGGCCACAGAGCAGTAACAGCTACCAGTGGAAACTGCATTTTCTATCCGTTAACGTCATTGGCTTAGTATGGCCGGTATGGTCTCCAGGATCTGTGGGAAAAATGAAAAGTATAGTCTGTGATTCTAATCCTATACACTTATTGTCAAATTTAGCCAATATCTCGGATACGTCCCAGGATCTTAAATTGCATCCACATTTCCTCCACTTGCTTCCCTTCCTCGCGTCTGATTCCGTCCCAGTGAGGAAGCATGGGGACCGGGAGACGTGATGAAAACATGCAAGGAGAGAGGAAACAAGGAAATGTGTTTTTTACAGGGATTAGAAGTTCTTTCCTCTGACATGTTCACCAGCTATTTGGGCGGAGTTTGAAAAGGCTTTCAGCTGCACGTAGGGCTGGGCGATATGGAGAAAATCAGATCTCACAATATTCTTGGCTAAATACCTAGATGTCGATATTGCGACAAAATTGTAGGGTTGACAACCGGTCATCATTGGTTAATATCTCCACACGGGAGACTGTTTTTGAGCCTTTGTCATCACAGCTTTGGAGCTTCGGGGTGGCAGTAGCTCAGTCCGTAGGGTGTTGGGTTGGGAACCAGGAGCTGCGTGGAGCAGTATCATCTACTCTGAGGACGACATCATCAGTAGCAAGATTCCGCTTTGAGATATTCCATTTCTGGCGCTCCTGCAACAGGGGGAGATATTGCCCAGCCCTAGCTGCACGGCTTCCGGGAAGGCTTCTCTCGTGTATCCTCGCTCATAGCTCCTTTAGAGATCCCTCCTCGCTCCTCTGGGCAGAAATAAGAGCTCTGAGCCGGCCTTTACCATAGAGGGCCAGAACAACTTCTGGTTCAAGCAAGGAGATATCAAATAAGAGACTTGAGAAACCGTCTGTCTCTCAGTCTGTGTGCGCGCTGAAATAAAAAAAGGGACGGGACCAAGCCACACAATATTATTCATTAGTCCATTCGTGCTTGTGCACAGGACAGGGGAAAAGGCTGTGGATGTGTAAAGAAAGGGACAGTGGGTGCAAGAGGGACGTAAATCTGACACATGCTCACGTTGTGAAGGACCACTGATGGGAGTGGTGCATTTATTTGGGTGTTGAGTTCAAATATCAGTCTTTCTTCAGAATCACAGACTCCACATTTTTTATTTCTTTTTTGAAAATATGTTAATTGCAGATAAGCGGTGGGTACAGACTGCACTTGTTCATACAAGCAACATTGTTTTCCATTTTCTTATTCATACAACAACAATAAGCAGCAAAGAAGAACATACAACATACATTGTAATTATTTGGCGGATTCTGAAGACATTATGATGAGGCACTGTAGCAAATATGAAGACTTAGTTAAGAGACCAAAAAGCAAACCAGGAGTCAAAAGAGAAGAAAAATTCCCTATGAACAGACTGCACATTTAACATGTTCCGTTTGTATGAGCATATTTGATCTGCACATAAAAAATTCTAGATGGAAACCTAAGATAAAAAAAACAGTTGTTATAAATTGCTATACCAAACAAAATGCTCATGGAGACTAATTGTTCAAATACACCTTGATGTTGTGTTGCTTCTTTGGTAGTAGGCTATTCATGTCATGCTGCCACTCACTTCAGCAGAAAGCCCCAAAATGAACGCTGCTGATAAAGCACCAATTTAAAAAGGGCCACAAACCTAATCAGGGAACAGCAAGGAAGTGCTACTGGTGCTCCATGATTTTTTTTAGTTTTTTGTAATCTTCTTATATCCTCTTGAATATATTTGCACAAAGGTATTTAATGGCTGATATAACATGCACTGATTCACATTTTAACATTTGATTAAAACTTCAACAGCAATTTAATAGAAACAAAACTATTGCCTGTCCCTTCTGAGGTTCCGCTGCTCTGAAAATTGGAGAAAATGACACCGTATTGACATTAGGGCCACATCTAACCATTATTTTTAATTATTTATTAATGTGCTGATTTTTAAATTTTTTTTTTCCAATTCATCTTTGGTCGATGAAGCTATGAAACTCAAATAAATAGTTCATAAATGCCCATTTCAACTTCCAGAGCCCAAGGTGATGTGTGCAAATGTCTTGTTTCGTTCGACCAAAACAACTCCAAAACCCAAAGATATTCAATTTACAATAATATGACAAAGAAAATCTGCAGATCCTCTCATGTGAGAAGCTGGAACCAGAGAATGTTTGGCATTTTGCTTGAGAACTCACTAAAACAATGAATAAATTATCAAATATGAAAATAATTTGTTTTCGATTGCTCGACTAATCAATCAATGGACTAATTGACGTAACTCTAAAGTTACTGAATTTCTTTCTTTGTACACTGTAGTCTGCTGTGTAAAATAGACCAAATGAAAATCCAGTTATGTTTCTTCTTCTTATTATTATTTTTTGTGGGTCCATTGTGAAATGGCACAATCACAATATTTACAAAATGCCTTTTTTGTAACCAACATCCCTTAATTGCATGGCGATGTTGTTATACTGTACGTAACATTCTCCCACACTGCACACTGCTAATGCTCTTCATAAGGAATTGAATAACAATGATTTGCTTTGATTTGAATCCATAAAAGCCTTTTCACTCCCCAGTGCTAAAACTGCAACACTATCTTAAAAAGTGCTCTCCATTCTCCCAGTAGTCTTTAGAACTATTCCTTGGCGAAGCTTTGGGCCGTGCTGTTTTTTTGTCGTTGTTGAGCTTTAATTGACTCAACAAGGATTTAGCAGTCCTCTAATGACACCACTTTGAGGACAAAGTCACGCTCATTAGTTCCCAATGATGCTCGATTCACATTGAAATTTGCCAGATGTGCTTAGAGTTTTTAGGGATATATATTTGAAGATCCTTCCTCTCTAACTGTTTCTCTTCTGCAATCTTTTAAAATCATCCGTACCTTTCAGCTTCTCTCTAATGAGGCTGATTGGAGCGTTGAAGTAGACTTACTGTAGTTAAATTAAAATTAAAGTCTGTTCTTTCTAAAAGGCCAGAAGAGAGAGAGAGAGAAAAAAAAAGACACTAAGAAAGCATAGATGGAAAAAACGGGCCAAAAAGAGAAACCAACAAAAAGTGAGATGAAAATACAGTATAAAGGTTATGAAGGACAAAAAAAAGAAGGGGGTGGAAGGGCGTGTCGGTCCAACCAGTGGGACAGCGCTGGTTGCTGGGGCGATGGGCGATGTGAGCTGGTGATTAACGGACGTCGTGCGAGGCGGGCCGTTAAACGGTGTGGGATTAGAGGACATGCATCGGCCGGCGGCCCGCCGTTAACTGGGAGCGCAGACGCCGCCCCGCTCGGCACGACCTCCGCTGCTTAGCCGGCCTTTCATCTGGCTGAGGGCTGCGGCGAGAGGAGGGCTGGGGACGGGAGAGGTGGGGGGGAAAGGCAGACGGAAATGGGGATGGGTACATAATTGTGAAGATATCAACATAGATAGTTTGTGTGTTTGCGGTGACACCTACCTACGAGGCTTGCCGATAGGCGTGTGTGATCGCTTCGAACAGCTAACGCGACAATAATGAGTTTTCATGCTGGTGCTTTCACACACACACACACACACACACACACACACACACACACACACACACACACACACACACACACACACACACACACACACACACCCCGTCACACTCAGACACACAGGCGCACGGATGCACACTGTGGAAATACAGATGAAAACCTACCTTTTCTGCATCTTCCACAGAGGGAAATAAATTACCTTTTATCCTGTGTGTGCATGTGCGTGCATATCTCTCTCTTTTTTTTTTTTTTTTTTTCCTCTTTTGTGCTTTCTGAGATTCAGATTCAGTCTGTCATTTGAGACCCCCCTACTCTCGCAGACAGGTGTCTGCCTCTGTGCAGTGCAGGTGGGGGTTGTGTGTCGGTGTGTGTTTGAAACTCACATTTTCTGAGATTGTGTGTGGCGTCCATGGGTCATTTATGTGTATAAGTGTTTTTGCTTGGGCCGACTGCTGTTCTGTGCTTTATTAGGATGCTGGATATGAGCTTTGGCGTTGTGCGGGCTGCTGGGCACCGCTGAGTCGTGTGTGTGTGTGTGTGTGTGTGTGTGTGTGTGTGTGTGTGTGTGTGTGTGTGTGTGTGTGTGTGTGTGTGTGTGTGTGTGTGTGTGTGTGTGTGTGTGTGTGTGTGTGTGTGTGTGTGTGTGTGTGTGTGTGTGTGTGTGTGTGTGTGTGCGCGCGCATTTGATCTGCATTTGTGTAAAGACTGTAAACAATGCGTTTCCAGTGTATGAAGTAGTATAACCTACCCCAGTTGTATGCCTATTGTTGTTTATCCCATCAGTTCCATTTAGTGACATGTTGATGTGTGTGTGTTTAAAGATATAATAGCCTATGTAATATTCCTGCATTAAAATGTCTGAAAAAAACTATACCTATGTGTATGTATTAGGGCTGTCAATCGATTAAAACATTTAATCTAATTAATTACATACTCTATGATTAATTCATCGAAATGAATCGCATACATAATTAACGGTGCCTGAACCGATACTTTTTAAGAAAGTAAAAAATAAAAGGAAAAAAGGGAACTTAACAACAGTTGGCAACATTAAAGAACGGCTTGTTTATTGCTAAGGGCCATATGGTCAAAATTAAATGATTTAATAATAATGTATAACAATAACTTATTTCACTAGTAAATTGCTATTGAACGACAAAAACAACCACCAGATGTGAAAAGGACATTTACAATAACTCCAAAATACAGTCCAACTTTACTCCGTTTAGCGTTAGCTGTCAGCATTTTAACCGTTTTTAATCCAGCTACTAGCTAGCGGTAGGCTAACGTTAGCTGCTGTTGAGTATAGTGTTAACTAGCGCCACGTGCAGCGGTGTTTGTGTTGCCTGTATCGTCTTCAGAGCATCAGAAAGCAGCGCAGACCTATCAGTGGCTCCAGATTTCATAAGTAAATGTTCTAATTAATGATCCAGGCAGCACATTCTCGTCTCCCTCCTTCATTTTACAGTCCAATGGAGGCTAGAACGGCTCCGGGTCAAATGGCAATATGGAATGGATTAATCTGCGTTTTTTTTAACGCGTTATTTTTTCTCAGATTAATTAATCGAAATGAACGCGTTAATTTGACAGCCCTTGTATGTATATATTTTAGAGATGCACCGAATCCAGATTTTTGGGGTTCGGCCGAATACCACAAATCCATTCTGCCGAATCCGAATACCGAATCCTACTCTCATCCCATCAAGTTTTTAGCTGTGACTGTCCTTCCTTTGCCGTACCTGAAGTTGCTGCATTTTGGCTGCTGTCTGTAGATTCCTTCATACACAACTGGTATTCTTTCGGATATTTCGTATGCAAATGTTTTAACAGCGGTGATGTTGTGTATTGTTTAGGGTCCTTGCCAGCACGAGACAAATCGGCATAGCAAATTGAACATGTAGCTCGACTTGAATGGCCTTCTTTTGACTGAAAGTACTGCCAAACAATACATTTTCTGCTCACGAGTTCCACACAGCCTACTGCATTGAACGGTCCACCTACGTAAACACCTTCCCGTAATCAACGGTGGCGTCATTACGTCGACTAGCTTAGCGCGTGTAGTACAAGCGGAGAGGTCGGTGGAAAAAAAATTCTTCGGCAGAAACCGAACCCCGTCAAAAAGCACAATATTCGAATCCGAATTCTGGATTCAGTGCATCCCTAGTATTTACTGTACATTATCCCAAATGTTTCCAATGTTTAAACCCAGAGAAATGTTGTTTGGTTGCCTGTCAATGGAGTCATAAAACCTTTGACCCCTCGAGTTGCTCTGTCAAAACACGGGAAAACACCAGATGATATGTTCAGGAGTAATTGTAAATCATACAGTGTCCCTGAATTGTACTCTGTTAGGCTGGAGAGATGGAGGACCCAAATGCAGGGAGTAACGGCAGGCAGGAGATGGTGAGAGTTCAAAATGATTTAATAATAACAAAAAACCAGCAGCACAGAGGCTGGAAAAGCCAAAAAACAAGACACAGCGGGATTCAAAAAAAGACACACAGGCTGACGGCACGGGAACACACACAAGGGCAAAAATAGGCAAAACAATCTGACACACTACAATGGGAACACAGGGGTTAAATACATGAGGTAATGAACTAATGAGGGACAGGTGACACAACAGGTGAAACACATCAGGGCGGGGCAGGACAATCAACAAAGGTGGGAAAACAAAGTAAAACTAGACAAGACAAGATCGGACACAGACTATCAAAATAAAACAGGAAACGGGAACAAACCGACAGGAAACATGAAATGACCTAAACACAGAAACTTGACCAACACTAAATATGAGGGAGGACAGAATACAGGGATAACCAACACATACACAATACAGACTAATCAACAAAAGCAGGAAATATACAGAAAATACTGATACAGGCAACAGAAATAGAACAAAACAGGCAACAAAATTGTCCAAATACTGTGTATAATACTCGTTACGTATTATACACAGTAATCCAGCATTTTCTCTGCCACACAGCATATTTGTTTCATTAATGAAAGGCCACTTTGCAACACAGTAATACAAGGTAACTAATTTTTGGATATGATATTTCAATATAGATGATCCAGAATTCTGTCTCAAAAACTGAATTTTTGACAATATTTGGAAATCTATCCTCATGTAAGCTATCATAGTCAATGGGAATAGAGCATCTTAAAACATCAGTTTTGTCACTTATGGAGTAATACTTCTTCTTCTTCTTCATTCTATGAAATCTGCCTTCCCATGCATGTAAAATCACAAAACTTTGCACAAAGGTCCAGTCCTATGCTATACTTCCTGAACTGGCTTTGTGGGCTAATAGTCCTGATGGTGGCTCTACAGCAGCTGTCTAAAGTTGAAAATTTGGAGAATTCATAACAAATCAGATGACGTGTTAGCACTTATTTGTATTTATTACTCAAGTATAATGTCCATCACTTTTTTTTTTCCCCAAACCTGTAAAACTAATTAAACCTTATTCCTCAATTGACACCAAAACCGCTCCACTCCATCTTCAGACTGTCCTCCACAAACGATCCAGCCAGATTTTTGAATAAAAAAAAAAAATCTGTGCAGTGCTAAAGCTCAGTGCATCAACATGTTTCACTGTAAACAACTACTGCGCAATGCTCTCCATGTTCAATGAATTACGAAATGTTGATCTCATGGTAGATTCATTGCCTGAAGATGGTCTAGTACCAAAACGTTGCCTACAATTAAACTTTTTATATAATTTTACTTACATTTTTTGCAAGTTAGACAGTGTGCTAGGTTTTCTTTGCAACTTTTGACCTGCTTGTCCCCGTCCGACGCACCTGTCTCACGTAGTAGATGCGCAACGTATTTTTCTGTACCGAAGTACAGTATATTATATTATATATATATATATATATATATATATATATATATATATATATATATATATATATCTTTACTACATTCAGCATTCATATAGACTGTCTATTCATGTTTACTGTGTTATTACTGATCTACATCACTGACTAGACTGCATCTTGCACTAACTGTATATTGACTCTTCACTACATCTCAGCATTTATATAGACTGTCTATTCATACAGTGGGGCAAAAAAGTATTTAGTCATCCACCAATTATGCAAGTTCTCCCACTTAAAAATGAGGCCTCTCTTTAAAATGAGAGAGGCCTGTAATTTTCATCATAGGTACACTTCAACTATGAGAGATAAAATGAGAAAAAGAATCCAGAAAATCACATTGTAGGATTTTTAATGAATTTATTGGTAAATTATGGTGGAAAATAAGTATTTGGTCAATAACAAAAGTTCATCTCAATACTTTGTTATATACCCTTTGTTGGCAATGACAGAGGTCAAACATTTTCTGTAAGTCTTCACAAGGTTTTCACACACTGTTGCTGGTATTTTGGCCCATTCCTCCATGCAGATCTCCTCTAGAGCAGTGATGTTTTGGGGCTGTCGCTGGGCAACACGGACTTTCAACTCCCTCCAAAGATTTTCTATGGGGTTGAGATCTGGAGACTGGCTAGGCCACTCCAGGACCTTGAAATGCTTCTTACGAAGCCTCTCCTTCGTTGCCCGGGCGGTGTGTTTGGGATCATTGTCATGCTGAAAGACCCAGCCCCGTTTCATCTTCAATGCCCTTGCTGATGGATGGAGGTTTTCACTCAAAATCTCATGATACATGGCCCCATTCATTCTTTACACGGATCAGTCGTCCTGGTCCCTTTGCCCCAAAGCATGATGTTTCCACCCCCATGCTTCACAGTAGGTATGGTGTTCTTTGGATGCAACTCAGCATTCTTTCTCCTCCAAACACGACGAGTTGCAAAACGTTCTATTTTGGTTTCATCTGACCATATGACATTCTCCCAATCCTCTTCTGGATCATCCAAATGCTCTCTAGCAAACCTCAGACGGGCCTGGACATGTACTGGCTTAAGCAGGGGGACACGTCTGACACTGCAGGATTTGAGTCCCTGGCGGCGTAGTGTGTTACTGATCGTAGCCTTTGTTACTTTGGTCCCAGCTCTCTGCAGGTCATTCATTAGATCCCTCCGTGTGGTTCTAGGATTTTTGCTCACCGTTCTTGTAATAATTTTGACCCCACAGGGTGAAATCTTGCGTGGAACCCTGGATCAAGGGAGATTATCAGTGGTCTTGTATGTCTTCCATTTTCTTATAATTGTTCCCACAGTTGATTTCTTCATACCAAGCTGCTTACCTATTGCATATTCAGTCTTCCCAGCCTGGTGCAGGTCTACAATTTTGTTTCTGGTGTCCTTTGACAGCTCTTTGGTCTTGGCCATAGTGGAGTTTGGAGTGTGACTGTTTGAGGTTGTGGACAGGTGTCTTTTATACTGATAACAAGTTCAAAAAGGTGCCATTAATACAGGTAACAAGTGGAGGACAGAGGAGCCTCTTAAAGAAGAAGTTACAGGTCTGTGAGAGCCAGAAATCTTGCTTGTTTGTAGGTGACCAAATACTTATTTTACCGAGGAATTTACCAATAAATTCATTAAAAATCCTACAATGTGATTTTCTGGATTTTGTTTTTCTCATTTTGTCTCTCATAGTTGAAGTGTACCTCTGATGAAAATTACAGGCCTCTCTCATCTTTTTAAGTGGGAGAACTTGCACAATTGGTGGCTGACTAAATACTTTTTTGCCCCACTGTATATATTGCATTATAATTGATCTACATCTATTGTCTATTCATTTATATTGTGTCATTGCCATATCACTTTCGCATATCCATCGACTTACTTACACCTCACTTTGCGCCAGATTTGTAATGCCTACTTAATCTGCACTTTATGTAGCCTATAGAATTCTGTATTCTTGTATTGGATTGAATGTGAAACTGTATGTTGTCTTGCAAGCTTATGCTTTTCTGGGCCAGGTCGCCGTTGCAAATGAGAACCTGTTCTCAACGGCCTACCTGGTTAAATAAAGGTTAAAAAAATGGTGAATTTCAGAATTTTATCTTAAAACCTGAATTTTGGCAATATTTTGAATTCTATCCTCATGCAAGCTATTGTGTCAATGGGAATAGCACATATTGGTTGTATCACTTATGGAGCAATCAATATTTGTATGTACATCTCTAAGTTGTTTAAATGAAGTACTCAGAATTTTGACTTGATAACTGAATGTGTGCCACTAATCTGTCTTTACAAGCAACCCTTGTGATTGCCACAGTCACAGTGTGAAACAACAACAAGATCATGGCTTGCTATTGATGTCTGAGATTGTGAGTTCGAGCCCTGAGTGAGGCAATACTAAAAATGTTAATGCCTACTCAGGGATTTTGTGTGTGGATTAAAGACTTAGGTTTTAATGATAATTGTATTTCCAATTTGTCTACTTCTTCCTCCTTCTTCTTCTTCTCTTCTTCGTCCTCATCAAAATGCCTCGCCCCGACTTACAGCTGAATAAGAACCGAGAGAAGAAATACAAGAGCAAATGTGAAGGAGTTATATGCACATCAAGCCGGTGCAAGGCAATCAGAAAACTGTGTCAATGTAGAAAAGTTAACGGCTGAACACCTACTCCAAGCCACAAAAGTTTCATTTTTGCAGGTGTTACCTATTCTTCATAGACACTGAATTTAAATATAACACACCAGGCTGCTGCTTTAAAGTCTGTAAGGAATATTATAGAAATTATTATTTTGTTAATTTTACAGCAAGAATCTCTCTCTGTCTTTCTGCAGGCATTTATTCGTCCATTCAGGGAGCACCACATCGATCCAACTGCCATCACTCGCCACGACTTCATTGAAACCAATGGCGACAACTGTATGATACCCATCCTTCCACTGGCTCAAATGGCCTACAAGTTCCTCACATACACACCAGGTAGCATACACACAGGCATGCACAGAACTTGAGGGGAGACACTACAGGCAAAACCATCATTTTTTTGCGCCCGTAAATTTCCAAACCCGTTCACACTCCCAACTCGTCAAATACGGACGCGTGTGCAGTGGCTCTCAGCATCAGATACAGACGCCAAAAGCACCCTACAGCGTCTGTATGGAACGCACCAGGCAGAGCAGCAGCTCCACGGTGCTTTAAACGTGCCGTAGGTAGGATTGCAAAGATCCAGGACTAAGCCAAAAAATTTGAACATCAACAACTTCTCAGTCCCTTCCCCCCTTTCCGCTAATGCCCAAAACGGGCATTGTGAAAGATATTTCATTCAGCAAGCTTCAGAAGACTGTAGCAATCACACTGCGTACTGTAAAGCTGTAATGTGAGTGTAAGGACTTTAGAAGGGCAGCTTGACATGGCCACCAAAGTGAAGCAGTGACTGCGGTAGCACTGACTCTGGCTGGAGTGTGTCCACTGGTCGAGGGAGGGCACGGGGCAGTTTTGCAGGTAATCATGTGCACTGACCCTACGGGTGCAGGGCAGGAGGGGAGTTACGAGAGAGAGAGAGAGAGAGAGAGAGAGAGAGAGAGAGAGAGAGAGAGAGAGAGAGAGAGAGAGAGAGAGAGAGAGAGAGAGAGAGAGAGAGAGAGAGAGAGAGAGAGAGAGAGAGAGAGAGAGAGAGAGAGAGAGAGAGAGAGAGAGAGAGAGAGAGAGAGAGAGAGAGATCGAGATCCATTAGCTCTGGTTTTAAGGGGTTGAGATGCTCACGCGCATCTTTGATGCTTTGTCTGCTGTCATGATGGAACCGAGCTGGCCGTTTACTTACAGACACAATAAGCTGCTAACAAAAAGGAATTAATGGGTGCAAATAGGCCACCAGTTTACTTCTTCAACCAAGTGATACTGTACCATGTTACGGTGGAAAGTAATACTGATCCCAACATTGTAAGAAAACTAAAAACATCATTATTGTTATAAGATAATAAAAGAATAACAATTTTGCAGTATGATTTTCTCAGCCTTGAGTTATCTCTGTAAATGTTATAATTCCAATAAGGACCAAAACAAGATAAGCATTTATCTTTGCACTTTGCAGAGATACTGGCCAACAATAACTTAGTGCTACACTTGGGCTATAGGAAGGGGGTGTATTGTTGTTTTGAGGAAAAACATTGGGTAACACTTTACTTGAAGGTATCTACATAAGAGTGACATGACACTGTCATGACACATGAACTCTAACCCTAACCATAACTTGTCATGACAAAAACCGAATGACGCTTACTAAAAGAAGCGTTGTGTCATAAACCTTTATGACTTGTTTATAATGTTTATGACACATTCATGACAGTGTCATGTCACTCTTATGTAGATACCTTCAAGTTCAGTGTAACAAGTGTTTTTTATTCTGCCATGTCAAAATGTTTTCAGCTAAAATCCAAGACCTGATGCTTTTAAAAATACAAAATGCCATTAAACCTAATAAGATCCATCCTGCTCTTTTCTCCTCTGCTGACCTAATTCGACCCAAATCGAAAATTTCCAAAATACTCCATATTGACAAATTTAATGACACGAAGGAAGATGATAAAAAGAATACAGACTGAGAATTCTGATAGAAATGGAAAGCAAGTAAGGATTTTTTTCATACATCAATAACTGGAGAAAAAAATAATTTCTGTCAACAATAGAACAAACGTTAGAAACGGAAAAATGTACCTTTGCAAATAGAGATCACATACTGTAAAAATATGTATTCTGTAAAATCTGTACAATAAGATATTTCATTCTTGCTTCAAGATTTGCCATAAGCTTTTTCCCAATACCCGCTCTCATATACATACAAATGTGCAATGGACTGGGAAGTAGGGCTGGGTTAAGGAATACAATACTTTTTAGACACTGACCGAATTGCCGCTAAAGTATCAAGTATTGAAAAATGCCTCATCATTCAATACCCAATTTCAATACCTAAGTAATAATTCTAATGAGCGTCAGTGAGCCAATCAGCATGCAGCATGCTTTTACCAAGATCTAATAATGTCTGGGATTGGCTGTCTAACGTTACACGTTACAGAGGCAGGCAGGAAAAACTCTACATTGCGCACAGAGACGGGGCTTACGTAGTAGGAGCTGAAAAATAAATAAGATTTGTTCCGTAATGTGTCATGTTGTATTTTGTTTTTGTTTTATAAAATTGATATCGGAAAAAAGTATAGTTTAGGAACTGGTATCGAAGTCACTGTACCGGTATCGAAAATATTTGAACAATACCCAGCTCTGAAGTAAATGATTGTCTGGAAGATGGTGAAGGAACATTGCAATAAAGTATTAAAAAAAAAAAAAAAAAAAGAACCTGGAAAAAAGAGGAGCAAAGGGGAAACTTGCAAAGGTCAGCTGCCTGCCCTTAGCATGGGACCAGCGAATTGGAGAAGATTAGAGGGGAGGGAGCAGTAGTGAGGTTCACTTGTAGGTGACATCCACACCTGTCATGTCACAGCGCGGCGAGTCAACAGGTCGCGGGACAGAGACGGGGAGAGACGCAATGACATCTACACCTGTCATGTCTGCACCTTAAGAGGTCAGCGCTAAGAGTTTGCGACAGACGGTGGGAGTGCACGGAGAAGAGAGGCAGCGAGCGTGGGTGGGGGTGGCAGAGGGTCATGTAGCGCTTAGATGACATCTAAACCTGTCATGTCAAGCTCCTCGCAGTGTCAAGCGGACACCAGACAAAGATGGAGACAGAGGTAGATGGGGGGGGGGGAAGCTGAAAACCGCGAGGTGACATCTCCAGCTGTC
The DNA here is from genome assembly GCA_023566125.1 of Zingel zingel. NCBI lineage: Eukaryota > Metazoa > Chordata > Actinopteri > Perciformes > Percidae > Zingel > Zingel zingel. The sequence goes on along the minus strand of CM042320.1, from coordinate 36,966,554 downwards.
ATGTCTGCACGTGAACCGGGGTCAGGAGAACGCTGTTTGGACCAAAGAGAAAGAACGAGGGGGATGGAGGTAGACAGAGAGAGGACAGCTCTAAGTCGTAGCGACAGAAAGACTCAAGTGAATAGCAAGAGTTGGCCGTGTGTTAGACGAGCTGTAGACTTCTGTTTGGTTTTTAGGCAGTAGACCGACAGAAACCTTCTCCGAATGCTCTTCAAATGACAAACAGCAGTAGCCGCGTATGCATAATGTTATTTTGAGAATAGTTGCACTCGGCTGCTCCTGAGTCCTGACATGTTTGTCACCTGTCAGCTCACATCAACACTGACACTTCCACTTCCCTGAAACCAGTCTCTTCTTCAAAATCCTCTTTTTATAGCTTTAGGCTTGATAGGAAACCTGATTAAATACTTACAGTATTCCCAGCTTACAAAGATGCTTTTAGTCCACACGTTGGAAAAGAAAAACAAAGATTTAATGACAGTATTTGGCTCCCTTTCAGCTGGGCACACTCAGAGCAGGTTCACCGTGGAGGAGAAGTATTAAAATATAGTAATACACTCCATTACAGGTTTAGGTACTGCATTATTTAAAAATATCACTGGTTTATTATTACTGATGCATGTATATGTGTAAGCAGCATATCACTGGTGTTGGTCGAGGTGAGTTCATTTGAACTACTTTATATCCTGTTGGGTAGTTTAATCTGTAGCAATGCCTCAAACTATATATGCTCTGGTTTGGTTTTGTAAAGGCACTAGTAGTCTCGCTTTGCCAGACCTTCCTCCTCCGCAGCGCATTCCGGGATGGGAGAAGAACGTGTTGTGGTTTATTGGCATTTCTTTAAACCAATCACAATCGTCTTGGGCGGCGCTAAGCTCTGCACGGAGCTGCTGCTAAATAGCCTCGGGAAGGAACTTGTTTTAGTGGAACGTGTGGACGTTCAAAAGTTGTTTTAGTGGTGCAACAGAAAACTCAGACTGGACAGATGGTCTAGCTAGCTGTCTGGATTTACCCTGCAGAGATCTGAGGAGCAGTTACAGTGGGGCAAAAAAGTATTTAGTCAGCCACCAATTATGCAAGTTCTCCCACTTAAAAAGATGAGAGAGGCCTGTAATTTTCATCATAGGTACACTTCAACTATGAGAGACAAAATGAGAAAAAAAAATCCAGAAAATCACATTGTAGGATTTTTAATGAATTTATTGGTAAATTATGTTGGAAAATAAGTATTTGGTCAATAACAAAAGTTCATCTCAATACTTTGTTATATACCCTTTGTTGGCAATGACAGAGGTCAAACGTTTTCTGTAAGTCTTCACAAGGTTTTCACACACTGTTGCTGGTATTTTGGCCCATTCCTCCATGCAGATCTCCTCTAGAGCAGTGATGTTTTGGGGCTGTCGCTGGGCAACACGGACTTTCAACTCCCTCCAAAGATTTTCTATGGGGTTGAGATCTGGAGACTGGCTAGGCCACTCCAGGAACTTGAAATTCTTCTTACGAAGCCACTCCTTCGTTGCCCGGGCGGTGTGTTTGGGATCATTGTCATGCTGAAAGACCCAGCCCCGTTTCATCTTCAATGCCCTTGCTGATGGAAGGAGGTTTTCACTCAAAATCTCATGATACATGGCCCCATTCATTCTTTACACGGATCAGTCGTCCTGGTCCCTTTGCCCCAAAGCATGATGTTTCCACCCCCATGCTTCACAGTAGGTATGGTGTTCTTTGGATGCAACTCAGCATTCTTTCTCCTCCAAACACGACGAGTTGCAAAACGTTCTATTTTGGTTTCATCTGACCATATGACATTCTCCCAATCCTCTTCTGGATCATCCAAATGCTCTCTAGCAAACCTCAGACGGGCCTGGACATGTACTGGCTTAAGCAGGGGGACACATCTGGCACTGCAGGATTTGAGTCCCTGGCGGCGTAGTGTGTTACTGATCGTAGCCTTTGTTACTTTGGTCCCAGCTTTCTGCAGGTCATTCACTAGGTCCCCATGTATGGTTCTGTGATTTTTGCTCACCGTTCTTGTGATCATTTTGACCCCACGGGGTGAAATCTTGCGTGGAGCCCCGGATCGAGGGAGATTATCAGTGGTCTTGTATGTCTTCCATTTTCTTATAATAGCTCCCACAGTTGATTTCTTCACACCAAGCTGCTTACCTATTGCATATTCAGTCTTCCCAGCCTGGTGCAGGTCTACAATATTGTTTCTGGTGTCCTTTGACAGCTCTTTGGTCTTGGCCATAGTGGAGTTTGGAGTAGGACTGTTTGAGGTTGTGGACAGGTGTCTTTTATACTGATAACAAGTTCAAACAGGTGCCATTAATACAGGTAACGAGTGGAGGACAGAGGAGCCTCTTAAAGAAGAAGTTACAAGTCTGTGAGAGCCAGAAATCCTGCTTGTTTGTAGGTGACCAAATACTTATTTTACCGAGGAATTTACCAATAAATTCATTAAAAATCCTACAATGTGAATTTCTGGATTTTTTTTTTTCTCATTTTGTCTCTCATAGTTGAAGTGTACCTATGATGAAAATTACAGGCCTCTCTCATCTTTTTAAGTGGGAGAACTTGCACAATTGGTGGCTGACTAAATACTTTTTTGCCCCACTGTAACCATAGTCCTCATAAATCCACCAGAGTTTAAAATTCCAACACAAAGAAAGCGGAAGGAAACAAACATCGGCGAAAAGACATTCATCCGGCGGAATTTCCTGCGGCACCGGAGCAATCCCTGAAGAGGAACGTCGAGGAATAGACTAAGGCACTGGTAACTACAGGTGTCAATTTAAAGGTCCCATGGCATGACAATTTCACTTTATGAGGTTTTTTAACATCAATATGAGTTCCCCCAGCCTGCCTATGGTCCCCCAGTGGCTAGAAAGGGTGATAGGTGTAAACCAAGCCCTGGGTAACCTGCTCTGCCTTTTGAGAAAATGAACGCTCAGATGGGCCAATCTGGAATCCCTACTTTATGACATCATAGGGGGAAAGGTTACCTCCCCTTTCTCTGCTTTGCCCGCCCAGAGAATTTGGCCCACCCATGAGAAAGAGAGAGACATCATGGCTTGCAAACAAGCGAAGCATGGCAGTTGGTCAAGGCCACACCCCCACCCTCCACCTTGCCCCCCCCCCTCTCTCTTCCTCAATAGCATTTAAAGCTACAGACACAGAAATAAGGAAAGCTCATTGTGGGACTGGCTCTAGGGGCTCTAATTCTGCACCAAGGCTGCATTTTGGGAAAGAGACTTCAGATACAGTATTAGGGGACCACTAAGGCCTATATAAAGAGACTTCAGATACAGTATTAGGGGACCACTAAGGCCTATATAAAAGAGACTTCAGATACAGTATTAGTGGACCACTAAGGCCTATATAAAGAGACTTCAGATACAGTATTAGGGGACCACTAAGGTCTATATAAAAGAGACTTCAGATACAGTATTAGGGGACCACTAAGGTCTATATAAAAGAGACTTCAGATACAGTATTAGGGGACCACTAAGGTCTATATAAAAGAGACTTCAGATACAGTATTAGGGGACCACTAAGGTCTATATAAAAGAGACTTCAGATACAGTATTAGGGGACCACTAAGGCCTATATAAAAGAGACTTCAGATACAGTATTAGGGGACCACTAAGGCCTATATAAAAGCATCCAAAAAGCAGCATGTCATAGGACCTTTAACGTAGTGGAGTAAAATGTACAATATGTATCAATATCCCACTAAAATGTAGTGGAATAGAAGTATAATGTTGCATGAAATAGAAAAACTCAGAAGAACCTCAGATCTGTACTTCATCAGTAAATGTACTTGGTTACATTCCACCACTGTAAATAATGTGTATACATCAGCAAAAAAAACATTTGAACACATGAGAGTGGGATTGTAGAAGTTGTTAAATTATAAGGTTCTATCTGAACATCAGTAGGACTCTTACCTGCTCAATGAGGAACAGAAATAATGAAGGGACTGGTTTCCTTGTGTGATGGTACTTGTAGAGGCGTAGAGGGCTGTAGTATCTCCCCCCTGACTAACTTCCTTTAAAATGCCTCTTGATGCCCACGGTGCTGAGGTGAAAGCACGGGGATGATTAAAAAAACAGTAAAATACATTGATGTCAAATGTCTGATCTCCCCTTGGCCTTTCTGATTTTGGCAAAAAGCGTGGTTTTTGGAAGACATCCTGACAGTCGCTGCTTACTGTTTTCCTGATTTTATTTAACTTAGGACTGAACGATTTGGGGGAAAACTCTAATTGTGATTTTTCTGCAAGATATTGCAATTACGATTCTTTTAGCTTAAGTTCAATATTCACTGTGTAATAGATAAAACATGTCATGGTACATTATAACATGTGACACCATCAAAACAGCACATCTGAATAATCACTACCCTGATGATGATGATGATGATGTTGATGAATAATTTTATTTTGGTTAACATACATGAAAGAAACAATTATTTGCCACAATTTGCCACTGTAGCTAACCCAAAAAGGAAAGGCTTATTTTTGCCTATTCTCTAATCATAGAATCACCCAGAAATCCAACACAACTAATTGCATTCTTTCAAACCTCGATTTTTGATTTGAAAACTATTAATCATCCAGCCCTGACGTTACGTCTCAGGATGTTTTCCCCTCTCTCATCATCATTCTATTTGTCTCTTTGTCCTCTCCTCTTCCCTCTCTCCCCCCGTCTCCGCATCTCTCCCCCGTCTCCTCATCTCTCCCCCTTCTCCTCATCTCTCCCCCGTCTCCTCGTCTCTCCCCCGTCTTCTCATCTCTCCCCCGTCCCCCTCGTCTCTCCCGTCTCCTCATCTCTCCCCCGTCTCCTCATCTCTCCCCCCATTTCCTCATCTCTCCCCCGTCTCCTCGTCTCTCCCCCGTCTCCTCATCTCTCCCCCATCTCCTCATCTCTCCCCCGTCTCCTCATCTCTCCCCCGTCTCCTCATCTCTCCCCCCGTCTCCTCTTCTCTCCCCATCTTCTCATCTCTACCCTCGTCTCTCCCCCTTCTCCTCGTCTCTCCCCCGTCTCCTCGTCTCTCCCCGTCTCCTCATCTCTCCCCCGTCTTCTCATCTCTCCCCCATCTCCTCGTCTCCCCTTCTCCTCGTCTCTCCCCAGTCTCTTCTCTCCCCCGTCTCCTCATCTCTCCCCTGTCTCTCCCCCGTCTCATCTCTCCCCCGTCCCCCCGTCTCCCGTCTCCTCGCCTCTCCTCCGTGTCCTCGTCTCTCCCCCGTCTCCTCGTCTCTCCCCCGTCTCCTCGTCTCTCCCAGTCTCCTCGTCTCTCCCCCTGTCTCCTCGTCTCTCCCCCCGTCTTCTCGTCTCTCCCCATCTCCTCGTCTCTCCCCCATCTCCTCGTCTCTCCCCCATCTCCTCGTCTCTCCCCCGTCTCCTCGTCTCTCCCCCTGTATCCTCGTCTCTCCCCCCGTCTCCTCATCTCTCCCCCGTCTCCTCGTCTCTCCCCCATCTCCTCGTCTCTCCCCCGTCTCCTCGTCTCTCCCCCTGTATCCTCGTCTCTCCCCTCGTCTCTCCCCCTTCTCCTCATCTCTCCCCCTTCTCCTCATCTCTCCCCCGTCTCCTCGTCTCTCCCCCCGTCTCCTCATCTCTCCCCCGTCTCCTCATCTCTTCCAGTCTCCTCATCTCTCCCCCGTCTTCTCATCTCTCCCCCATCTCCTCGTCTCTCCCCCTGTCTCCTCATCTCTCCCTCGTCTCTCCCCCATCTCCTCATCTCTCCCCCGTCTCCTCATCTCTCCCCCACCCCCCCGTCTCCCCTTCTCCTCGTCTCTCCCCCGTCTCCTCTTCTCTCCCCCGTCTCCTCTTCTCTCCCCCGTCTCCTCATCTCTTCCCTGTCTCTCCCCCGTCTCATCTCTCCCCCGTCCCCCCATCTCCCCTGTCTCCTCGCCTCTCCCCTGTCTCCTCGCCTCTCCCCTGTCTCCTCGCCTCTCCCCCGTCTCCTCGTCTCTCCCCCGTCTCCTCGTCTCTCCCCCATCTCCTCATCTCTCCCCCGTCTCCTCATCTCTCCCCGTCTCTCCCCCGTCTCCTCATCTCTCCCCCGTCTCCTCATCTCTCCCCCCGTCTCCTCGTCTCTCCCCCCGTCTCCTCGTCTCTCCCCCCGTCTCCTCGTCTCTCCCCCCGTCTCCTCGTCTCTCCCCCGTCTCCTCGTCTCTCCCCCGTCTCCTCGTCTCTCCCCCGTCTCCTCGTCTCCCCCCACCTCATCTCACCCACGTCTCATCATCTCTCCCCCCCTCCTCATCTCTCCCCCCCTCCTCATCTCTCCCCCCGTCTCCTCATCTGACCCCCGTCTCCTCATCTCCCCCCCTCCTCATCTCCCCCCGTCTCCTCATCTCACCCCCGTCTCCTCGTCTCTCCCCCGTCTCCTCATCTCCCCCCCTCATCATCTCTCCCCCGTCTCCTCATCTCCCCCCTCCTCATCTCACCCCCGTCTCCTCATCTCTCCCCCGTCTCCTATCTCCATCGTCTCCTCGTCTCTCCCCAGTCTCCTCATCTCTCCCCCGTCTCCTCGTCTCTTCCCCGTCTCCTCACCCCCCCCCTCCTCTTCTCACCCCCGTCTCCTCATCTCTCCCGCCCTCCTCTTCTCACCCCCGTCTCCTCATTTCTCCCGCCCTCCTCATCTCTCCCCCGCCCTCCTCATCTCTCCCCCGTCTCCTCATCTCTCCCCCGTCTCCTCATCTCTCCCCCCGTCTCCTCGTCTCTCCCCCCGTCTTCTCATCTCTCCCCCGTCTCCTCGTCTCTCCCCCCATCTCCTCGTCTCTCCCCCGTCTCCTCGTCTCTCCCCCTGTATCCTCGTCTCTCCCCCGTCTCCTCGTCTCTCCCCCCGTCTCCTCGTCTCTCCCCCGTCTCCTCGTCTCTCCCCCGTCTCCTCGTCTCTCCCCCACCTCATCTCACCCACGTCTCCTCATCTCTCCCCCTCCTCATGTCTCCCCCTCCTCATCTCTCCCCCTCCTCATCTCTCCCCCGTCTCCTCATCTCTCCCCCTCCTCATCTCTCCCCCCGTCTCCTCATCTCTCCCCGTCTCCTCATCTCTCCCCCCGTCTCCTCATCTCTCCCCCCGTCTCCTCATCTGACCCCCGTCTCCTCATCTCTCCCCCGTCTCCTCATCTCTCCCCCGTCTCCTCGTCTCTCCCCCGTCTCCTCATCTCCCCCCCTCGTCATCTCTCCCCCGTCTCCTCATCTCCCCCCCTCCTCATCTCACCCCCGTCTCCTCATCTCTCCCCCGTCTCCCATCTCCATCGTCTCCTCGTCTCTCCCCCGTCTCCTCATCTCTCCCCCGTCTCCTTGTCTCTTCCCCGTCTCCTCATCCCCCCCCCTCCTCTTCTCACCCCCGACTCCTCATCTCTCCCGCCCTCCTCTTCTCACCCCGTCTCCTCATTTCTCCCGTCTCCTCATCTCTCCCCCGTCTCCTATCTCCATCGTCTCCTCGTCTCTCCCCGTCTTCTCATCTCCCCCACGTCTCTCCCCAGTCTCCTCATCTCTCCCCCGTCTCCTCGTCTCTTCCCCGTCTCCTCACCCCCCCCCCTCCTCTTCTCACCCCCGTCTCCTCATCTCTCCCGCCCTCCTCTTCTCACCCCCGTCTCCTCATTTCTCCCGCCCTCCTCATCTCTCCCCCGCCCTCCTCATCTCTCCCCCGTCTCCTCATCTCTCCCCCGTCTCCTCATCTCTCCCCCCGTCTCCTCGTCTCTCCCCCCGTCTTCTCATCTCTCCCCCGTCTCCTCGTCTCTCCCCCCATCTCCTCGTCTCTCCCCCGTCTCCTCGTCTCTCCCCCTGTATCCTCGTCTCTCCCCCGTCTCCTCGTCTCTCCCCCCGTCTCCTCGTCTCTCCCCCGTCTCCTCGTCTCTCCCCCGTCTCCTCGTCTCTCCCCCACCTCATCTCACCCACGTCTCCTCATCTCTCCCCCTCCTCATGTCTCCCCCTCCTCATCTCTCCCCCTCCTCATCTCTCCCCCGTCTCCTCATCTCTCCCCCTCCTCATCTCTCCCCCCGTCTCCTCATCTCTCCCCGTCTCCTCATCTCTCCCCCCGTCTCCTCATCTCTCCCCCCGTCTCCTCATCTGACCCCCGTCTCCTCATCTCTCCCCCGTCTCCTCATCTCTCCCCCGTCTCCTCGTCTCTCCCCCGTCTCCTCATCTCCCCCCCTCGTCATCTCTCCCCCGTCTCCTCATCTCCCCCCCTCCTCATCTCACCCCCGTCTCCTCATCTCTCCCCCGTCTCCCATCTCCATCGTCTCCTCGTCTCTCCCCCGTCTCCTCATCTCTCCCCCGTCTCCTTGTCTCTTCCCCGTCTCCTCATCCCCCCCCCTCCTCTTCTCACCCCCGACTCCTCATCTCTCCCGCCCTCCTCTTCTCACCCCGTCTCCTCATTTCTCCCGCCCTCCTCATCTCTCCCCCGTCTCCTATCTCCCTCGTCTCCTCGTCTCTCCCCGTCTTCTCATCTCCCCCCACCCCCCCCCCCCCCCCGTCTCTCCCCCGTCTGCTCGTCTCTCCTTCCGTCTCCTCATCTCACCCCCGTCTCCTCGTCTCTCCTCCGTCTCCTCATCTCCCCCCCTCGTCATCTCTCCCCCGTCTCCTCATCTCCCCCCCTCGTCATCTCTCCCCCATCTCCTCATCTCCCCCCCTCCTCATCTCTCCCCCTTGGCCTCTTTATCTCTCCGAGGCTCCCGCCAGCATCCTCTCTGTGGGACTACTATGCCTTCATGCTGCCCCTCTTCATTACAATAAACAGTTTGATGAACACTTTTTACTTTTCTTTCTTTCTTTCTCTGTGTATAAATGTCCGTCTGTCTCTTGTGCCCTCTCAGAGGCCTTGACGGCGTCCTACCCCTGGGACTGCTACGTCTTCGCCCTGGCGGTTTTCGTTACGCTGACCAATCAGATTCACAAGTGGAGCCACTCCTACTTCGGCCTCCCGCGCTGGGTCACACTGCTCCAGGACTGGCATCTGGTGTTGCCACGGAAACATCACCGCATCCACCATGTCTCGCCGCACGAGACATACTACTGCATTACTACAGGTAAGAACTGCGGTTATCATGACTAGACACTTCTAGTGCACAGATACATTGTTTAACCCACTAGAGCTATTATTTAACTATTTAACTATACTAACTATTACAGAAACAATTTCACTGACTTTACTGCATTACGTAGTCCACATCTCAAACCTCTCAGTCACCAGGACGCCCCAAAGACTTTTTAGGGTGAACCGGAACTCATTGTCAGATAAAATGACTCCTTTCACCCAATTCATCTTTATCTTATATATAATTTTTGTCAGACTAATTCATCCAGGACATTTTGATTGGAATTGGTCATTTCAACACTAAAATGTATACCATATGGCAGATATTCAAATTTGAGTTGTGTCAACTATAAGCAAACGATATAATTAAGGCTGATTACTGAAATCTAATAAATGCTAGCTTCAACTCTACTCCCTACTGTTGCCTTTATTTCAAAATAAGAGCACATTGTTAGTCGGGATAATTTCATCAAAGACAAACCAATCAAGGCAATGATTAAAAAAAAAAAGATTGGTGA